>CM062822.1:36713301-37199410 GCA_031772345.1 Himalopsyche anomala | reverse complement strand
TTCCAAATCTCAGTACTATCAGCATTTATTCAATTGATTTATCGACTTTTGCGAACGCATAGATTTTTGTGATGTCTAAAAATTACCGCCCGCAGTTTTAATCCTTAAATAATGAGAAGTAACAAAAGCGATTAACCAACCACTAGTTCAACCGTTGCCCAATCTTTTTTATTCCTATTATCTTCGAAAGAAAGAGAGGTTGAGAAATTGTGTAATGAGCAGTTTTCACAGAAAATTTGGATTAATAATATATATTTACATAAATAACATTCTAATACCAACGACCATAATGTTTATTAAATTTTCTCATGACCAAACGTGCAAAATGCTTTATAGTTAAAATGTGATTATTTTAATTAACATTTTCAACAGTGGAAAATGGCTTGAAAGCTGAATAATTTATTAATGAAAAGTTTTAAAATAGATGGAAGCCTTACCATTCATAAACAAAACATTATTTTATAATCTCTCTCATTATTTTCAGGATACAAAACTATATTGTTAATATTAAAAAACAAGCTAAACGGGTTTAACTCGAGCTTTAGATAAAACTGGAAAAGTTTCTTAAGATAATGAAAATTTGTTCTGGTTAAACTTATAAGTATTGAAAAAATTAGATGTTTTGTTTGAGTTTCATTTTTAAAAGATTTTTTTACATTTGTAAAGTAAATAGAATTTTATGAAAAAATATTCTATTTTTTATTTATTTATAATTAATTATCAAAGTATCCGCAAAGATTATACAAGTAAATTATTTCTTTAAAAAGCGTGTTTTATGTAATTAATTATTCAAAGAGTTACTGTTTAAAATTAATTATGTGAATATAATATTGCATACATATTGGTATTATATATGTAGAAGATTTTAGTATTTTTCTTCTTAAATTCTTAGTTGAATGATAATGAATAACAACTTTTGGATAATAAAGCAAGATATTTTATGCGCAAAGTTATATTTTTATTTTGATTTTAGCAAAACAGTAACCAATGAGATTGATATTCTGAAAATTTTACATAATGCATATGAATTAAATTCAAATTGTCGGTTTAAAGTCCTAGTACGAACAGCATTTTTTCAATCGATATATCGATTTCTTTTCAACAGAATAGTGATGTAAAAAAATCTCTCCTACCTTTCCAATATCAAAATAATGGGGAGTATTGTGATGCCTAGTCCTGCTCTAGCCCTTTATCTTTTCGATTCCTAATCTTTTTCTAAAAAAAAGAAAAGTTAAGCAACTGAGTAAAAAACAGTTTTAGTAGAAAAACTTCTGTAGAAATAGTTCCATTAGGAGACCATACGCTTCACATTGGAAGCGGACATGGTTAAAAAAACTTAATTAAAAATGCCTGTTGGTTGGTTGGCTACATTATTTAAATCGTAGTAGATTTCAATTCGATTTAAGAAACAAAACATGTACTTGCAGATTCTCACTAAGTCGTCTATAAATATAGTTTTTTTTTGCGTAGAACAATCAGTGTGTAGTGTTAGTTTTTTGATATGAGAAGAAAAATCCGTTATCTGGCAAAACAGTTGATCAGTTCGCATGAAAGTTTTTCTAATAATATCGTAAGCTTGATCAAGGAAAAAATATGATTAACAACAAAAACTATAACATTAAATGTGGAGAAATTTCAATTAAGTCTTTATATATATTATATACCACATGATTTCTCAAAGTTATTTGAAAGACGAATGAAAATAGGCTTTTCACAGTAATGTTAGCATACCAAGTTTATATAATTTCTCGGAAGAAGCTAGAATTATAGGTACCTCATCTCTTGGCTCCTAGTTTCTTGACTTATGTGTTCGCAACTGTAATTTCCGCTCCGCTCGCGGCCATTCATATTTAAGCGATCCCAGGAAATTTTCTTAATCGCAAGGAATTTGGAGAAATTAATTTTGATTGCCGAAAAAGTCTTCGGATTCATAAACATTGAATAAACAAACGATTAAATGAAAATTGTTTGCAAGAAGTTTAACAAATAATGTAAAGATAATTTAACTACATATTTTATCAAAGAATACAAGAAAAAAAGTAATTTTACTCACCATGATTAATACTTTGATTGTTTTACAAAAGGAAATTAAAAAATAACTTGGGGTTGCTAAAAATATTTTTTTTTGGATGATGTATTTTTGATTGACCGCAAACAAATAATTAATAAATAAGACTTATCAACTCCAAAGTGTTCGTGTCTGTGGTCAAGAGGTTAAAGTTACTTCAGTTGCGGTGATCGTGGGTTCGACTGCCACTTCGAACAGTTTAATTAATTAATTTTTTCAATCGGCGTACGGATTTAAGTGATGCCTAAAAAAATCCTTGTATATTTCTGATCCTAGAAAAAAGCGCATCAAAAGCGATTAATTCTTAATTCTACTAACGTTACTGTTTTAAAAATCGAGAGATTGCGCAACTGAGTATTAAACTAGTATATAAAAGAGCTATCATTAAGAACTTTAAAGGAATAGCTGCTACGATGTTAGCTGTGGAATTTTGGTGAAAACACATTATACTATGTTTAAAAAAGAAATCTGTGCAAATATTTGTTTTGAATTGTATTAAACTATCACAACTCATTTCTTTCTTTGCCAGCAATTTCAATTTAGTTTCTAGTGGAAAACCAAAATTCATTCGACCTGTTTTCACTCAAAGTTTTAAGTGTCTTGCGATAACAAAAAGGAACGATCTGTTTTCTACGTGACGGGTGAGACACAATCACGAATTGTACACGCTTCATAAATATGAGAGTATTACAAGTAACATATCGATAAAGACACTTGCATTGTATGAAAATGTATAGTATTTAGAAGATTGTGATTTTGATAATCGTCAAAATATCACCAACACATTATATATAATAGTAGGCAAGGTTAAAGTGTCAACAAGAACTCTTACTGCATTGTCTGTAATCGACTTTTGAAATATTCTTTAATCCCCAATATTTGAGATATTGTATTTATTAAAAACGTAAGAAAAAGTAAAAATGCTTACAATTATTATAGTATTTATTTTCACTAACTTACCTTTATTCTTTTGTTTTAAATTTTCATCGACTTATTTACACATGAAAAACCAAACTATCTTGAATAAATTTGAATCGTTCAAATAATGTACATTCACACAAATTTTGTCACTAACGACCCGGGTTTCACCTTTCGGCATTTTCAGGCGTTCAAAGGCACGGATGAACTTGAACTGATGCTTAGTAAATCAATGTTTCGAGCTTATATAAGAAATAAATGTATCATTGAGTTTCAAGCCATTGCTGGCGAAAATGATTAGTCCATGAGAATGCCCACAGATTTGAATGGTATCTAATGGTATATCTTGAATAAATTTTTAGTTATTGTTATGATAAAGTTCGACAGATTCAACTCAACAGTTTGATAAGAAAGATCCGTCAAACTACGGTTGGGTTTTTTTATTATCATTTATTTGAAGGCACATACAAATAGAATTGTTTTATTTCATTGTCTGAAATTATATGGCTGGTATTGATGACTTAATGTTTTTACATGAAATAATTAATATATTTACACTCTGCAACTATTTTACAATGCCGAAAGGACTAATACATTACATGGTGATTGTTTGTACGAATAAATATGAGCTTTTCCACGTTTCTCTAAAATCATTGTGTAAACATTATAACAAAGCTTTGGTGGGTAAATATTGTGCTTACTACTCGGGAGATGGCGTAAACAATTGCTGATTATTCAAATATCGTGGCTCGTAATGCAAACGCTAAATAATATGAGGTAGATACGTACATACCGTTGAACATATATTCGAGCAGCAATTAACCATCTGAAACCTGATTTAGTATTCTGCAACTATACAAAATGGTGAAGCTAAATTTGGTACAATACAACGACAGAAGTGATTTTTGGATATATGTAAATACTGTAATCTATTCTTCTAATAGTTTATTTTTTAAATGACCAATTAGTAATCAACATAAAATATAAATCCCTCAAATTAATAGAAACACAATATTCTTTTGTACTTTATTCCACTTTATTTAATATGTCAGGACCGGTTTCGCCCATTGCACGTATTGTCAACTGAGCTTTCAATGCTCGCAATGAGCGAAACCGGTCCTGACCTATTAAATAAAGTGGAATGAAGTACAAAGAATATTTTGTTTTTATTAATATAATGCCTTTCCACCAAGTATTGACAGTGAACACCCTAAAAGAAATCCCTCAAATTTGAATCTTACAAGAGTGTGCCATAGCGTCATTGTTGATTATTATTTTTTGATAAGAGTATATTCATTTCATTCGAGTTTTTTTTCCATATCCGCTCCCAATGTGGAGCATAGGACTCTTAATGGAGTTGATTTCAACAGAAGTGTTTCTACGAGAGCTGCTTGTTACTCAGTTGCTCAACCTCTCTTTTACCAAAGAGAGTAGGAATAGCAGGATAGGGCCAGGACAGGACTAGAGGTTAGCTAATTGCTCTCGATACGCATAGGATAAGATGGGTGGGAGGGGGAAATTCAAGAAATCACATACATCCATGCCTTCGAACAGAAATTCATTAGGAGTCCATATGCTCCACATTGCGAGCGGACATGGTAAAAAAAACATCGTTCAGGTTATAAAATGTAAATGATGATATTTCTTTCTCAGCTTGATTCATCTATTTCAATTCTTATTATTATTTGAGAAACTATGTATTCGTTTTCCATCATTCAATACTTACCAAAATAATAACTTGTAACTACATTTATAAATTCTTTTTTTACAATAAAAATAGCGTAAAAGTGATTGTATTTTCAATATGCAATAATTTTTTGTAGTTAAATTAATTTAGTATTAAAAATACCATTAGAGGAACACTTGTTTTTAAAACAAATTTCTTCATAAATAATCTTTAAACCACGAGAACTATTCATTTTCTGTTAAAGTAGTGTATTGATTTTTTCGTAGTACATACAATAGTTTTCTCGTCCTGATATTTTATATGTTATATATTGTAGAAAACGTTCGAAAAATGTCTATCGTAAAAAGCTCTCTTTGGATGGTTTTGTTGTATGGACAAGAGGAACAATCATTCTCTTTGTTGAATTCTTCCAGAGTTAGGTGCTGCTTGACGATGGAGGGGTGTGCGAGAATACTGCATTCTCTAACAAATCACCTCAGACGCTTGTAGAAGTTATAGATTCTGTGATTGTATTTTATTTCATGTCGTAAAACCATACTGGTGTAACATTAGTGATTTTTTAAAAATAAAAATCGCATTTTAAATCGCTTAGATTATTATTTCAAAACCAATTTAAACACGAAGTTTTATTTTAAATGGAACCGAATACTCACTTTTTCAAATCTTAAATGTTTGAAGTATGTTGTAAGACAAAATAACTGAATGTTAAAGTGAAATGTGAATTGGTATAAAGTGACAAATCACAACCTATGACTTCTCTGTTATAACTACAAATACATTTCTATCTAGAATGAATGGAATGTGTAATATATTCAAGTTTTTTATATTACTAGCCGAAAGAAAGTTTTTGTGTTTTAATTGTGTTTATTGAAGTGCATGTTTTATTTTTCTATCTGTTTTACGTTTGACGTTTGCTGCCGATTGCCTATGGGACGACACACGCGTCACCTACTGTAAGTTAATTGTACTAAAACCTTCGCGCAAGTGCAAGACTCCGTTGTCAAAATGAACGGTATGGCAGACATACAAACATTGATTTTTATGTATAAGACCTATTTTAATATGCCTATAACCTTCTCAAAAGTGCACGTAAAAAGTTTGTCAAAGTTTAATTATTATAAAAATCCAGTTATGACATTCAGAAAATGCCTCAAACATTAAATAACAAACCCAAATTACTAGAGAACGAAGAAAGCAAAATCGCATTGTAATTTTACTAGGTATTTCATTGTCCACAAACGGAGTGAAAAAAACAAATTCAAAGCTTGAATGACTTGATAAATTAAAGTAAGATTTTTTTTATTTGAAAACATTACTTTTGGCGAACCACCTGCATCGATGATGCATTTTTCTGCGCGAAGAAAGGCTGATTCGCCTTCAAATTATTTTCCGAAACAAAAGTAGTTCAACCTGAGACGAGAGCTTTTAAAGCTGCAACGAATACACAATCGATTTCGAAACAACGTTAAGGGGTGTTCGTTTGAGCTGCCCGCGATGCTGTTTTGTACGAGAATCGCGATAGAAACCACCAAAGCCAAAAGTAAACTTTATTCATATTTTGTAATAAATGTGGCATAAGCAATGTAATCTGATAATATATTGTAATACAATAAAGTTGTTGAGTGGATATGTTTACATAAAATAAATACCACACCATACATAATGGTCGAAGACTATGGTAGTTGTGGTCAAGTGTATATCTAAAAACGCTGATTTTTTTTTTAAATAAGTAAACATCAACACCAGCATATAATTTATGTATGTGCTGATATATTTAATAAATTTATTACTTAGATTATTCGATAAAAGAAGTTATACTTTTGCTTGGAAAAACCTTTTGTTACTGTTTTTTAATATGATGAAAACATTATTCTTGTCGGAAACTTTTATTTAAAACTGTAATTGAATTCAAATAGAAAAATGATAAAACATGCATTTTTATCATAAAGAAAAAGCTTTTAACAAATTTGGAACGATAATTTGAGCAACAAAGATTGAAAAAGTTTTCTTAGAAGTTAAAGTTAGTCATTTTCAAGCTGCTTTGTGAACGACAAATAATTTGTTTCAAGAATTTTCCAATTATTGTGTAACTAACGAAAAGGTATATCTTTACGATTACACAACACACATATCAAGCGTAACGCGGTAAAACATGTTAGAGCTCTTAGGTAAACGTTTATTTTTTTCATGCAGAATATCTGTGCTGAAATAAAAGCATGACCAACTAGCTTTGCTAAACCAAGAAACTGTGTATGTATTCACTTTTAAGTGTTCACTATCAATACTTGGTGAAAAGGCATAATATCAACAATAAAAAAATACTATTTTGAACTAATTCTTCATTTATTTCATTTCATCAAGACCGTTTTCCTTCATCACGAGTATTTTTAACTGATAAAAATAAACATTAATACAGGTCTATTCTTTAAGAGTATTAATTAATAGCCTTGTATAAATGTAATCATTAATATCAGTTGAAAATGCTCGTGATAAGCAAAAACGGTTCTGATCTAATTTAATATACATATGTGGAATTATTACAAAAGAGTGTTTGTTTTTTGAATGAGGATTTATTGTTCGACTGTGTAAAAGGATTTTACCCTTAATTTCTTTTCAAAGTAGTTTTATTTGATAATTACAACGTTTACTACAAAATATACGTGTTAATAAGATTTAAGCCTCAAATGTCAACTAAGTATCTAAATTTTGCTTTTATGTTGGAGAAAAGAAAGGACATGTGAAAATTGCAACCACGAAAAAAGACATTTATAAAGTGATTTTTTAAACAATTTATCAAATTTATATTACATTGAGTTAATAAAAAAAACAGTTTACATTTTTTTTTCACTTCAAGGTTGTGTATAGTTAATATTTTGACATTGACCAAAAACCGTTTTAAAAAGTTTTTCGTCTCTCCTGTACAACCTGTTCTGTGTGGATTGATTTATTTTTACCTAACTACAGTCAATAAGTAGTTGTAGTCAGTTGTTTTAGTCACAGAAAATGTTTCTTTATCACAACAAAGATCGTTTATCAAACGTAAGGAAGCGTTACATAGTTGGGTATATAAGAGCGCAATATATTTTTCATAATCATATCCTGTTTATTATGTGACAAGTTGTACTTATTTAAATTTTATAAATTGACGTGGTTTAAAATGATGTGGTAGTACTCTGAACGGGACACTGAATTATAATTCTCTAACCCTGCACGTAAAATGCAAGTTATTTGATTACTCGAGCTAGAGCTCACCATGAATTTAGCGTTAAACTTACCCAACTTTGCGTGATGATAACGCGTACAATATAGGCTATACAAAAGCAGTTAACGCATCGTAAAAGCGAATAAGGAAAGCATAGCGCTTACTTAACTTAAAGGCAGATACAACTTAAACATAGCGATTAAGGTGAAACTCGCGGGGCGCGGTTAATGCCCCACCAAAGGTGCAAAACCACTTCTTGCAGTTTACTACGCAGTGCATTTCAACCAGAAGTAACACAAATATTAAATATTTTATTTAACTCACAATAGGCTTTGCAGAAAAATAGTTTTCATGATATGTATATAAACACAATTATGTACTAATCAATTTTAATATATTCGAAAATGGCTTTATATATTTTACAGTTGATTTTATAAATATTTTTACTAATATTGTAAATATCATCGATTAGATACTAAAAATGCTTAGTGTATTATTCCTTTGATAAACTGATTAATGCCTGCTGTGGCTCAGTTGGTTAGAGCTTACTCAACCGATCACGCAGGTCTGGGTTTAATTCCCGGTAGGATCACAGTGAATCTGAAAATTATTCAATTCAAAGTTGTGATCGAAAACTGGGTGTTTGTGATGTCAATTCACATTATTTTTTATCCTTCCATCTTTATGATCCTTTAATAATAGCGATTAATCAACCACTAGTCCTGTTCTAGCCTCATCCTTCTTTCCCTACTACTTACTTTGAGAAAACAGTTCTCGTAGAAAAAAAAAATGTTGAGATACCTCCATTAGAAGGTCATATGCTCCACATTGTAAGCAGACATGGATAAAAAAAATGTATTAAGACTAACAAAAACGTTTAAAAATCGCTTAAGTGAGAAGAATTTTTTAACAATTGAAAAAAAATCAAAAACAATTATGACGTAGTAGGAAATTAATATTGAAATAAAAGTTTTACAAATCTATTATGTAAGTTATTGGGTGAAATAATTTTTATTTTTGAATAAATTTACAGTCGATAAACAATCATGGAAATATAATAATAGTTAAATTAAATAGTATATTTTTTCAACAATGTCCACTGCTAGTATGAAACATATAGACTCTTAATAAATTCTCATCTGAGCTAGTGGTTTTTCATATGCTCAACAATTTATTTTTAGATAAAATAAGTAAGTAAAGAATAAAAAAAATATATCAAATAAGAAAATCTTCATTTGCATAATAAATAGTATGTTTTTAAAATGATTATTTATAATATGTAAGTTTTAGTTGGCGTTATATTTCTTTTTAAGACCAAATAAATATTAAAAGAAGCCATATAAACTTCTTCGCTAGATTCAATAACATAAATAATAAAGTGTTAAAGATAAAAACTTTGTGCAATAAATACGAAACGTAGTGAACACATTCCTATGAACCGCTCTGAATTCGTCCATTACTTTTAATAAACAAATGTGTTCACACAAGTAAATTCTACGAGTTTATTGAATCCTAGTCAAATTTATGAGAAAATGTATACAAAATCTGTTGAAAACCAATGTGGCATAGTGGCGTAGCAGCTATTTCGTAAACAAACATGTACAAGGGTACCAGAAACGGCCAGACCAAAGGGCAGGGCAGAGGTTACTAACAGGAAACTGTGAAATATGACCGCCTGCTACGAGAATAGTTTCTCTGTAATATGAATACATCTCGTGAAGTTCCCTCTTCCTTTGGCCCGGGTAAAGAGCAATATTTTCATCGAAAGCTTTATAAAATGGGCTAGTATTTTGCTCGAGTGTAAAACAAATTTTGAAAGGAAAGATGGATTATTTATGTTATTTAAATATTGGAAACATGAGTATTTGAAAAGTCTTTGTTTTCACATTGTAACAAAGATTTTGTTTTATAATAACAGACATTTTCTTATGATGCCATAATATATGAAATTGGTGTATTTCTATTAAAACTTAAAAGTACTATAGTTGGCACATAAACAGGATATGTATGAATATACTTTCGATTTAACGTTTCCTAATCTGACATGTTACTTAATTTAAATAACTACTGAAAGCATAAACAAATGTCCGATTGAATTTATTCATTAACGCCGTTAGCACACTGCCGCGAAAGCGGACCGATACGAAACACTAGCGAATACTGAAACTCTGTCTGCCATGTTATTGAATGACGCAAATCACACATGACGCCATTCCGCCGAGTGTCCGCGTCAAGTTTACGCGAGTCGACAGAAATTCGCTGTTCCGCGCGTGGTTTTAAAATAAAATCATTTCTAAAATGGACAATTTGATTGAAAATTTGATTTTAGTCATAAGAGAAAAAGAAAGTGGTATTCAATACATATCTAAATGATAAAATAATCGATTATCTCAAAACAAAAAAATCCAAGCCACATTAACCAACAAAAGTTTTTTAAGCTATGCTGTTACGCCTAAAAGTTTTACTACGAGAAGATAAGCGGTATTAAAATTAAATTTAGATACATTTTTCACTAAGGCCGAACTTAGCAATTTATATAAAAAAGAAAAATATCATAAGTACTCCTTCCACATATTCAATTGCCTCTTTTGATTCTACAGAACTATCGGACGGATAATAAATTTGTTTTTATCCATTTCTCACATGAATTTAAACTCATCCTAAAGTATTTTATACACTTGCAATGATGTGGATACAAATAATTATTTATTTAGTGAATGATTCAATATTTTTTTACTTTTTACACATTTTGTATCAATAAATTGTAAAAACAAACTATGTACTTCAGAAAAATAACTAGTCTTTCTTTTGAGCTAATTAATAGGTTCTCTCCAGTTTGTCTGTTGTTTTGTTATGTACGGTTCTAAAAATCTATGTAGTTTTTCAAAAACATGAACACTCATACGAAAAAAATATCCACATTTCTTCTTTGATATCAGTATCACTTTCATTACTGGTTAAAGAAGTATATTCTTCAGTATCAGAACTACGGTCACTATACATGCTGTGCTATTTTATATTATAAATCAGATAGGTTGTAGCTAATCGTGACAGTACAGTGAAGTGTCAGAAATAAAAATGGCGTGGATTCAGTTCGCATCCGCATTTACATTCCGTTCACAAAGAAGTACTGCGCGAAACCGTTACGAAACTAAGCCGTATGATACTGTCCGCTTTCGTTCCGTTTCCGCGACTCTGTATGCAAACAGCGTTAGCGGAACGGAAGCGGACCGGCACCTAGCACAACAGTACGGTCCGCTTTCATTCCGTTTTCGCGTCTGTGTGCTAGCGGCATTAAAGAAAGAATATTTATAAAAATATTCCTTTTTAATATAACCGTAAGCTATTATATCACATTCATATTCGTTCCACAGACATCATTCCAAAGAGAGTTTTACTTGGCAATAAAACATTTTTTACTTTTTACAAGAATAGCTCATTTTCTACAAAATGGCGTCAAATACCACGCAGTCAAAATGTTTTAAAAATGTTTTTTTTTAAATAATACTTAACACTTCCCCAACGGTGTTAAAAAATGCTTCCAATATGATGCTGGCCCTTAAAGATACAAGTGAAAAAACTTTGATAGACGGTAAAAACCCAAGACGTATATTTTTAAAAAACATGTTTTTCACTGGTTGTTAAAGGGACGACATATCAGAACATTTTTTAGAACCGTAGTGAAAGTACTAATGTCAAAATAAGTTATTTCTGACAATACTCGTTTTGCTTGTAAAAATCACTAAATACATTTTTTTAATTTCAATAAGAACTGAAATAAAATCATATTAATTGTAAAGTCACAATGATTGTTATTCACCAATAAAATTAACCAATAATTGTTAATGAATGTTGTAAATAAATATGATACAGTAAAATTTCTCAAGTTAATAAATTTTCAGCTGACTGAGACCGAGATATAGTTTTATACAAGTTATTAAAATTATCTACAACGTGTTTATAATAATTATAATTTATAGAGATAAGCCAAGTACAAATTTTTCATGTAATAAAATTTGTAGGCATTAATAATGTAATGTGAAACAATATGAAAGATATTTACTTTGTGAAAGATATTTCTTTTGTGTTAATCTTTATTCAATATCAACACGTCTTGTCGATTCACGAATCAATCCGTAATTGAATTGATTTATGCAAAAGATTCGTTTTTTCTTCTTATTAAAAAAACATAAAAAAAGGTTCCGTTCATTCAACAAAATTATTCAAATCCTCCTTTTCTCTAGCCACGAAACCTCCAGATGACAAATTCGTAATGAAATGGCGGCAATGCAAATTTCGAATATTTCCATTATGCCGTGGATTCATTTACATTTTGCGAGATGACGATAATGGAACCAATAAAGGGCGTCCGAATTCAACAAGACGCGTCGCGACGCCTTCCTCTTCAGATAAAATCAAACAGTTTTGCTTAATGTATACAATAAAGCAGAACGCAATTATTTTCCAAGTATAGCAGAATGAAGAAGTAAAGTTTTCAACAAGTATTTCGATTCCAACGAATTCCTAAACGATTTATTTGATAATTTCAATGGCGAGTTTATTCATCGCTACTTAAATAATAGCAAAGTAACTTATAATCTAAGTAACTTGGTTATTTAAAAGAATTCAAAACAAAATTAATTAAATAACTTACACATAAAGACTCAAGAAAAATGTAACATATTTTCAGTCCACGATATTCTGAAAATAATATTAGAAGTCAAGCTTAAAAATAATTGAATAAATCCCACTAAACTATACATAAATATGACTATTAATATACATGCTCCCAATTTATTCTTACGTGTTTTGTTTTGTATCTATAAACCTGTTCCTCGCGTAGGGCGTATGAGTCACTAGTTCCAAGAGCCGTTTGACTGATCAACTCATTGCCTAGAGAAGTGGACATTTTTAATAATATTATTTATGATCTGCTTGTTATGTCTTACTTTTTTATTTCTTGATTTTGTATGTTGATTTTCATGTATTATGTAATATTTTTCATTATATTTGTCAAGTGCATGGCGAATTGGCGTCAGCTGTAATTTCATTTACTGTAATTGTTATTTTTAAACAATAAATAAATAGATAACTGAGCATATAATAATAATTACTAGTGCATCATTCGATACCACAACATAAATTTAACATTGCGTTTTGGTTTTATAAAAACGATACAAAAAACTTCTAGTGCTTTTTTGGTCCCTATAATAAACTTTAAAATAAAAATGATTCTTTAGAAAGCGTTATTTTATAATGCAGGTAATTTACCCAGAAATTTTGCAACGGTGAATAAAAAATAGATTATTAAAAGCACCAAGATTTTTACAAGTGCCTATTTGCATTTTTAATGTGACGGGAACGACTGTGGTATACTTATTTTGGTACTTTAATTCACCACATCCCAAACTGAGTCCCCTGCAAAATTTATAAAAAAAGTCATGTCAGTAAATATGCTGTTTAACATAAATATTACAAAAGTCTAGCAACCGTAATTTTACAGCATATTTCTGTAAAGTAAAATAACTAGGCGGCCATCAATTAAGTTTACTTTGTTTATATTCTACAGTTATTTAATAATTCTTTTTTTAAATGGTATTACAGCTAATTCCAATGCGCCAAATATTTTAAAGTTGAAAGATCCATACGAGAAAAACCCGATGAGAATCAGTTGTAAGTCACTCGAGATATACTCGAGGTAAATTGACATCACAAACACCCACGTCTTAGGTCTCGAATTTTTAAATTGAAAAATCTAAATTTGACATTGACTTTATCGGAAATCGAGCCCAGACCCGCCTTGTCGGCAGAGAAAGCTCTAACCAACTAGACCACAGCGGAGGAATGGCATGAGTTTGTTTTTGAATTTATCATGCACTCACAGTTTGTGATTATAATAACAATTTATAAAATTCAAAAAAAATACAGTATTCATTTGTACTATTTACTAATATTTTTATTAAAAAGATCAGGACCGGTTTTCTAACGACAAGCATTATCAGTTGATATATAAACAACATATAACTATTGGTGTGAATGATTTATATTTTAACAGTTTATTTTTATATTTCTTGGCATGAAATGGGAAATATAAAAAATGTTTGCTTTAAATTTGATTTCATTATGTATTATTCCATATTTATATACTTAAAGAACTTTTTTTTCGTTTGCTGTGAGAATATTATTCCGAATTTTGTTTTGAATTCGAAAGCCGATCGGTTAAAAATTTGAAATAAACTATTTTGTAAGCGCATGTTTACTACCGTAGATATATTTGTATATCTAGTTTCAGTCTAAAAAACTTTTATTTCTCACAAACACATCTTAAACTAAACTTGTGATGCGGCTTTCTTCTGATGCTGTTTTAGTTTTATGGTCCCCGGCTTGTTAAAAACTTTCGACAAATTGTCCAGATATATATTTGTATGTTTGTTCAGAGTGATAAAAAACTTCTGTCGCTGTTGATGTCTCCTATAACGAAGACTATTGAAATAGCTTTGAAACAACAAACAATTTTTGTTTATTTTATTGGTTTCTCGAGAAACTTCAAAATTAATTCAGTTGTTACTGTATTTTGTTTTTATTAGTAAATAAATGCTGAATCAGAAATGATGTTATACAAAAATAAAAACACATTCTTTTCAAATAATATTAATAGAAATTTGTCGAACGGCATTTATTATGGTAGATGTAAATCATTGTATGTACAGCTTTATTAATTGTATCAAGAATAATCTACCCTGTGAATGATCCCTCTAAAAGTGAAGTGAGCCAACTAGTAAAATGGTAAAACTATAAAAAAAAAATCTTGGATCACAATCACAATACGTACAATCACGTCTTTACTTGGTGTTTTGGTGGATTGCATATTTTTATTTTACGGAGATAACATTATTGCAATGTCAATGAACTAATGTTTCTTCACTTTAACGATATTTATTTAATGTTAAAAATAAAATTATAGTACATGACATAAAAGCCGACACCAATTCGCCATGTACTTGACAAATATAATGAGACAAAATAAAAAATAAAACCATATAATACATCAAAATCAACATACAAAATCAAGAAATAAAATAGTAAAATTTAACAAAAAGTTCACAAATACTATCACTAAAAATGTCCACTTCTCTAGGCAATGAGTTGATCAATCGAACGGCCCTTGGAACTGGTGACTCATACTTCCTAAGCTAGGTATAAGTTTTAAGAAAAAAAAGTTTTTGCTCATAGTTTTACCCACGTTAGAATAAATTGGGAGCATGTAAATTAATAGCCGCCTGTGTGGTCGAGTGGTCAACATCGTTGGGTACCGCTACGGAAGGCACGGGTTCGAATCCCAGTACGGGCAGTTTTATAAATTGATTTTTCAGTCGATTTATGAATTTCTGTTCAAAAGAATGGATGTGTGTGATCTCTTGAATTCCCCCCTCTCACCCATCCTATCCTATGAACGGGGCGTATCGAGAGCGATTAGTTAACCACTAGTCCTGTCCTAAGCCCTTTCCTTCTATTCCTACTCTCTTTGGAAAAAGAGAAGTTGAGCAACTGAGTAACAAGCAGTTCTCATAGAAACACTTCTGTTGAGATAAACTCCATTAGGAGTCCATATGCTCCATATTGGGAGCGGACATGGTAAAAAAATAAGTAAATAATAGTCATGAGAATTTCAGGATTATTAACTCGGCCCCGAAGGAGAAGAGAAAAATGCTTTAAACTTGAAAACGATCATCGAGCTTCAAGAGAGTGAAATGATAACATTCCTGAAAGAAATTTGGTGGGGTAGTATTCCTTTAAGGAATTATCAAAGGGGAAAAACTTAAATTTTTTGAAATAATAATATCTTAGAAAATTCTTATGGGCTCTCTCCAATTGCAGCTTGTATGAACTTTCCGATTTAAAGACGTGTAGAATATTACAACACATCTAAAATTTTTTTTTATAAAACACTACTTGGCTCACTTTTTCACTAATGGGCTTAATTACAAAATTAATTGAATGATCTTGAATGTATTATTAAAATAAGCAAAGAATTATTTCGCAAGTCATCACTAGTCAAATTCAAGAATGTAACTTACAAAACTGAGAAAGAAAGTGTAGATAGACTATTTGCTCAAAAGTAGGTCAAGTATTTTTTACCCAATGTTTGCTTATAATGTAATAATGCAACTTTTTGTGAGTGAAGTTTTTCGCGAAGCAGCCAGAAAACTCAAACATCTGTTCCTTGCTTCCCTCGCAAATAATGCAAAGTGTACAAGCGAGCTTAATATTTGAACCCCGAGCTTAGCAAAATAAATAATAAAATCTGCATTAGTTGTTACACGAAAAAGGCGTGGTGAGATCGTTTGTCGCAGAGCTTTAAGGTAGCAGAAAGAACTTTAGTTGCGGGAAACTTAAACTTGCCTAAGATTACGCATAATGTTCAACCAGGATGTTTGCTAAGTGATAAGAAAAGCAATTATTGTTGTGTTAGCGGCTTACTCTCAACACAGATAGAAACTAAGACGTTCTAATCCAATGGAGATTGTTTCAACCGTTTGAAGTTTTTATGGGCTAAAGCGTTTATTTGAAAAGCAAGTTTTACTTCATTCAATGTGTACGGCGGAAGTCTTCACGACCAACATCGGCTGTTACTAGTAATTATTTTTGTGTACATTGAAGTGATAAATCCAAATTAATTAGAGTATTACTTTAATCACTAGTCTTTTGAAGACTACAAAATGAAGGATTTTCCTATTTCACATTAGAATTTTCGACCAAATTGTATAAGCTAGCTTTGGACAGCTTAAAGAAATTACTTATATTAACACCACGACTTACCCACATTACCCAACAAACAATTCAACAGAACTTCTAAGATAAACTCCAACTTTCATTAGAGCTTATAATTTTATATATGTATACATCGATAAAAAAAAATTTATATCAAATTTTTATTACTTTTATTCTATACACTTCGATAAATTTTTTCGATAACGACCTGGGTTTTGCCTTTCGGCATCTTCTGGTTTTATCAAGCACCTTCAGTCTAAATTCTAAAAAAATATTTTATAGTTTATTTAAAGTATTTTTCTAATAACTGACTTAGAGGGTGCAAATATTTAGTACTTAACTCTCTATAACGACTATAGTATGATACAAATGATTCCCGGAAAATTGCTCGAATGCAATTGCTCGAATGGAAATTACTCGAAAATTTTAATTTTTCCACTTATACAAATCACACATAATTTATTTTCTTTAAGAATATTATTAACTTATTGACGCAGCTATAAATTAAAAAATAATAATAACCACCATATTGTATATTTACTCGATAATTTATATTATGCCAGTTACCACCGCTATCACAAAGACGTTACACCCCTTATATATAAACATTTTTATTATGAGTGATTTTGGGCTCTCCTTGTAAAAGTAGACAATACTGATTTCTATATTACTGAATTAAGATCAACTTACATAGGTAGTATTTCTTAAATGTCTAAAAAATGATAATTCTAGAGGCAATGATAAATAATACAGCAATAATATACAATTCGATACAAAGTTCAGCTTATAAACTAAGAGTATATACTGTGTAATAAAATGCCAAGTGATCAATCACTATGTAATAAACACTAAACTGTATTAAAACCGTTTAAATAACCAAGCAATTCGAGCAATTGATATTCGAGCAATTGCATGTCGAGCAACTTGAATTTTGAGCAATTTGTAATTCGAGGAATTCTACATTCCAGCAATTTACCGGCTCTCGATAAAAATAGTAATAAATCGTTAATTATAAATACAAATAGCGGTTTGTCAGTTATAATTGATTGTAGGTTACTCGAGTAACCCTCTTGAGACAAAGTATATTTCGATAAACATTATCATAAACAATCATTGGTCTTACCATGCAAAAACTATTCGAGTGATTTAAAAATCCTTTTTTCAATGAACGATATTCATTAAACAAACCCTTTCATAATACTATTCAAACTAAATTAATATGTGTAATAAGATGTTTAAATCTTTACACTCAAAGTAACCTAATAGAATCTTTTTTGAGTAAAAGCAGTTATAGATTATAATATTGTAAAATAGTATATTATATAGGCTTTGTCGAATGTTATGTTTTTGAAAGTTTGCAGAATGTTTTCACTGCGTGTTAAATAGAGAGATAAAGAATGGTGACAAAAGCACTGTTATCGGATGCGGAACAAAATTTAATTTGGCTCTTTTCAGAAAGTTGGTAGCGATAATAAAGTTGAGGCAATAAAACCAAGGCATTTTGTTCGGACCGAAAAGTAGGCATAGACAATCTACATGCATCGGATGTCAATGTGCAGAATAAATACGACGAAAAAGAAGAAGCTTTGAGGACGGTAATAAAAATGTTATAGGCGCCCACATTGATGGCCAGATCCCTTTCAACCTCTCGGCCCAACCTCCCCCTCAAGACCTCACAATCTCTCTTTTGGGGCGGATCGCAACTTCTATTACCCGCAGACTTAATGATGTTGAGGGGATTTATGTAAAAAAAAAACGATTATTTTCTAGCAGATGCATTAAAACTGCATAAATTTTAAGTATCAATTAATCACAGAAAGGCATTGAAATTAGTGGATTTTTTTTGGGTTCACTGAATACTCCTAAGTTCGACAAACCTCCAGTTTAATGGTATGCAAATATTAATGACTTTGGTAATGCAAAAATGTATCTGTACGTTTCGCGAAAGCAAAATTTTGCACACATTCTACGTATATATCTACTTGTTTTATTTTTAAGTATTCCGTCATTTAAAGTTTTTGAATGAATACAACTCTTTATAAATACTGATTGTAGGCGTTCAGTAATTAAAACTACTTTATTA
Source organism: Himalopsyche anomala (assembly GCA_031772345.1). Taxonomy (NCBI): domain Eukaryota; kingdom Metazoa; phylum Arthropoda; class Insecta; order Trichoptera; family Rhyacophilidae; genus Himalopsyche; species Himalopsyche anomala. The sequence continues at coordinate 37,180,680 of CM062822.1, read as the reverse complement.
TTATTAGACATTGTCAATAATCTGATATAAAACTCGAATAGTCTACTTGTGCTTGCCTAGTTTCTACTGTCTTTCAAGAGTAGCTTGGTAAATGATGAAAATATTATAACATAATCATTTGATGGCCAGGAAATAAATGTGGCGAATTTCATAATTCTAAAATGTCTGCAAATAAAAAAGTATTTTTTTAGTACATATGAGCTCTCGCAAAGTGAATTGAGTTACGTAGGAAAATGGTAAACCTTTTTATTGGATTTTTAAATACTATCACTTCTTTTTTTGGTGTTTTGGTGGATTGCATATATTTATTTTAAGGAGATGACACTATTGCAGAGTGCATTTGCTGAGCACATTTCACTTTTACTATATTTTAAGACATGTAGAATATTTAACGCATCTTTCCACTTGGCTCACTTCACTTCTGACAGGCTCATATTATCTTGCTATTTTAATATGATTTACAAAATTTTGTAAAATTCGTATTATAACTGCCGTGTTTGCTTTACAGTACTATTGTACTTTTGTAAATAAAACTCACTTTTAATTCATAAAAAAATTACTTCTGTTTATTAAAAAAAAACTTACTATTTATGTATATGAGAATTTGCCAGTTCTACACGATGATATTATCTTTTTTTTGACAAAACATAGAGACTTCTGACTTTTGTTTCCAGTATTTTAATTACAACAACAATAATATATCCCCCAATAGTTTAAAGTAATCGGTATTTAATTTATTGAAAGAATTCATTTAAATTATAAAACGTATTTTTTTCTGAATAAATATTTAATAAACAATATTGTTTTTTAATATTTTGTAGGTCACGATGTCACGATAGCGTATATCAGTTTCATAAAGAGTTTACATTCTTTTATCGGGCATATCAGAACAGCCTCAACTCCTTTATGACCCAGAGCGGATATTGAATGTCTTCATGGAAAACGTAATAAATAGGTAAATAAAGTTGCAAGGTTTTTGCTTGCCAAATTTAAAACATGGATATCGACTGTGGAAAGGAAAAAGGACGTAGCTCATACATGAAGTTTTTGATGATTTTGAGCCATAGGCAAATTATGCAATATACACAAACTATCAGTGCATGGAGACTGATAAACTAGTTTTGAATTGACTTTATCTGATATTATTAAATATTCTTTTAAAAAAAAGAAACCTTTTTTTCAGTCTTTTTTCTTGATTGCAATTTCCACATGCCCTTTTCTTTTTTTACTTAAAAGCTAAATTTAGATAATAATTTGGCATTTTCAGCTTATATCCTTTTGATAGAATGTGTATTAAGTTGTATATATTGTGATAATCGAAAAAAGCTGTTTTGAAAAAACTGTAGGTTAGGTCCTTTTTCCTCTTCACAGTCGATATTGTTTATGATAAAAACGTATTTCTGCACATGACGTGAAATCAATATATAAATTTGCTTCAGTACATTTTGTGTCCCGTTAAGCAAGACGATTACATTTAAGTTTTTCAATCGTTTATAATAGAGTTCTGTAAATCGTTTTATCAAACGATTACTAAGTCTACAACAAGTTTTAAGTCAATAAGAAGATCTAATATAATAATACTACATGTCAAATAATTAAACCGTAATTAACGGTTTCGGGTAGTTTTTATGGTACTTGGGTACAAAATAGTGCCTCCCAAGCATGTTGAAACGCAGTAATTTGCTTTGTTGGATATATTTCAACTTATGAAATCATGGCATGGGTTTAGCATTCTGGAAAAAAATATCGCGGTCAACATGATTTGTCAAAAATGAGTTAGATATGTCATCGTCTAGAGCTAGAAATTTTGTATACAGTTTGTAACAATAGCGGCAGTATACATAGTCCTGTATAACGAACACGGCAGTTATTAAACGGATTTTACAAAACACTGTAAATTATATTAAAAAAGTAACATAATAGTTAAAAAAGTATTTAATGATACTTTTTTTCAAACATTTAATCAATAAAATTATTTTTTTTATAGTTTCGCAACTTTTTTACGTCACAAATTTATGAAAACTGTCACTGTTTCTTTCCCGAGTCTTCGACTGTAGATGGAATTTGTATATTTGATAAATGTGTGCTTTTATTAACGGTACTGGCATATTCCAACATAATGAGACTCTATTGTAAAATATAAAAGCTATTCATAACCTAAAAATATTGATACTCTTTGCCGTCAGACAACCGTTTGAAAAGAGTACAGAACATAACGCAAAAGCAAAATAACTTGGCGCTTTTGGTAAAACCCGATGCATTTGAATCGTTAAAAGATATCGTCTCACTTTATGACTTGTACGGGGGTAGCATGGAAACAAACCGCGCAGCAACTGCACGGTAATACGCGGGGTTGCACGTTTGCGGGCGATAGGGGTGAAAAATTGCGGTTCAGACTGAATTGAGTCATAGTTTTACGCTCGGAAGCGCTTTTAATTAAAAAAAATGATTTGTTGAAAGGTGTTTTGTGTGAAAAAGAATTATTGTTTTTGTGAGATATAACAAAGGTGATATTATTGATATTTACTTGGTAGAACTACGTTGTAATGCGGTAAAAAATATCTAAGTAATTATATCTACATTTTTTTTATAAACATAGTTTAAAGCTAGTAAAAACACAATAAGCCTTTTTACTTCATTCCACTTTATTTAAGATGTGAGGACCGGTTTCGCTCATTACGAGCATCGTCAACTGATAAGAAATATAATTTATCATCAGTTGACGATGCTCGTAATGAGCGAAACCGGTCCTGACATATTAAATAAAGTGGAATGAAGTACAAAGGATTATTGTGTTTTTACTAATATAATGCCTTTCCACCAAGTATTGTCAGTGAACACCATAAAAGTGATAGTTTAAAGCTATTGCGGTATGCGCCATCATCAGAATTAAGGTGATATTACTTTATTCTACAATTAATAATATCGAAATTTATGGGTTTTTTAAAAAAATCTTTTTGACACCTCAGAATCGTATGATATGTGAAAGATATTACACGATTTGTAGTACTAACTTCATTATTTTTTAAAAATGTTTTGTAATAAATTTTGTTTTTTCTTCATTATTTGATAATGAATAAATTTTATGTAGTATAAGAGTTTTTTTCAGGGTTGTGTAGTCGCGTGAAAAAAAGAGGACTACGACTCCGACTCCGAGGAAATTTTCTAATAATTTCATCTTAACTTATATATATGTCTACCATCAGATCATCTTAAGTCAGCCAAGCATGAAATGTTAACACTTTTGACTAATTTGTTTAAATAACCACAACTCCGCGACTCCGAATCCGACTCCACAGCCTTGGTTTTTTTTTTATTGAATTTTGGTATTTTTTTATTTTTAGTTTTGAACAAATAATAATTATAAGATAATACATATATTATTTGTCACCATCTGTATCAAGGCAAAATATTTTGTAAATTTCATACTCTATCTTCTTCATATCATAAAGTATGCATATCGCATAAAGTTGCATAAAATCTGACATTACATAATTATTTTATACTCTATATTTCGAAAAAAGTTGATCGATGGAGTTAATTTAATTAATGTTGTTTCAGGAAAAAACTGCGAACTCTACTTCTAGAAAAACAATAAATTGTACGTTCCCTTGTTAAACTTAAAAAAAATCACAAGCTAACAGTGTTTAAATATTTAAATACGTTATACGTTTAAAATACATAATAATAATATATGGTAATAAGTAATCAAACAGCTGGGAGCTGTGGATAGAAAAAGATAATTAAATTTAATTCAGATTTCACTTAAAATTTTTATTATCATATTATATACGGTTATACTGAATCATTGTTATTTAATCAGAGAGTAGAATAAATCAAAAACATATTCAAATAGTATGTTTGAAAAGTAAGCAACCTTAAAAATAAAATATTATTCTCGAAGGTCGCACACACTTCAAATATTTCATATACTAAACAAATACATGATCAGAAATCAGAACCATCAAAAAATTTCACACCCCTTAGGTTATTCACTACAAAAAAGGTCACCAAAGCTGCCTCATATTTTTGGGAAAGCTTTCACAAACCTGCGGAGAGCTTGCAATTTGCTTTGCGTTCCGAGAACACTTGCGCCCCATAAAATGTTATGTAACATCCCTTGGTGGGGTTGCCGAGTAAAGAAAGATCTATCCAGTCTCGTGGTGTTTTGTTCCGATATGACATTGAACGCTTACGGTAACTTAGGGATTTCCCCGTGACAAACCACAGTAAATGCACTCATGTATAAAAATTGCAATACCTACATGAGACATTTTTGGATACGTCAGCGAGTGATTTTGGCAACAGTTCGGTTCGTCGGGGGTTGATAAAGCAAATATGAATATTTTTTTACAGAGATAACGTTTTATATTGGACGACCGTGGACTTATCATGTTTTTATGCGCCTGTCATAAAATCGTAGCTTTACGGTTTATCTTTTGATATTCAAAAACTATAAAAATGATATTCATGAAAGTTTTATTGACATTCTAGTAGTAAAAATTTCAATATTAAATTTGAATAATTTATTCATTGGAAACCGTTATAGTTTTTGATCCGCACAATTCCTTAATGCGAAAAAGTCAATGAAACAAAGCTTAAAAATTTAGCTAAAAAAATACAGTTTCATATTGTCCTTGCAAAAAAAAAATACATGATAAAGACACAAAAGTCTTTAGATTTTTTAAATGATTATTAAATAATTTGTTGTGGTTTCTTTAGTTAATATTTGAAAAAGAATACATTAGCAAAAATAATATTTAAAATCAAAGAAGTAACGTTATTTACTAATTCAAAAAAATACTAGTAATAAAAAATACTAGCTGTAAGCCCGTTGACTTCAACGGGGGGGATTTTTGTTGCATTTTTAAATAGTCATAAAATTTACTGGCGAGAAAAATAAATTGGAAATAATATAATTTTTAAAATAATTGAAATGTTTAAGTTTGCTAACAAATATATTTCGTAGAAAAAGAAATATACCTCGGGACATATATCGGCACCCCTGCAGTATTTAAATTGTAAATAATATAATTTTTAGAATATTTGAAATCTTAAAGTTTGCTAACAAATATATTTCGTCTATACCGTCTTTCTAGACGTCATCGAAAAGGCGAAGTCGAGGACATACATACGGATAGACGGACGGACCTCATCGACTATAGTTATATAGATGATGCCTTTAAAAGCTTAAAATTAAATTGAAATGTGCCAAAGTAGCAAATCTATAGCTTTAGTTTTGTTTCAAATAAGTAAAAACAAATTTCAGCTTTTTATGTTCCTAATATTTCACTAAAATTTATTGCATGAATTTTTAAAATCCTGATAAATCTAACTTTCATTTTATTAATCAAACTATTAAATTGTAAACTTAAGAAACGTTACCGAACAAGAGCGACAAAAACTTAAATTTTTAAATAAAATAGAATATTGTTTTTTTGCCGACTGCTTGCAACATAAAAATACATGCATTCGTGAGGTAGATTATTATAATAATCGGAGTACGGACTTTTTTTAGCAACTCTTGAAATTTTACAGTTTTTATCTCCCTTCTTTGACTACATAGTGGAAATAAAATGTGCATAGCCAATGTTCTTCTAGTATACACAGTTTACGGAAACACTGTTTAATCAAAATTATGTTATTTAATAACATAAAGTTTTGAGTGAATCAACTTTCCATAAATGTCGTTTCACATGTAACTTTTTTTTGGTTTCAAAATAAAAATAGTTAAGCATTTTTTTACAGGCAACGTTTAGTTTTTTTTTTTGGTGTAGAGGCAGCCATGCACTTTCAAAAAGTGCAGCCAACATAACGTTGAAATAATTTAATTACAAGAGAGAGTTGCGCAACATCCACGCACCGATAAGCAGGTGTAGTAATTTTGCCGGACACAAGTGGTTGAAAGATTTTTTTTTTCTGCCGTCCGACCACAAACGATTTAAAGCGCAAAGCTCGAGTTGGAATACATACTTGCAATGTTCATACAGAGAAAAAACTCACGTACCATATTTGCATGATATACGTTTGTAAATTTGTGCTATATAATGCTTGATTTTAAAAAATGTTTTTTAAAAAATATTACATAACATTTGGTCTATAAGAGTATTTTCGAAAATTGTTTCCGCATGATATAGACAAAAAGCACTAAATTTTTTTCTATAACAAATCGTTGCCAGTTAATAATCACACGATATTTTATTTTTTCGTTTTATTATTTGATAAACATTTTAATTATGTAATTATGTCACACTTTTTATCACTAGCATTATCAATTGTTCAATAATGTTAATTAAGTACGTAAAAGTGTTTTATTTTTTTAATAATATAATGACTTCCCATCGAGTTTTGACAGAGAAAACCTTACAAAATGATTTATTTATTTGGATTTGATGTGATTGGCACATATTATTTTTGGTAACTTAATTAAATTCTCAAAGCATTTAAGTTGAATATTATATAAATTTTATAATTTAAGGTTTTGACTGAAGGTGCTTGCTTGGTGGAATTTCAATATTAAATTTGAATCGTTCAAATAATGTACATTCATACAAGTTTCGTCACTAATGACCCGGGTTTCGCCTTTCGGCATCTTAACTTAGTGATACTTTTATTTCTTATTTAAAAACGATACATTAATTTATTGAGCGTCGGTTCAAGTTCATCCGTGCACTCGAACGCATAAAAATGCCAAAAGACGAAACCCGGATCGTTAGTAAAAGAAAATGTGGGAATTTAAACGATTCAAATTTAACATAAATTTTATAATGAAATAAATGTGATATACGTATCACAAATTTGATGACTTTATAATCTGTATTTAAAAACTGAGAAATTTTATGATCAAATAAAAACAAAAGCTGACATGGTGAATACATAATATATGTTGAAAAATAATAAAATTATTAGGAATAAACATATATTTATTCAAATTATAACACAGTAAAACCCTTGTTTTCACTTGATTCTGAGAAAAAATCCTATAGTAAAAAGTGAAAAATTGTCAAATATCTTCCTTATTAAAAAATCAAAATATTTTATTTCAATATATTGTTATATTGAACGCGAATTACAAGAACATATTTATTATTATTGAAGTATTTTTTGAATATGAATAGAAGAAGGTATGTTTAAAATATTATATTTAATTTTAAAAAGTTTCTAGCACAAAAATACACGAAAGTTTTATAAGAAAGTATTCCTTGCGTTTATTTCAAATAAAAATCTACAATAATAAAGTTTTGCAAAGTTATATCACGAAAGCGTAAATAAAAATATGTTCAAAATTTCCGGATCCTGTTGAAAGAAAAAATGTAATTTATCAAATATTGAAAAAAATAAACCTCAAAGCGAAGGCCTGTTTTATATGCAAATACTTGAACATTTCAAATCGTTACAGTAGGCAAATAATATTCGGAGTGGGTGCCGAATTTTAATGAAGTAAAGTTTTACGCATGGAATATTTTTTTTATTTTACATAGGTAGTATCTATCAATTATTTTGATGCGGAAAGGTTGAATATATTTTGATTAAATTTATTCTTCTCGCATCTCGAGATAATAATATATAGTACGTTTTCCTTTAATTTATAAAAAGGATGTTCATGCTCTGAGTGGATAGATGGATAACGATTTTATGTTTCTACAATCAATATACAATTTTATCTTGTAGATTTTTTTATGTAACAATCAATCAGTTACTTTATCTGAAAATATATAGCTTTGAATTTATGAACGTTTTAGTGTAGCTTTTTTTATTTTTATAAATAAAAAGACTTTGGTATGAAATATAAATATTTTTGAAATTTAACATTTATAAAATCTATCACGTTTAAGCTCATTAAAAAAATACGTTATTTTGTTCCTAGTAATATAAATATGGAATTTCAAATTAAATAGTGCTTAAAAATAATGACTGAGGATTACAAAACGATAATAATTGTTTTTTTAAGCTTTTTTGTATCTTAACAAAAATATTTCGTTCGTGTAAAATGATAAGCTTCTACGTAATTAATACCGAACTAAAATTCAAATTATTCTGAGAAAATATTTTTTTTAAACCATTATAAAACTAAAAAAACATTTGTTTAAAAAAATATAATGATGTTTGTATACTTTTTAATATGTCTTCTTATAAAAATATTATGTAATAATATTCCGTGACGAACGCGACCATAAAAATTAAACCATATTAATACTTATACAAACATTAATATGGTTTTAGACTTAAATAAAACTAAATTTTAAATGAAAGTATTTTTACATGGTCTATCTTTGGTCAAATTTTGTTTATGCCACTAATGTATATATTATGAAAATCTATTCGGAAAACCATGATTTTTTACTGCTAAAACGTAATATTTTCATTACAAATACATTTTTTTTTTTTTTGAGTTAAAAATGTCAAAATATCATTAACGAGGTGATAATTATAAAAAACATGCGAAACATTGCAGAATTGAATCATTTAAATTGTTTTACAAAATGCATTTTGTTCAAAGCAAAAAAGAAAGCTTTTTTTAATACTTGAGATTGACAGAAAAATTAAGCGCCCGCTTCTCGTTTAAAGTAAATTTGATCCCCAAAATGACGGATTATGAAAAATGCAGAGAAAAAAAACAGCCCGAAGTTCAATTAATATTTAATTTCTTTTTGAAGCGGTGAAATCAGCATATACTTAATGGCGAACCTTTTAATTAAACTGCGAAATAAAAAAATCTATAGTAATTTTTGTAAAACGAAATTGGCGAGAGGAAAAAATTTGAACAAAGCGAGGGAAAAATATATTCTGTGCGTTGAATATATATTTAAAATTGTTATAATTAAAAAAAACCTGAGAGAGGTAAGAAAACGACAGGTGGTCGATGAAAGAGAAAGGAAGACTTACAAGATAACCGGAAGTATTAAATAAAGTAGTATTAGCTTTATGAAATATAAAGAACAAACAGTTCTTTTTCACAAAGGATATTCTTCAAGTAGCTGGCTTTGAAATTTTTCAAGCTTTTGATGAGAACAATAATGTCACTAAGCGATTGGATTCTACTGAATTGCTTTTGTTTGGTCACTACTATCGTGAAATGATTGCCTTTATATCAAATTGGCTGCTTTATGTCAACGAAAAAATACGTTGAATTTTATTTACGGCAAATCCTCGTGAAAGCCAATTCATAAAAATAATAAAACATGTTGTTTATATTTCTTAAGCAAATTTTTTATCATTATTTGACATGTTAGAAAATAAATAAAATATAGTTTTATGGATAAACCTACATAACATGATAAAATATCAGCGTGCAGGAGTATATATTCTTACATTACATTTTTTCCAATTAGTTTTTTGATTTGTTTTCCTACAGTTGGTTTTATGTAATGCCTAATACAAGGGTGGGGAACTTTCATTTATAAAAGCCATATTTATTTATCTGATTCAACATAAGGCAGCATTAAAGAAAACGTTGACACCCTCTCTCATTTTTTTCGACTGTTGAACATATAATGGGTTGATTACGCTATTTTTTCATATAGTTTTTATAATTTTTTGAATAAAGAGAAAGAGTAGCCAAAAGGTCGCAGGTTCCCCTTTTCTGGTCTTATACGTCGAAAATATTGCGTAAGAAATAAAGTTTTTAATATCATTAAGATTATACAAAATTAATCAACCTACGAACATTATTTTACGATATTTTTTACAGATTTTTGTAATGATATCAGCAAATTATATTTTTACAATGTTGAAAGATTATTTTTTTTGACAATTCAATGCCTTTTATTTAGAGTTTAGTTTATTAATTGTTAAAAACTTCTCGTGGTTTGAACGAGTTACTAGGAATTCCTGAAAAATGAGATTATGATATTAAAAAATAATGTTTTTAATTAATATCTTCATTTTGAAGTATCTCATTTTTTATAATGCTTGAAAAAAATGTCACTGTCTTTACGTCACTAAATTGACGAATTGTTCAGCATAACATGCAATTTCTTAATCATTATGAAAAAACTCCCAATTAAAAATGTCACAGAAGAAGTAAGAGATAAAAATTTATCTAGAGATATTAACAAAGGTCAAATAAAATATTTCAGGAGGTTGGATGGGTGTTAGAAAACGAGAACGTGTCAGCAATGCCGAGTCACTGGTGCCAGTGGCGGCGGACAAACGAATGGACAGACAGACTGTCAGGTGAGGACGAAGACGTAAAATGAAGTAGTTAAAATGAAACGAAAAATTTATGTGAGCCAGCAGGCGTCTAGAATACTCGGTTTGCGCAAGAATGTTCATTTAAACTTCATTCAAAAATTACTTAAAAATGATTGTGTGATGATTATTCCCACCTAAATAATATTGATTTACAAAGCAGTAAGCACATTGTAAAGACAGTTTTTTCTTCAAAGTAAATTAACTTAACCAATATAAACCTAAGCTTCATTAAAAAATATCCCCATTAAATGTCACCTAGAAACGGAATCTTTCAATTTATTAAAGACATATGTATAATCATTATTCATGCCTTCGAACAGTATGTGATGTCGATGTATGTGATGTCTTGAATTCCCCCCTCCCACCCATCTTATTAATGGGGCGATCGAGAGCGATTAGCTAACCACTAGTCCTGTCCTAGCCCTATCCCTCTATTCTTACCCTCTTTGAAAACAGAGTGGTTGTGTAACTGAGTAACAAGCAGTTCTCGTCAAAACACTTCTGTTGTGATAAACTTCATAAGGAGTCCATATGCTCCACATTGGGAGCGGACATGGCAAAAAAAATAAAAAATATTATTTGATTGGATTCTTTGTAATGCCATTGCAAACAATTTAAACTTTTATTTCATTACATTTTACTACAATTTTTAATAATAAATGGTGACAAATTAATATTACGGTATACTTTGTTCACTCGCATTTATGATATTTTTTTTCCTAGATGTATTTATAGTGAAGATGTTTTTTTTCTATTAATTTTTCCTGAATAATTTTCTGTAAATCGAAAATATTTCGATTCCTAGATGAGCACAGTTTCACATATGAACTGAGTCTGTTAGTTTTATTAAAATAAAACATTGTGTAAAAAAACTAATATAAATAGAGATTTTCACTTGTTGTTCACGGCTACGAAGAAAGACAGTGTTTTTTTTCATTGTCAAAGATGTTACGAGTAAAGCCATAGTGACAGGCGGACGACTAGCGTCGGCGCCGTCTGCAGGTGCTCTGGACCCTTTGGGGGTGTGAAAAAACGTGGCGTAAAACCTCTCAGGGACTTGCCGAATAGAGCGCCTGTATACTGCACAATGTCTACGTTATGAATTGCAAGGAAAATTGTCCTCTTGACAGAGTTAAGTTGTGTGTTGCTTTCAAAATAATACTTTTAAATGTATCCTAGTGCAAGTGACTAGCTGATGTTCATTTGTGCACATTAAAATGGTTCTGAAATCAAGTGTTAGTATTTTATTATTCATTGGCCGTTATTTATTTTCAAAAGTTATACGTCATGATAATGACAAATTTGTCGCTATTGAAAAATAATAGAATGAAATTAAGGTGAATGAATTGTACTTAACATTTAGGAAAACAAATCACTATTGAAAAGCTTAGATTTTTGTCGTTAAAAATAAGTGTGAGTTTCATTTTCTAAATGCGACTGTAATGCAAATTTCTTTTGGAAACGAAAGAAAAGGATGTGACAACCTTTGGAGCTATTCTGAAATTAATAAAAATCCAGAAACGTATTTAGATAAATACTCAAATAATTTACCTAACTTAATTGTCATATTTAAGGCTATGTTCACTGTAGTTTTAGTCGATATATCCAACGCAAACGATTAATAGAATTTATTCAAGTTTTCTATGTCGGATTCAACATGCTCATTCCCTATACGTGGTGGAGTTATTGTAATTAGATACACATACTTAAAACTAGCTACTTGAAAAACGAGCGATAATTTTTATCAAGTTTGATTTAAAATAACTTCATTCTACTGTACTCTTTTAATTGATGAAATAAATCGTAAAAGATCGATTAAATCAACAGTGAACACAAAAGAAATTATGAAATTTAGGCTATAACAACCGTTAAAACTACATAGAAAAATCATGTCGAGTATAAGAGACGAAGTCTTAATATATTTGAGAATAGGTGGGCAAATAATCTCGTGTTTTATGAATGAGTGGCGTCATATGCACCTCTTTTACGCTTTACAGACAAACCTATCGACCACGACTTGTGTAATCTCATATCACGCTCATGTTGTTTAACGATTTTGGGTAAAGGGATATATATGCCCAGTATTATAGTGGGTTAAATAAATACGTACAAGGTGGACAGCGAATACAAAGATGGGTACATTGAAGTTGATGTCATAGATTGGTATGATTTTTTACATTAGTATTTTAATAAAAATTGTTCATATGCTAAAATTTATCATAAAATTACTGCTTACGATCGTAATATTTCTTTTGTAACAAGCCAATAGATAAATGAGTAAAAGTAAACCTGTTTCATTCCAACTTGGTCAAGAAAAAATAAATAAAACGCCAACAAATTAATAGCATACATAAAAAGGTAAGCACAGAAGAATCTGCTGCTAGATATGACTCTGAAAATGAGGATCTAAAACCAATTGTAACAACTGTTTAGATTAGAAAACAGTAACGACACCAAGGAATATTAAAATTGGCTATTGTAAGGTAATAATAAATAATATAATATTTACTCCATGCAATCATTTTTTATTATTTATTGATAATGTTAATTTTGTATAACATGTATATGTAATTTTATCTGTTCACATTTCGACTGTGGAAAGGAAAAAGGACGTAACCCAAATTTTACAAGAGGCACAAAAACGTGTTTTGATGATTTTGGGCCATATGCAAATTATGAAATATCCACAACCTTGAAAAGCACGGAGACTTCTAAAGTGGTGTTGAATTGACATAATTTAATATTAATTTAAGAATTTGTCTAGGAAAATATCATTTTTCAGTCTTTTTTCATTGATTCAATTTTCACAAGATCATCTTTTTTCAAACTTAAAAGATAAATTTGGATACTAATTCAGCATTTGCAACATACATCCTTTTGATGGAGCTTGTATCAAGTTGAATACATTGTGATTATAAAAATGCTGTTTTGAAAAAACTGTGGGTTACGTTCTTTTTTCCTTTCAACAAATAATTTTTAAGCTTCGATAAACGTGAGTTTTTATTTGGAAACCTTACTCTATGTTTGTGTCTCTTTTATGTATCGATTTACGCAAATGTGAGTTATGTTGGTAATTTAATTGGAAGAAAACTAAATTAAAAATATTTTACTTTAAAAAAAATGCTTTGATAACCGGTGAGTATGCTAAATTTGACTTTTTTTAAATTTATACAAATAAGTGTTTTGAATTGCTTAAGTAAATAAAATCCTCTCACAAAAGTGACAGATACCCCACCCCACCTTAATGATCATTAAATGGTATGAAAATCCTCGATTTATTTGAAGAGAAGGTAAATTTTAACGCAAAACGTAAAATAAAAATTAAAAGTATAAATTTATGACTTCATTAGCAAAACGAGGAAAAGATTTTTTCAGGCTGAAATTATAAATTGCGACATTTGTGAGAAATACGGAACGCTGGACCCTCGGGAATACGAAAAGAGAAAAATAAAACACTACAGCGAGGTCAATTTTCATGTTTTTTTTTCAAATAACGCTTCAAATGCTTTAAAAAATAAATGAAGATACTTTGATTTTTCCCATCAAAGTTTGAATTTTATTTAATTTATTATTGTCACTCAATACGTTAAAAGCATGGTAGCAATTTCTAAATTCCTATTCCGTAAATTATTTAAATTTTATATAAATATCAAAACAGCTATTGGGATCATTAAAAAATTATAATAAAACAATGTTTTTTATATTTATTGAAATAAATTTACATATTTTTGTACCGATTTTAATGTCGGAATAAACGATCGGTGTGCTATATTGTCAGATAATAAATCAATTTAAAATTCGTTAAATCAAATTAAAAAGTTTCGCTTTTTTCTTTTACATATTTCATATAAATAAACCTAATTATAACAAAGGGCTCGTCGATAGTTTATTTTTATAAAACACATCAATTACCCTAAATTACTCGTAAATATTTAAACTTTAATATTTCTGGCACATTTTTAAACCTAATTTTTAGTAGAGCACATGTGGTGAATATTGTAAGGGATTTGTGTTTTATTGATTAAATTCCGATACATTTTCGTTTACCCTCGTTCTGTTTTTTTTTTTTTTTCAATTTCATTTTTGTACACTTTGAAACTTATTATTTTCTTATGATTTAAACTTATTTTCTAAAAATATAAAGAGTTAATTTTTTTAAATCGGATTTAATAATTATCGCCACATAATGTTGAATTGACAATGCATTCATTCTTTAAAAAAAGTCTTGTGATTGGTGAGTAAATAAAAATAATATAATAGCTTTCTTAAGAGTGCACCACCAAAAAGTGGAAAATCAGTTGATCAATAAATTTAATTCGGCAATCAAATATTATTTTATTAATTTTGTAATTAAATAAACAGTTTTTTGATGATTATTTCTGTCAACAATTATACTCGAAAGCGTTGTAAAACACAACGAAAAAAGTTGTGAAAACAAGCGGTGCAAAGGTATAATTTTTATTCCATTCCAGTTTTAAAGAGGCAAAGACCGGGCAAAGCACTTAAGCAGACTTGCCTTTCCCACTAAATATTTATCACTTCTCTTCAGGAGAGCGATTCATTTGTGTTTGCAAGTATACTTTATGAAGGAGGAAAAAACAACAACAACGGCATTGTTGCAAACTTGTCTCGCCCGAAATAGTCATAATAATACGCAAAGTGTCTTTTTATAACTTGCTAAGTGTCTACTCTTAACGTAAAACAGTTCAAAGTTTTATGCGATCACTTGTACAATAGAAATAATTAAATTTTAAGGGAACAGATCATATACGCAAAGACATTAAAAGAAACGCATATATAGGTCTTCTAGAGGTGAAGTGAGCCGAATAGTAAAATGGTAAAACGTCTTTATTTGGTGTTTTGGTGGATTGCATTATATTTCTTGCGTTCAGAGGCATCCTCAGACAATCTTACATTCACAGATTTATAAAAAATAAATAGAAGTATTAACCATAAAGAACTATTATTAAATAATATCTTTAAGTGAAAGTAAGTCTGTCTGAAGATGCCTCTGAAAGAGGCGAAACACGCGTCACAGTTTGTAGGACAATACGTGGTCATTTTATATTAAAATGAACTTCCACAAAGTTACCGCTGAATCCATTGAAGTATTAAATTTCTTACTTATTGAAAAGATTATATATTTCAGTATGAATATGAAATATTTTTTTTACACTTTTTTATTTTATGAAAATTTGCACGGATAAATTATTTGTTAATGACAAATTGAATAATTAATGAGTTGATTTATAAATAAAATTTACATGCTAAGTGAATTAAACGTTCTTTAGTTTCATATTTGAGTATTTACTTAATTTTACTTCAATAAAAAAAAACAACGGATTTAGAATATAAAATACAAATCAAATGAATTCATTATACTATCAAAATATTCAGTTCTAAAATCAACAGTCTTTCATCTGGCTTAATCTGTCGCGCAAGTTTGATACAACACAAACTCCGTAAGACAAATTAAATATTATTTTAACCCTTACAAATTAGCTTTGCAAATACTAAATTAATTTCGCTTTCGATAAAATCCTTCCTAAAATGTTTATTGTAATCCCGGCCGAGTAAAGTAATAATAATACGTGTCCCGTAGCGAGGAGCTTTTAATTCGCATACGTCGTTGAAAGCTCTCGAATGCGCTTCGAAGTGCGTCATCTGAGGCATTAATGGCAATTAAAATCGGATTGGTTTAGCTGCCGGAAACAAAAAGCCTTTAGCATGACCGCAGAGAACAGAGATATTGTAAAATGTAGTATATTTACATATCACATCGGTTTTTGAATATCATACGGAAACTGCAATTAATTGAACAGAATCTGGGAACTTAATTTTGTTTATTCAAGAGTAAAATGTAGAAATACGATTGTGTTAAAACTGATTAAAATTTTGTTATTGCCAACGTAAAAATATGCCACAGCACCGAAATCATTTATTGGTACAAAAATATTCATAATTCATTATTATAACCTCAAAAATCTGGTATTGAGTTATATCAGTCGAAGTAGTAATTATTCAATTTGTTTATTCGAGAATTGTGTTAGTATAGTGATCGAGAAAATATGTATTTAAAAAAAATATATAAATATTGCACATTGGCCTCATCGTTCAAATGACAGGAACATGCAGACTTTTACTGCAAGATTTCAAAATTTCGTATTTTTTTTAGATTTATTTATAATGGAATATTAAAATAGTGTATGAATGTCATGTCAAATAAAACGAAATAAAAGAAGAAATGGAAATTATAATAGATCTCGCTTATAGTAAATCTTTCATGCCCAATACTTTTTCCATCCCATATAATCCTTCACTCTTATTGCGTTTTATTTAAATGAAAATGATTTATAATAAGTTTTGTTACAATACTGAAAATTCGATTTGTGGTTGTTACGGTGAAAAAAAAGTTTTTAAAAGTCGTACAAAAAACTAAACCTTCTTTACTTACTAATATTAAACAAAAAGTTTAAATTTGATACGTCAGAATGATCGTAAAATAGTGGTCTACACTTAAGGCTCTAAAGGTATAGTCTGTAAGTGTAGAAGTTCACAAAAGCTTGCCATAGACAATATCGGTCAAGACCTAAGGGTGGCTTAAAAGAAGTAAAACTAGAGAAAGCTCTCAATAAGCTTCTCTGTGTTTTTGAATATTTTATAAATCCCACATGACCCTTGTTTGATTCAAACCCAACTTTCAGGTACTCACTGATAAATATTAATGTAAGGACTTAATGACAAAACTGTTTTAGTTCAATGACACTTATATCGAATACAAAGGTCTGTAAATTCGACAACATGTTTTATTACGCAATCTTAAGGAATGCGTTAGAAACAGTCATTGAAGTTGCAAAGTATTTTAGTTATGTAATGCATATTTTAGTACCATACCCATTCCCGTTGTAGTTTTTGATTTTTATTGATTTAAGTAATATGACATGCCTATAGTATTAAAAAGATTGACGCAGTACATGATATATATGTATTTAATACAAAAAACATCATGCCTTTAAATAGATTGTAAAATAATATTTATAATAAGGTCTTTGAAGTATTTTATTTAAATACTGTAATATTATTTTGCAAATGTAATTTTCGTCGCCTGCTGTGGCCCAGTTGGTTAGAGCTTGCTCTACCGATCACACAGGTCTGGGCTCGATTCCCAGTAAGATCATAGTGAATTTGAGAATTATTTAATTCAAAGTTGTTATCGAAGACTGGATGTTTGTGATGTCAGTTCACATTAATTCCTTTCTTCCCATCTTTCTGATCCTTTAATAACTGGGTGTAGCAATAGCTATTAGTTAACCACTAGTCCTGTTCTAGCATTATCCTTCTTTACGTGCTACTAACAAATAGTTCTCGTAGAAAAAATCTGTTGAGATACCTCCATTAAAAGGCCATATGCTCCACACTGCGAGCGGACATGGGTAAATTAAAAAAAAATTATCACATATAATATTAGCTAATGTTCGATGAAAACATTCTTCCGATTTAAAAACAATTTATGGTTAGTGTTTGATAATTTTTATTAAAATGGCGAAAACGTAAAATAATGGTACCTCATGTCTTATTTCATTACAAACTCTATTTTTTGAAATAGTTATGCCTATGTTAGTATAGAATTTTCTATAAAGCCATAATAATATTAATATGCTGTTGAATTATCAAAATACTAAGTTGTCGACGTCAAGCACAAAAATTCAAGCATACTACGAGAAAAACGATTTAAGAATTATTTTAGATTTGTGTGATAATTATGAAATTTCACTGACTGTCAAAGTTTGACAAATTATTTTGACAGGTGAGCACAACATAAGAAATGTGTTTACACGACACGCCTGACAGCATTTCAGCATTAATTTAGTAACGGTGACATTCACTAGGCGGCGCTCGTAACTTTTATCATGCCATGTGTGAGTGGCATTAAAATGTTTCAGAAACACTGGAATGTACCACGAGTAAGTATCATACTATGTATTGTAAAGTTCATATATTGAAGTTTTCTGTGTCTATCAGAAGGTGTGTGTAAGTCAAATATTTTACTCAAATCGGCATTTTATTTATATTAAATATTATAAAAATTATAACATAAATAATTTAATGGCTTAGTTTCATAGTGCTGTGTTACAACTAGAAATTGTATGTTTTGAGATATTGCTAACGAAAGTTTTGACATATCTAAACTGAGTTATAAAAATAATGTTTATTTGTCATATATTTTTGGAGAATTATTTATCCAGGCGTGGGGAAGTTCTGGCCAATTCTGTCATTCTATTTTTTTTGTAAATTCGTAAATTCCTGAGATTTTGGATTTGAAATTTATCGGAAGACCTATAAAAAGGTGGCACGATGGTAATTTTGGGAAATCCGCAAATTTATGTGCCTTAGAAATTGGCATGGAATTGTTTACGGCCGAAAACTCTCTAGTTAATGTTTACTGCGACCTTATGTCGAATCAGAAAAATGAATGCGGCCTTTAGAGAAAAAAGGTTCCCCACCCCTGATTTAGTCATTTAAATCAATATTTTTATCAAAATAAATTTATCAAAAACGCAAAATGATATTTCGATTAGACATATGTATATGGAACTGAAAGAATTTTTTTTATATATTTTTTCATTTCCATATTTAAACATCTGCCTACCGAGAGAAAACAAGTATTTTTTTAGTTGTAATTTTGTGGAGATATAGAAGAAAAGTGTTCGAATGAATATAACGAATAATGTAACTTTAAGCATATTTTTTTACTTATTGTTTCTGTGGAACTATGTCATATTTAGAACATAGAATATTTAATGATTTTCCTTTTATAAGAGTTTAATTTATTTTTATCAATGATTTTTATCTACGTATGAATTTCACAATTTTAAATTCTGATATTTTTTTGTTGTATACAAAACTATTAAAGTGACATATTGTGAGTCATTCGTGCTGGTAGCTGCAAAAAGTCACTGGTTCAACGTCACTGCTCTAGTGCATTAAATATTTATGCAATTCTTGCTGTAACACAACATTTATTATATATCTAACAGCGGACATGACATGCAGGTTTATTTTAGACCATTTCATATATTGCTAATGGAAATTTTATGGGTATAAAGTTACGATTCCTTGTAACGAATTCGATACATTGTTACCTTTTAATTAAAAAATATCCTACTTTACTTCAAATAAAGTACACTAGACAGTATTCGTTTAGAAATCGGAATAAAAATTAGTTTCGCCCAAAAAGAGAACAGTTTCAACATATGATTTTTGCTTAACTCGTCAAACGATACCAAAATTTTTGAATTGATATTTTTTTCACATAAACTAATAAATATAAAAAAATCTAAAACAAGAAAATTGCTGTACAAAAATATATACCTAGTAAAATACTAAAAATATGTTATGATGACTCGTGTGCAAACATTATATTTAGAATTTTCAAGAAGAATGTCATATTATTTCAGTCACATGACTTACGCGTGTCTTCAAATAAAGTCAATCGGATTTATTGAATTATTTTTATATTTTTTTATAAAAATAGATAGTAAAAACGGTTTATTCGAAATAGTTATCGATTTTGAAAGTTACCATTCTAATATTCACTACAATAAAATGTGATATCCATCTAAACCAGTGATGTACAAACCACGGCCCCTTTTTAATTTTGTGGCGGCCCTTTAATATTATTCTCAAACATATTTTTTTACGTAAAACATTTATTTAATAAATGTAAGCAAGCTTTTTCTTTAATTAAGGAGAATAAATCGCTTCACAAAAACAGGCTTACAAATATTATGTCAAATTAAAAAAAAAAAGTTACAGATTAACAAAGAACAAGAATGTATTAACTTATGAATTGCATATAAATGAAACATAAAAAAATCATATTAAAACGATTTTTAATAAGTAAGTACCAATAATCCTTTTTTGCATGGCTTATTTATGTTCACGTTTTCAAAATAACACGATCAAAATAATATAATGGAACCTATTACTCATTTATCTAAATCCACAATATTTTTTACACGGTTTTAAGGCTGTTTTACATGGAACATACATATGCTACGTGTAAAAAAGGACTGAGCGTATTTTAAATCTTTTTTTTCTTTGCGGCCTGAACCCACGATAATTTGTTTTATGCGGCCCGCTAAAAGGTAAAGGTTGTGCATCACTGATCTAAACAATCAGTCATTGTTAATATATATTTAGTTTGACTTACCCTTAAAAAACTTTTCGTTGCTTAATATAATTTTTATATCCAAGGGAAAGATTGTAGACGTACCTGCAAAAAACGAAAACATCGATTTAGTTTCACTTATATTTCATAAACTTTTTTTTTCTATAAATAGTAAAGAAAAACCATTTGTATAAAAATAAAAGTATGTATTCTAACTAAAGGAAAATGAAAAAACATAAGTTTACATGAGAATATGAAATATGAAACATATTTTACTAACGATGTTACATGTTTAACTTGGTAAATCTTAATATTGAAATAAAATAATCTTATTGAAAAAAAACAAACAATCTGGTATTCATAAATAAAAACCATATTTTTTTAGCTTTGATTTGGCTTAGTATAATTAGTACTTTATTTATTATTTATAAGATATTTTAAAAAGAACTGTGAAAAATATCAAATCGGTTGGTTTTAAGCAAAAATGAATTATGATTTATTCTGCACATTCAGTGAGAAAAGTTCTACGTGGAAATCATTTATCCTCTTTCAACTATTGTTCAACGATGCAAGCTAAAAGATATAAAACTCGCCTTCTTTTGGCTCACCGTTCCTACTATCTTCTTTGTACAGACTATTTCAACACGTTTCCTTTGCAAAAGGTATACGAATCATTCTTAAATCACAGGTAAAACTTTTCTCAAAAAAATACATATTTTTAAAACCTTATTGCCTTTGAAGTTTCTCGCATTAAAATGATTGAAATCTTAGAATATGTTATCAACAATGAATGCATCAAAATATATATTTTTTAAATTACTCTCTACAATGTATGTATAAATTTAGATTATAATTGAATATCAAAAAACGTTGAATACTCGGCTAAAAGATTTATCTAGTATTTTTATCCATGTCCACTCCCAATGTGGAGCATATGACCTCCTAATGGAAGTGTCTCAACAGAAGCTTTCTGCGAGAATCAAATATTTGTTACTCAGTTGCTCAACTTATTCTTTTTCAAAGAAAGTAGTAGAGAAAGGAGGGTTAGAATAAGACACGACTAGTGATTACCAAATTAATCTCGCTACGCCCAGTTATTGAAGGATCGGAAATGTGGGAGGAGAGGGCGTTCTATATAAGGTATAAAATCTATATAAACATTTGTTTTCGGAGCCTAAAAGAAACATGAGTTAGTAGCCAATTAAAGAATTATTATTTTGTTATTCTACAACTCTAGTTATTAAAAAAGATGTACAAAAAATACTGCTAACCATTAAAAAGTAAAACATGAAATGAATTCGTAGAAAAAACAAAAAAAATAAAAAAGACAAAAGAATCTGAAAAATTGTGTATTTATTTCTGAACATATTCTTTTTTTAAAAAGCGTTATCTGATTTCTTTGCATTCAAACATCTTCATATTTGGAATCAAATAATTTATTTATCCAGCGAGATCCTTTTTCTTGCGTCATATTGTTTGTACACACACTTCTCGTGTCCCCTTTCACTTTGGGCTATTTGTCGAAATAAAATTTGAATCTATATAGGTCGTCGGTTTGGCAATACTGTGGGAGATATTATAATATTTATACGGGAACATGGAGTCGTATATGCGCGGTAAATACTTGACAAAATGCAACGCGCGATTCTGACAAACAAGTAATTTGAATAGAGAACATAAACTGAAATTGAACATAAAGCATTTTATTGCTCAATACAGTTTCCAAAATTTTATGCTGGGTGTAAAGCAAATGACTTAGTTTGTATTAATTTGTCGGCTATATTATTTATATCGAATTTAAAAAGAAAATTTACTAACACAATCCAAATAATAGTCATAAAAATAGTAAAAGATTTTTAGTACTTTTTCCACTTAAAATTAATTTGATCAGGACCGGTTTCGCTCTTCGCGAGCATTATCAACTGATGTCAGCAACTAGTAGTTGCTTACACCTTTTATTTCAATTCAACTTGTATAAATAGCACTGTTTAATTTATTTTCCTTATCAGTTGATAATGCTCGTGAGGAGCGAAACTGGTCCTGATCAAATAAAAATTTTAAGTGGAAAAAGTACTAAAAATCTTTAATTATTTTTATTACCATGAAAGTGATCAAATAATAGCCGTTTATATAATACAATTATATATTTTATACACTTATATAATATGTTGAAAACATACTGTTACAAGTCCAATACAGGTTAAATTATTTATTGATCTTGGTAATAAAATATGTTGTAACTTAAACTTATTAAATTTACTTTCAACCGTTTTTAAAAATGCGTTAAAAGATAAAAAACGAGATTTTTTCAAAAACATTGTATTGCTCGGGAGCCGCATGCGGCCCGGGTATAATATACAGGTATAATCTATAAATTAAATTATAATGATAGAAGCACACAAGTAAATCACTTGTAATACTTTAGTGAATTTTAAACTATGCTGTTGTGGATAGACTCCTGTGATAATAAGCCTCAAATAAGTAAAGTATTAAAAATAAATTTCTGTGACTTCGTTCGGGTGACAGAATTTGGAAAAAATGATATGAGGCTTTAAGCTCGGGCCGGACCGGTTACTTTAATGAAATAATTGTAATTGTTCTGCAAAAACATGTTTTAAAAGTGATTTTAAATTTTATCAATGGAGAATAATATAGTACGTCTGTAGAATATATTGATGTTATTAGTCAGTACATAGCAATTCAAGCACAACAAAATAATTGTAGGCATTCTCTCTAATAAACATATCGAATATCAACTATTAATTCCTTATGCTGGTATTAATCAAAAACATCGTATTTCTTAATCTTCTTGAAAGGCCACATTCTTATTTTATCAACGAAATTTAGATCAACTTAAAAAAACACAACAATATAAAGAGAGCTTTCACATGTGAGCACGATAAAATTAATTGTAATTGATGGACGTACCGAATCAATTTAACGTCGAGCTTTTTTCAAGCTAATTGATACGAAAAGTATCATTATATTTTTACGTCGTTACAGAAACTATACCCTTATGTCTGCCACGTTATTTATAAACATGATATTATTCACAACATTTTTTTACATGCTGGTAACTAAAAAGATGTTGATTTTAATGAATTTATTTATAATTTTTTCTATGAGTCCACTCAAAAACAAAAAAGACAATCTTGAAAGTAGGCCAGTTGCAGATCTCAAATATGTTGTTTATTTCATTTAATATCCATAAAAAATAAGTAATATTTTTTGTAAATGCTCACTAGTTAATGCTAAGCTAATCATGTTTTATTAAAAGTTACCTACGTTTAATTTAATGTATTATAGTCAAACCTGTAGTTATGTGTCAAACGTCGCTGGCATCAGTTGCAATGCTTAATGTTATATAAAGTGTTGAACATCTTTCATAGGTAAACTCTTTTTGAAGTTCTGACAGTGGCAAATTAAAAATAAAGTTGACGTTTTTTATTTAATATCCATCAACAATGTGTATTATTCAAAACAAGCTGTGTGAAACCAGTCATTTTATAAAATTTGCTTTAACCTAATATATTACTACCTGGCGAAGGCTTGGTTTTTGGTTTTGATTCTCATTTCAGAACAGTTTAATTAATTGATTTAAATTTGATTCAGAAAAGATGAATGTGTACTTTTCTCCCATTTTCTAATCTTTTAAAAGGGTTAGCGAGAGCAATTAGCTTACCAGTAATCTTGTACTAGCCCTATGTTAACTCTCTTTGACGAGATATTGAGCAACTTTATAAAAACAGTTATCCAAAATAAACTTATGTTGTGTTGAAATAAACTACTAAGAGTCCATTTGATCCACATTGGAAAGGAACATAGTTTAAACAAAATGTAAATGTAATTGTGATATCTTTGGTGTATGTATTTTTAAAAATTATTAAAATTTACTTTCAGTTGCTTAGAAGTCAAACGAAGAAGATAATGTTTTATTCATTTCAAGTAGACTGTAGAGAAACAGCCCTTTTCTTTCTGGTATTTCATTTTTAAATTATATGTCATTTTATCAAAATAATGACAAGAGAGAAGTAGGTACGCCGGTAATGTAGCTACAATTATTTCGTCATTAGCCAGTTGTAGAACAAAAAGGCAACGAGACGACCAAATAATTAGGCTCTGCTAACATCAAAGGTGGAATTCTCGTCACAAAGGTGACACGCAGAAACTGGCAGCCCGTTTCAGAGCAATGAGGGAGAATAATTGAACGCTGGGTTTTTTTTTGCTAAAAATTGTAAACTTTGTTTATTATCTGAAATAATGGTACTTTACAACAATCATTATTTTCTGGTACGGTAAAATATAAATTATGGTACTGTTTTGTTGCAATTTGAAATTAAAAGGAAGTTTTGACACAGTTTTTACTATCATCATGAAAAATAGATAATTTAAAACATATTTTTACTCATGATAACTCATTACTTAGAGGAAAATATTCTGAGTAGAAGATCTTACCAAATAATGATTTTAAATAAACTGTAACGAAATTAAGTCTTCATTTCTTTTATAAATAAAAGTGAAAAGTGCAAGTAGTTTAATAGTCATTCTTATTCAGGTTTTAACGATCGTATAGATATAGAATGGGTAGGTGTGCGAAACGTCACAGACTTCCAATAGAGACATCCGGTAGACGAAAGGCCAACAGCGTTGACCATTCTGGTACTGAGCCTACCAACTATTTTTTCAAAAGTAGAATATTTAAAAATATTCAACACTTAACCATGCCAATGCTACATATTTATTTAAAATAAAATCTTTATTTAATATTGATTATTGTAGTAATAAATAAAACCATTTTTTACATAAATTGAGATTATTTTATAAAAAGAAAATACCACATCAAATATGTTTAATTAATAAAGTGCTTGTGTAATTTAAATATTTATTTTAACGAGAAAAATTTTGTTTTGAAAAAAAATCGCGTAACTGTAGCACACTTAGTAATAATATAATACATTTTTTGTACTTCTTCCACAATTTTCAATAGTGCTCAGATCTGACTTCGCTCATCATTACAATTTTTTGCTGATTTTAATAAAACATTAATTATTTTTATACATACATAGCGAATTATTTCCACCGTATCTATATTTAAACATATTTTTTATTTTATTTGCGGAAAAGGAAAGTAAACGGGTTTCCACTAAATTATGTAATATGTATTTGATCAAGTATTGATATATTTTTACAAGGAATACGTATGACTTGATAAAATGATATTTGTTTTGGAAAAATAACCACATTAGCAAAACGGCATATTCCTAAAGTGATTCAAAGTAGAGTTATTTTTTAAACGTACATACTTACCATAAGAATTGACGTGGAAAATATTTCAGAAAAATATCAATAAAATAAAGCTTACACATCTGGAAAGATTGCTCTCGAATAAAATTTGAAAATGGCACGATTGAGAGCTCCTCAAAGTTGATTTATTATACATATCAAAGGCCAAATGAATAAATTCAAAATAATTTAAGAAAAAGGTTTAGAAAAAATACTTTTGAAAACATCAGCAAATAAATTATAATATGTCAGAATAAAAATGTTATAAAAACAGTCTATAATTTTATAATATTCCGATACATTACATTATATTATTCCATATTATTTGTTTATTTAAAACGTTTTTTGCATTAGTTAATATAACATTATTTGCAAAAAGTTAATGTTAAAAAAAAAAAATGCGTATTTTCTTTTAAAACAATTTTTTTTGCTTAGTTGGCATTTTTAATCAAATTATTATTTCTTTAAAACATGTTTGAAAAAAACATCTAAAAGAACAGGAGATTTTTTTTTATTAAATGTAAAATATTGTGATAATAACAGAATACTTAATCTATTTTTTTTAAGCGCTTGAAAGCTCTAAATATTGTGTCATGCTCGCACCATTAACAAGTATTTGATTATATAATTTAACTCAATAATATTATGCTTAGCTGATTTGAATATTAGTACAAGTCTATTGCTTGGCTAGAGTAATACTGCAATAAAAGCTATCTTTCTCATATAATATAAATGGATAAGTTTCTTTTGTTACTTTTGAGTATAATACGAATAAGAAAATAATTTGTTTGATATCTAAGCAAACATGAATATATAAAATTTACTCTGCCAGTGTGAAATTAATAACATTTTTAAACATATTGATCAGAAAAGAAACTATAATGTAAATGATATATTTTATTGTTAAAAGTTTTAAATTGAAAAAATATATTTTGTAGTACATATGTTTACCAAAATTATTTTCAAAAAGTAAATCATTTTGCAGACTGTTTGAGGTTAGTTTCAAAAGATATTAGACATGCTTATAAAGTTGTGTTAAAATATATTGAACAATAAAAATAGAATGCACATTTTTGTTTGATTATTTAAATAATTGCACTACAATCAAATCTGAACATTAAACAAAACACGAAATATTATAATTACGTAGTGTTATAAAATTAACAGTTATATAGTTTTTATGGACACTTCATTCCCGTATCCGCTGAATAAAAGCAATTTTATGACAAAACGATGAAAGTTTTCAACAAAATTGAGTGCATACAAACGGTTTGAATGCATCGTAACTCGTAACGCGAGAGTTGTTAGTGGATAAACCCATATTTTGCTTGTTCTCGCTGCCTGTCATTAAAATATTGAGTTTCCCATATTAATCAATGAAAATTACTTGAAACTCTGCTCTTGCGTAATGGTGATTTTCGAAAACATGAAACCACGAATAATTGTTCGTAGTGAATGCATCGTATTTTCGTTATTTGCGATTTAACAGAATAAACCATACTTGTAAATCATTGATTCCAGAACGTAGACAGAAAAATATTTGAAAATGAAAAAAAAACTTTAAAGTTATAAAAAAAAGAACTAACGATACTTAGTGTTTAATTTTTTCTCAAATTTTAAGCACAATTGCTATACTAATAACACATTCAGTGAAAAAAATGCTATTAATTTAGTCAAAATATCGTCGAGTCCGAAGCAAAGTGGCCAACGTCTTTGCCTTCCGTGATGGATCTCACAGGCTCAAACCCCAGTACAAACAGGATTTTTTAAATGTTTATTCGAAGGCATAGTTGTTTGTGATGCCTAAAAATTTTCTTGCACCCTTCCAATATTAAAATAGTGGAGCATATCGAGAGCGATAAGCTTAGCACTAGTCACTATAAGAAAAAGTAAGTTGAGCAACTGAGTAACAAGCAGTTCTCACTGAAAAACTTATATTGAGATATTTACGTTAGGAGGTCATGTGTTAAAAATTAGTAGCGGGAAAGAATTGAAAAAAAATGAAATTCTACAAAGTTATCGTCGAAAACATTTTTATATTTATTGTTAAAAATTATTCTAATTATATCAAACATACAAGTTAAAGGTGCATTGAAGTTTATGTTTTTATTATTAATTTTGAAAAAATAATGATTTTCCCTTATTCTAATAAATCGAATAGAAAATAAAAATTTTATAATATTTTTGAGAAACGAGAACTGATTTATAATATTAATAAATTGATGAGACCACTTTTAGGGTGTTCACTGTCAATACTTGGTGAAAAGGCATTATATTAATAAAATACAATATTCCTTGGTACTTTATTCAACTCTATTTAAGAACCGGTTTCACCCATTGCGAGCATTGTCAACTGATCATCGCCATCAGTTGACAATGCTCGCAATGAGCAAAACGGGTCCTGACCTTTTAAATAAAGTAGAATAAAGTACAAAGAAATATTGTGTTTTTATTAATAAAATCGATGAAAATTTGTGTGTTCGCCAAGTCTCAACTCTTTTTTTCCATATCAGAAACTATTAATATAGTTGTAGAAATGTAAGAAAAAAACAATTACCCCTTCAAATTTGCATTGTATTTTGTATGAATTCTTAAGGAAAATAAAAGATTTTTTATTAAATAAAATATGTTATAACAATACGACCATGGTAACGCACTCATACATTAAAAATACATTCCATTCGAACAATAACCTTCAAGGTTTTTAACCTTTACCTTTATGATTCATTCAAGTTAGAATTGAAATAATAAAACCTTTCCAAAAAAGCGCAATATTTTAGAAGTAAAAATTCTTTGTTTTGTTCAAAAGCGCGCCGCGTTCTAACGAAATATCTAACGAATAACGAATGTGGCCGACACGAGCCAGAGCGGGATATTTTAATAACGGATCCCGTCGTTATCAGATTAGCGGTTTTAATACTGGATATTCGAGGAACAACAAATTCGCAAGCCGAGAGAGAGTATGGTCGCGTTTTATTGTGAAACTTTCCATTTGAAGTAATTCTCTGGAAGGAGACTCAAATTAAAATCGTTGCGGAATAAATCTGTTTTCCATTATTTGCGTACACGGCTTTCGTGTGTTTTTTATACGAACAAATACGCCATTGTAATTGGGAAGTAAAAGACAATACAAAACGAAATGTCAATAATATTATTTTAAATGTGTACTATGTTTTATATTTTGATTCGTTATTTAATAATTGGGTTGACTATTCTGAAGTATTTTTGGTAATGATATATATATTTTTTATATCACGTCTGCTTCCAATGTGGACTATATGGCTTCTTAATGAAGGTATCTCAACAGAATTTTTCTATGAGAACAAATTGTTACTGTGTGAGGATATTTATTACGTTGACACTGTGCTATGGACCAGACAATAAATATTTACTGAATAGAATTCGAGTTTTTTTGTGATACGTTGTAATTTTATTTGTCGAATACAAAACATGGTTTTTGAAAACTATTTTTTTAAATAAATTACGACCAATATTAGATGGCATTTAAGTGTTAATGGAATTGTGTATGTACATATGTAATAAAACATTAACTGACGATAAATAATGAACGGTAAAAATTTTTTTTTTGGACATCAATTTGTTATCAAAGAAATAACAATATTAAGATAAAAAAAAATGGAAACAATATCATCGATATGTTTTATTGACACCCTTTCACTGTCGCTCGGTGGACACAAGCTTTATTCAGTGATCAGGACACTTCTATCAGTAATAACGTATTTTTTTGCTATTTTTGCAATTTTCGGAATTAGTGTCTGTCATTGTTGTTCACTGTAAATCCTACGTGAAAAGTTACTTAAAAAAATACTTATTTGTAATTATATCACTTTTCTATATTTAATTGGTATTTATAGTGTTTTTTTTACTTGAGTGGTTTTCCTCTTCCTAAATCTGTTTTAAGGAAATTGATAATTAAATAATAATTTCTAAGTATATTATACATATCTTTCATAATTTAAAATGTCTAATTATTTATGACGAAGAGAGATCATATTTTTGAAAGCATATTAGAACTTATATTAAGTTGACAATCGTTTTTCGTCATTTTTATTTATGAGCATTTTACGAAAAAATGCAAAAAATAGCCATTTGATATTCAGGGAACGTAGGGTTAAAAATTATTATTCATCAGCGACACGGCTTTGCGGAGCTTAATCTACTTTTGTAATATAATTTATTATTTCCAGTGTAACAATGTTACTCATATATGCAATGACTTAAACACTGAATAAAAATAAAGAACCGAAATAATAATCTGCCACATGGCTGTGGAAAATAAATATAAATCTAAGCTCTGTTTTGTAGCTGTTAATTTTTAAATCAACAAGTACAATTAATAATATACATTTGAATTATTTTGTTTCTGTACTCTTGCATAAGTTTTGTCGATAACGACCCGGGTTTCGCCTTTCGGCATCTTCAGATATGCGGTAATTATAATCTATCCACTTTATTCATTAAAACTAATTAATATCATAAATTCTCGCAAATTCATATCAATTAAGTTAACAATAATTATACTGTGCGATTCACTTTTTGTTTGTATATAAACGATAAAAACCGTTTGCTGCTCGTAGTTCAAGTGCATTCATGCACTTGATAAAACCTGAAGATGCCGAAAGGCAAAACCCGGGTCGTTATCGACAAAACTTTTGGAATAGTACATAATCAAATTTGATATTGAAGTTCCATCAAGCACCGTCAGTTGAAGTTCTAAATTAAATAATATATATTGTTTTATTTAATACTTTAAAAAAGATATGAGATATCAAAATTAATTGGGCTGAAATTTGTACAACGGTCGTAAAAGTTTTTGACGTTTTTAAATCCATCTATTCATCGAGTGAGATTGAAATGAATGAAAACATCGTCACTGTAAATATACACAGAGCGTGAAATCTTGTTGTTTTTTTTCTTTGCCATATGGTTAGTTAATTAATTCATTATTGAAAGGTTGTTTGCTATAAAAAAATCTATGTAAGAAAGTGAAAAAAATCATTATTTTCTCCAATGGGTAAAAATCTCTTTGTTTGGTTTAAGTACAGCATATAAAATTCGCTTTACTTCTATCCAAAAGAATCGTTTTTTGTATTATTTTCGAATAAAAGCTAGTTCAGTGCACTTGTATGGCCAACTGTCATGGAATTGCCATTAACAATCATTGATAAGAAGGCTATTCCCCGTTTCGTTTTCTTGTATCAGTAGCATTTAAACTTTGACAATAGAGTATACTTAATGGTTAACAACCCCAAGGGTAAGAAAAGAAAGCTTGCGGGAAAATTAGACCCACTAGAATGTCTGTAGGGGACGTCAACCATTAATTTTAGATGGATGAGTATAGTTTGAGATAAAGCTGACAAAAAGCCATGGTATACATAGCATTAATCATTTCTATTATATCTGTCGGAAGATTCAGAAAACCGTGTACTAAGTATTGATATTATGGATAATATTGGTTGACTTTGAAAGTGGTTTTGAGATACAACAACAGAGAAATAGTTCACCTGTTCAACTGCTTTTGTCATGTTTCACGAATGCACTCGTAAAACCTAAATTATACATAATTCTTCTGAACAGTGCGATTTTAATTAATATATCGAACTGTTACGTGCACTTGACCAAGTAAAGGTTACTGCGATATCATACAAGGAAGCAAGTCGATTAGCGACTGATTTCCTAGGCTTATTTATTGTAAAATGTTTTTTTACCATAAAATTTCGCTAAGCCACAGTACAAAATATATACAAAACAAAAAGCGCTTTAATCTAGTTATTGAAAACTGAATTTTGTACAATCACTTTTGATAAATGTTACATTTATTTAAATTTTACTTTGTCAAATGCTTTTGCGTATATTTTGCAGTTCGGATTTTTAAGATCTTTCCTGTTTTTTAATTGCAATATACAGTTAAAGCTACTTGTTTAATATATTTAATGTATCAATGAGAAGTGGTACTCTTTAGTTTTAAATCATGGACTCTTTGCTCCAATTCATGAAATAACAAATCAGGTGAAAAAAATACCGCAATGCATTATTTCTTCAAACATAAAAACTTTATGGGACAAGTAAAATATTTTGAAAAAAGCACATATATAATGTCATGTATGAGGTGATATCAAACATTAAGATAATGTTGAAAGTAGACACCAAAATTACAACTTCTATTCAACATGTAATGTGTCGTAATTTTTCGTCCTCTCTGTACAGGGGTGACCATAAATTTTACGAGAGAGGGAAAAGTGCCACAAAAATTATCGCTTTGTTATTTGCCGGATAGTGCAGCAGAGGTTTGGGGTGTCCATTTCCATTAACAGATAAGCGGAGCAGTGTTTCGCGTGTAAAGCATTTTAGACATGTACGTTTCAAAGTGTCAAAATAAATTCATCAGAGAGGACGAAAACAATTTACTAAAATATGGAAATTAAAAAATCACACAGCGATGTGTTTTTAGAGATGAAAATTAAAAACAAATTTCGCTAAAACACTTACACTTTTAATCGTTAAATATATATTATAAAGTATATTTTTTCAAGAAATATTGTACACATTGAATGGTGTATTTAAGGGTGTTCACTGTCAATTCTTGGTGGAAAGACAGTATATTAATAAAATCAAAGTACAAAAGATTTTTTTTTTATTAACTGAATGGTGTGATAAAATTTGACATTATTTGAAATGAAAAAGTTAAAAATGTACGCTTTAAAGTATATATCCAACAAAAATGGTTGTAACAACAAACCACATAACGTATTGTAATATTATCTCAAAAGAAATGATGGTCGTATAATAAAGAAACCGTATTCACTTTCTTTTTTTGTTTTTTCACAGAAATACTACTACACAAAGCAAAAAAGCTCTTCGGCTATATTTATCGAATATTTGCGCTGTATTCGTTTTTTTCCGGAATAATCTCTCAAGTCTAAAAGCACTTATGCATCGTAATGGGCGTGAACTTGTTCTATCCCGAACCCGCTATCTGCCGTGTTCTGCTCATATACGTAACAAAATGTTTTTATCTACTCTTATTTATGTAATGCTCCCCTTTAACACGGGGAAAAACCTTTCTGCTGATCGCGAGATATAAAGCAGCGCGGTATCAAAAATTGGGATTGCCGAATCTGTGAACTGTTTGCGCAAACTCTACTCCGAATAATGTTTGCAAACGTCCTCGGAGATACATACGTTTGCGTTCTGATTACTTTGTACATATTCATAATGAAAAATGCTAGTTGAAATGCAATACTAGTTGTTGAAGGAAATAAGAAATGTGGGAGTGCTTTAATCAAATTAAATAGATATTTAATTCTTCACTGTGATGATTATGGTGCATAATAAAAAATAGTTTTATATCTCAAGTCTTCTCGCCTCAACAAAGTGTAAAAAAAGCTAATAACTACTTTTTATGAGTTCTCTTAATAACTTCATAATTGTATCACAGGTTAATTTCTACCGTTTATGATTAGAGTTGAGATATTATTTGTTGTCCTGTTTGAAGTATTTATAAGAATATGTACTTATTTGATAAACATGTGTAGGTTTTCATTAAAAAAAATATCTATTTCTCATGTTTATCTCTAATGTATTGAAAAACAAAGAAAAATACATCTTGCTCACCATAAACTGTTCAACAAAGAAAATTATATATTCGATGAATGTAACCATATTGAAGCTGCAATGGCTTTGTTTATAATAAATGAAAAATAATTTATTATGTCTATTGCAAAATTTATTGATAGCACTAATGAAATTATTCAATTAAAATTTATATATGATTTAAAACTTAAGCAACCGTTTTTTTAAAAAACATTTTTAGCAAGATTTAAAAAAACATGTACAAAAAATAGGAAATACCTATTTTGAAGCAAAAAAGAAGCAATGTTTTTTTTTTATTTTTCCGAGTTTTGCAAGTGTTTATATATTATTTATCATTGTAGCCACGTGTAACAAAAAAAAATCCGTAAAATAATTTCAGGGCGTACATAATTAACTTTTCTTAAATATATATTTTTTCAAACGTAAAAAACAGCTTTGAATAATAAGCAGAAAAAGCTCAAAACATTTTTTATCAAACAACAAACTTTATGTTTTTTTTATTGAAATATTAATACCGGGATAGTGTTGTCAACAGATTCGGTAAATTTGAATTTACGCTGCTGTCACTAAGATCCTTGTTTAGCTAAGTAAACTTTCGCTACACTTTCTACAAATAAAACAATAAATTTTGATACAAGAGACCAAGCCAAAAATCAGATATTCATATTACGCGAACAAAAAATAACTGTAATTTTGTTTTTATCGTCGAGCTCTACGGCAGTTGTTTACAACTCGAAAAATATTTCAAAAGTATTTTTTCAACTCTACCTACTGAATATCAAATCCTAAATTAATTTTCATGATCGGTTAGCAAATAAATGAATTGTGTTGATGGAATCTCAATTTTAAACTCATAATGTACTAAATTTTGAATCGTATGAACATTCACACAAGTTTTGTAACTAACAACCCGGGATTCGCCTTTCGGCATCTTCAGGCGTTCAAGTGCATAGATGAACTTGAACTGACATATACGTACGTAATGTCATATATCTTGTAATGTAATATATATATTTTATGTACGTAGTAAAATAAATCTCTTAGTAGTAGGTTATGATGTTGTTTTATGTAACTAGCGGCATGCTAGAGAATTAATATGTAAAAGATATTTCACTGATAATTTGTCCATTACGGTCTACATTTACAATTTGCCTCATATGTTTTCATTCAGAGTGTAATGTTGATTGCCCCTGACATGCTATAATTATAACGTATCCTATTTACTTGCATTCGAATATTGTATAGAGTTTCAATGTAACAATAAGTTATCGATCGACAAAATCGAATATTGATTCGTTTCACGTCAGTTCTAATCGAAAGGTCCAACAGCTCAGTTTAACTCATCAATACTCTTTTGTATTCTGATTTTTAGATGTGATAAATTATAATGCAGTTATGTAAAATTATGTTATAAAAACTAAAGTGAAACATCTTAAACTTTTTAGTTGCCATAGATAGTTAATAGTATGTTATTACATAGCATGCCAGCTATAATTTGCAACTATTAATTTAATTAGTTATTGACGAAATAACTTTTCTTTGGCCTGTCTAGCACGAAAACATTTACGAGATATCTCGTCTGTGGCAGCCATCAAGTTATTACAATTAAGTGTTTTAATTAATAATCTATAACACATATATCAATTGAAATTGTTAGAACATCGTGATAAGATATCATAATATAACACGACCAGAAAAATTTGAAAAGTAACCAATAAGTAAAGTTACCTGTTTGCACTGATAATGTGGATAGTTAGATGTGTTTGAAAGGTTTATTGAGATTTTTTTTAAAGGTAGAGAACGGTAGGAAGCGATTTACTATCGAAATGACGTGGCTGTGGATGACAATGAATGAATCCAGCAACGAGCAAAGCATAAAAAGCTCACATAAAATAGTTGTACATTACTGCCGTAAACTATAAAACAACGGAAGCTCGTAAAATACGATCCTAAATCCTGTCCCCGCGAGAAAGCTCCAGACTCGGCGTCGTCGTCGCGTTCTCTTAGCGAGCTTTTAATGCTTTTCCGACGAGTATTCATTCGCAAACGTAATATATCATTAGCATGCGCACTCTACGCAGAAAAAAATAGCGAACCGAAAAATTCTATTTTTTTGGAACGGCTTTATGGTCGAAGAGGAAAGATATCAGGCACAGGAGAATGGCGAGAAAAAAATTGAAATTATTTAACCATTGCTTTCTTCATATTTATTGTGCGTAAAAACGACTTTTTTATTTTTCTGAACCTGCTAAGCATAAAATAAAATATGCATGAATATTTTTTTGCTGGAAATATAATATGAATACAAAAATTAAATACTTATTATAGTAGAAAGCAATGTAATTTTACCGCTTTGAAGTACCTTTTTATAAATAATTTAGAAAAAACGTGATTTATGAATCTTGAATTACTTAAAATAATCGTGAGAAAAATAGTGTTATGATTAACATAATTTACCTGCGAAGTAAATTTTAGGAAAATGACTCAATAAATCTCAAACGTTTTTTAATTTTAAGCATAAATAGAATATTTTTATAAGCAGCATGATGTCACAACAATTCTCTTAATATAAATAAAAACTACCAAGATGAATTATAAACTCTTTCTTGGCACAGTCACAACATGTGAACTATTTTTTAGTCATTCTGGAAATTTAAAAATTTTCGTACGCAAACAAAATAAATGTTTTTTTACAAATACAGTCAGGGGTGAG
This sequence comes from Himalopsyche anomala, assembly GCA_031772345.1. Taxonomy (NCBI): domain Eukaryota; kingdom Metazoa; phylum Arthropoda; class Insecta; order Trichoptera; family Rhyacophilidae; genus Himalopsyche; species Himalopsyche anomala. The sequence goes on along the minus strand of CM062822.1, from coordinate 37,144,705 downwards.
CTGGAGAGGGCTCGGAGAGGCTTGCGCGAGCTCCTTGTAAAGTTTAACTAAGGCCGGCGAGTCCTTTGTTAATTTAAGAGAAAACAATATTCTCAGATCAAATTAATATATAACTGCAATTTCAGACTTATATACTATCTACGACAGCTTCAGTATACACAGTAGTACATTATTAGCTATTAAGATTAAGACTACGGTAAATTGCATATTGTTACATATTATAAGTGCATTAAGTAACACTCGATTGTTTATTTAAGTATTGCATATAATTGTCTCGGAGCGTTAAAAAAATCACTCCTTCCCCAGATCATCGACAATGTCTTAAGTCAGATTAAGCGAGCCCATTGTAAACTTATTAGCAGCCCACCGATGAAAACAGTGATTTTCATACAAGAACTGGCAAGTGACACAATCATATTTTTTTTATTTATTTGTTTCCCAATTAACACGTATTTATAATTTTAATTTACGATTTACGCTAACTATAAAAAAAATATAACCACCGAATTCTAAATTTCATATTTTGAATGATGAAAAGGACAGTTACATTTACAACACCATTTATAAGTATTTAGATTTAAGTATGTAATTTTGATTGATAGTAATAATTATCTTTCACTATTTCACTAAAATCGTAAAAAATCCCATTATAATTTGGAAAGAATGTTTTACATTGTGCGGAACAAAACGTTCGTATCGTTACAATAATATGATAAAGTGACCCTTTTATTTTGCGGTATTCTATATGGTAACCCGGGTCGTTAGTGGACGTGTATCACGAGATATATTACATGATAACACGACATTAATTTCATTTTTGCGCTGCGCACAGATACAGGAAAAATATTTTCGAAACAGATTCACAGGTAAAAATAAGAACTTTTTTTACTGCCGTGCTTGAGTTTTTGCCTTTTAGTGTTAAACATACCTGCAATTTCATCGCGGTTCTGGAGAACGAACACTGAATTGCAAGAAATGAAATGAGTACGTAGTTATTTATATACAAAATATATTTTAAGCCATAGCGTTCGGTAAAACTAACAAAAGAATTTATTTAAATATATATATAAGTATATATCAAAAAATCTCCCTAAAATCATTAATTTTGAGTAAAAGTCTTTGAATATATAAGTAAATTTTTTTTGCGTTTAAGAGAGGTGAAGTATGTCACAACACAATCATCTGCGCGGTGTTTGAACCACACATTTGTATACAAAATATAATTTTTAAAAAATCTAGCATTTTTGATCTGTCATAAATTTGTATACTAAGCTTCTGCTGCACATGGCATCAATAGAAAAAGTGTTTCGGGCTTAGTCTCAGGTGTCAATCTTGACGATTTTAAGGTATTTTTATTCGCATTGCTTTAATGTACGTATTCAAATTATCAACTTTTTAAAAATGTTTTCTTAATCTTGACTGCCTTTTAACTTTGTTTATTACTGTTCTTTTAAAATATTGAAAAAAGCAAAAATTACTACATTTTTCGACCAATCAATCATACGTATTATTTCAACTTTTTAAAAAAGATTGAGAAGTAAATATTGTTCTTAATACCTCAACGAGAATAAATTAGTGTTAAATCAATGTCAAAATAAAAAAAAACCCAGATTGCTTATCGTTTCTTGAAACACTAGTAACTGGAATCATGTTTAATAAGTGTAATACTGTAATTGTAACTTGAATGAGGATGTTAGAGTGAATAACATGATGCATTGTGTATCAGAGCCAGTATATATAGCTGAGAAAAATTTAAGTTTAATCAACTGTGACGATGGCGAAGTCCAAAATAACTATCAACTAATAAATATATAAACTGTAGAACTAAATACGGTGCTATTTTTATCCTATTATAATAGAGTTCTACAAAGTAAATGCCAAGTCTATCAATTAAATCAATGTGTCTTACTCTAAGTGCCGTATTGAAAAACTTAATCGAAGTAAATTTTCTTTTTATTTTTAGTTTATACACAAAAAGGAAAACCATTTTTTAGTTAATGCTTTAAGTACGCAGGGTCTTTTTTGAAAAGAATATAAACAATCACTTGGTCTGTGACTAATCGTCTAACTTCTGAAGTTAATCCAAAGATAAATACATCAGCGTACAATAACTTTGTTTGAAAGATAATGGCGGTATCATGTATTTTTTCATCCTCTTGTTAGACGATTAATTATGAGTGGGCGGTTAGTTATATTCCCTCCGGTATATTAAGCGTTCAATGGTGGCGGAGAAAAAAAATCCAAATTACCACTTTAAGACTGCGTAGATTTTACGACCAGAAGGCGGGCTGTGAATGACAAGAAGAGAAGATGCCTGCGGCCGAGAAAACTTGGTCATTTATTACTTGATGCGGTATTTCGCGTAAGGAAAACTACGCGGGAACATAAACCTGAGACAAATGTCAAACTAGTGCAAGTGACAGCAAGTAGGGGGAAAATGGAAACGTAAAGTTTGTCCTTGTAGGCTTAGGCGTCAAGTTTACCTATAAATTCGCATCTCACTGCTCGCTAAGTTGAGAGAATAATCTTCAAATAAAAAAACTCCGAGATAAAATGTTGAAGGAAAGTTTTCAAATAGATTCGCTGACAGATGCTCTAATAAAATATCCATCATAAGCAGTTAGAAAGTTTTTTTTTTGAAAATACCGTTCTCTTTTTCGGTGTCTCAATTATGATAAAGGATTTTGAATAAATTTTCCACAGAATCTGGTATAAATCTTATTCGAATTCATTCATTTGTAATCTTGCTCGTCAAACTGTTGAATATAAATGGAAAATTTTAGAATATCTATGATAAAAATTGAATTCATGACCTATAAGTACACAAAAAAGATGTTTGAAATTTTATTCACGTTATCTCACTAAAATACATTATTTTCGTAAACACTCTTTTTTGGTAAAAATAATAAAACATTTTTTAGTACTTTTTCACATAAAATTTATTGGATCAGGACCGGTTTTGCTCATTGCGAGCATTATCAACTGACAAGAAATATATATAAACAGTGCTATTTATACAAATTTAAATTTAAATAAAAGGTGTAAGCAACTATTAACAATGAAAAAGATTTACAAATAACATTATAATTACACAAAATTAAATTGCTTGACACCTATAACATACAATTAAAAAATCATCAAATACTAATAAATATAAGTGGCAAATGATGTCAATTATAAACCCAACAAAGTGAAACTCCTTTTTTGGTTTCAATAAAAATCAATAATAATGTCAGAAAGCTATATAACGCTGTATAAAGTTTGATTTTACAAATGACTTTGATAGTATATATAATATATGATAAAAAAATGCATTCAACTAAAATAGTTTTAAGTAAAACTATCATTTGATCGCATAGCGTAATTATCAAGAACAGCTGTTTCATGACAGTGTATATTTTAAAGTATAACAAGTCATCTAATCAAATATAACAAGCCAAATTAATTATTTATTTTTATTTGTGTTATTATTCAAAGCTACATAATAATTGAGAGAATGAGAAATAAAACCGACAATTTTCACTATCCCAAAATATTGGGAAATCAACTTAACTTTTTCTTTTGTTTTATAAAAAAAATCATTGTTTTGTAGTGTCGGTTTGAAAACTGCCGTGTTTGTTAATACAAGAATATGTGAAATACCGCTTTAATATAAACTTAATTTTCAATCTTCGAAAAGGTGAGTGTAAGAGCTTTATATCTTTTAATTTAACCAACTATTATATTTGAAATTGTCAGGAGGTTTATACGATGACATATCTGACTAATTTTTGTCAAAATATGGAGTCTACCGTCATTGTTTCCAAAGCCTTCAAGTGCGTAGCATAAGTATGATTTGTATAATAAAAAAAGGAACAGTTAAAAAATCAGCTTGAAATTATATATTGCATGTTGGTTCATTTTTTTTGTCGTGTGATCCTTTTTTGTATTCACTGCATCCACTAGCTATGTTAACTGATTATGTTAGTTGTTTTGCAAAAAAAAAACAGTATATATTTACCAATAATTAAGAGTATTTCTAACATCTACCCAGATGAGTACAAACAAGATTATCAATATCAAAGAATCGCAGCATATTTTAACAAAAGAAGTTCCCTTCAGCTAGGGTATGCTTTTGGAATTCATGCCAGCGTTCTATGTAGCCTACTCGTCCTCGTAAGGCAGATTAATATGTCTAGCGGAGAAAATAAAAAGCCCCACCATGTGAGAGAAATACGAGAGTTTGATTCCAGCCACGCGATATGATCATATTCTTCGCTTTCAATTATTGGGTCTAGCATACATAGCTCCGGGTCGCAATTTAAATGATGCTTCTACTCAGGGATGATAAACATTAATATTACTAATTAAATAGTATTTTTATTAATATTGAAACAAGTTATTATCACGATACGTTGCAAGTTCAAATACGCTCAATTAAAATAAGTATTTATTTCATTATATAGAAATAATACAAAAGAAACTTGTATTACAGAATAGTAATTGTACATAGATACAATGTAATGAATAATCGATTTTCTTCCAATCGTAGCGATTTTTAAATCCATGTCCGCTGATAATGTGGAGAATATGGTCTCCTAGCTGTTTGTTACTCAGTTGCCTAAAGAGAGTAGGAATAAAAAGATAGGACTACGACAAGACGAGCGGTTAGCTAAACCCTCTCTCTATGCCCATTTTAAGATAAGATGTGTGAGAGGGAATTGAAGACATCACTTAAATCCATGCCTTCGAACAGAAACCTGTAAATCCATTGAAAAATCAATCTATGAAAACTGCCTGTTCTGGGATTTGAACCCGCGTTCTAAGTCAACGACGTTGACACTCGACCATGTAGCCGGCAGCCATCTTATTACGTGTAGCATTTTTGATTCGTCAAACGGAAAATAGTATTGTTTCTATTAGAAATACTATTAAATGTTTAATATTACTTAATGATTCAATAACGATCAGAATTCACTTGTATCAAATGTGTTTAACTTGTATTTATTGTACTGCAAATTGTTTAGTTAACATATCTATGGTCTTATTCTCACCACACCCAATTGTTATTATCGTAAAGCCAATTCCGTTGATATGACTTCCATAAAAACTCTTTACGGATCACAGTAGGAGCGGAAATGCTAACAATAAAATAGTCTTTTTAATTTTGTCAAACGTTATTTATAATGCTAATGAATATTTTTTTTATTTCAAGCATAAATTATTCATTTTTTATACTAGAAGTAAATGTCTCATATTCTGTGTGACTTAACAAAAAGTTATAAAACATATCGGTAGCCAGCTTGACACCCTTGATCGATAAGCTTGTGTTCATGTTGTAGCAATCACCGGAGAGCATCGTACAAAACCCAATTCAGACTTTTATTATGAACGAAACGAGAGAGTCGATTTTATTCATAGAACCCGGCTCTTTATATCGGTAACGTCAGAATATTTGTGTAGGATTTTTGGCAGGTGTATGACCTCTTACATATAACATATCTTCCAAAGAAAAGTTTACAAATGTCGCATATTAAATCGGTATTTAGTTATTTAGATACGAAGGGTTTTATTTGAATATGGAGTATTGCGGAAAAAAATATTATTGCTGAAGTATTAAATAATACATTTTGCTTTGGTTACTGATATTTTGAATCGTAAAAAATATATTTGTATAAATTATCGTTTTTCCAAGTTGAATAGAATATTAATAGCCAGTGCTATTTAAAAAAAAAAAAAAGAATGTGCTGGAACTCACTTCTTGTCAAGATTTTTTCTAATCCATGTCTGATCCTTATGCAAAGCATATAGCTTCTTAATGGAGATATTTTAACAGTAGTTTTTTAAGAGAACTGCTTGATATTCAGTTAGCCAAATTCTTTTTTGTCTCCTGAAGTGTGATTCCACAAAAACGCAAGTCCAAAAACAGCAGCACATTTGTAAATGTCCAAATTATGATTCCTCTCTTCAAAAATTTGAACTAGTACATTTTTTAAATTTGTAATGTAACATCACAGTCAGATTTTGTTCTGAAAGTTCTCAGAAAGTGTAACACAGCAATACGTGATCAATCATGACAATACAAATCAAAAGTTTTCAAAGCAGAATTTTTTTTTTCGAATATTGATTTAGACTGTGGAAATAAAAAAGGACGTAGCCCACAGTTTTTTCAAAACACCTTTTTTCGATAATCACAGTTTTTACAACTTGATACACCTTCTATCAAAAGGATGTAAAGGATGAAAATGCCGAATTGGTATCTAAATTTATCCTTTGAAAAAAGAAGGGTCTGTGAAAATTGCGATCAAGAAAAAAGAATTAAAAAGGGTTTTTTCTTAAAAAAATATATTAATTTAATATTAGGTAAAATCGCTAAAAAAACCAGTTTATTAGTCTCCGTGCACTTCAAGGTTGTGTATATTTCATAATTTGACTTTGACCCAAATTATCAAACACCATTTTTGTCTTCTGTAAAATTTGTTATGTGTGGGTTACGTCCTTTTTCCTTTCCACAGTCGATTTGAAAAAATTAAAATGTCGAGAAAATTGGTGCCGGAACGCCATTCCACCGTGTTACATGGTAAAAAAGCACCGTTTATAGAAATACGCAAAAGAAAATTTTTACTGCTATAAAGAGAAGAAGCATGGAAAATTATCTTTTTTCCAGGCATTTTGCAAGATTTTATATAAGTGAAACGATGCAATATTTACGGAATTATCGTTGAAACGCAGACCCCGTCGCTTTTTTCGTCCATCAGGAGCCAATTTCGTAAAATGGTGGCTTACAGTAAGTATTGTTTCACAGTTGAACGGCTACCATTTAAGCCAATATTGGCAAAGCAATAACAAAACCAATAGACGCGCCACGTATGGAGTTTTTCCCGCTGTTAAAGCATTCCATCGCTGTGAGCAACGCGCGGTTGTTTTGCCGAATAGTTTCGGCGGGAAATGAAAGTTCGACATGAAGTGTGCTGATTTCCAAAATCAGTAATTCGCATTTCAGTATTCAGCGAAATTCCGCACGCTAAAAACTCATTGTTCTTTATGTACTTTGAGTGAGGGATGTCACAGATTTGATCGTATGTACATGAATAAGTGAGAGTCGATTATTGTGCTTGCGTTGTCAACTCTCTGTCGAAATTTTAAATTAAAAATCAATACTATATTTTTAACTAATGTAGGGTTTTAAAAAAATTCTCTGAAGTAATATCGTATTATATATGTTTGTATGAGTCTTAACATTCGAGATATTTGGATAATCAAATCCCGACAGTGAGTTGTGTCTAAGAGATTTCATATGAATATTAAAACTGAATACCGAGTCATAAATCGAAGGCTTAGGGACAAGGGCGACACGAGAAAACAATATGTTTGGTAAAAACGCAGACAGTTTTTGTCTAAGTAATTTTGTATTATTGACTTTTGTATTAAAATTAAAATTAACGGCCTCAAAATACAGTTCGAAGATCAAAGGTTTGTCTTTATAATAATGTTGTTTTGAAAAAATAAAGTACTTACATATAATAATAAATAAAATAAATATATGTTTTGTAGTTTCACCTTTGTCACTCTTAGGCCTCAGAAATTCGAAATCAATTATTTTATTGTATTGATTAGTAATTAATTAATAAAATATATTCAAATTAATTATAATTTATTATATTTTACGGTTTTATTTTAAAGCATCGTACAGATTTTTTTTCGTGTATAACCTTTTTTGATGGTACGTAAAATATATAAAATTTTTGTTAATTTAAGCTTAGTAAAAAAACCCCAACATTACAACGGCTCAAAATAATTTTAGTTGCATGGGTAAAGTATTTTTAAGGAGCCTGTGAAAAAATTGTATAGGGAATTAAAACCCTCTTTTAAATTGCCCTACGCATGTAGGTACTTAAAATTTATTGAGAGTAAAATTTTTCTATTATCCACAAGGTAAAGCTTATTTATTTTCGTTCACTTTTGATATCGGCCGTAGGGAGAGTCCGTGACTTATTTACGAGGGGGGCTAAAAATTTGTTTGCAAAGAAAGAATGAGGTTGAGAAATATATTGGAGGGGTGGCGCTGAAAAAAAAATAAAACTCCGGGATGTCGATTCGCAGGTAATAAATACCCGACACGTCATCTGAGAATGAAATATATGGGTCAAAGCTGGAGACAAACAGAAAGAATTGCCGCTGAGGGACTTACGCGCCGATAAGTGTCGCATTCTGGCATAACGACTTGGATGTTTTTCGATGAGGACGATGCCAGACGCGTTATGACGAGATGGTTGTAAAAGCAGAATGAGATGCGGAGAGATTGATTGGAAAATGTGTCAAGAGAACAAGAGAGTGATGGGGGATAATGGAGAGAACTGCAAAGTATTATTATTCCCGATTTGTCGCCGCGAGGAGTTTTGATTACGCACAAAACGGGGATTGTTATCTTTGACGCTTGCAGTCAATCAATGTTACAATATTTTTTTCAAATAGGAATATAACATTCAATTTAAAGCAGCTTAAAAAATAATGCGAACAACTAATACATATTAATTCAGTTATTTGCTAAGCTCTTGTAAATAACTAGAATCCTGACGGTATTTCAGCCAAATCAATTGAAATAACAATTTAACATAGTATATATTATAACAGTTTTCTGTAAAATCTGAAGTTAACTAATTACATTTTTTCATTAAGTTGTCTGACTTCTGTATCTAGGTCATTTAAAAAAAATCTATATTACATAAAACGCGATGCAAATATGTGACTCTTTATGCGATATTGTGTTAGAGAAGTTAGTTGTTTTCTCAATGAATTTTTATTCAAAAGCGTTATAGTTAACACATGGAGCTCAATGCATAAATTTGAGTTCGTTTTCGGAAAACATAAGAACGTCAGAAAATTCCATTAAAAATATTAAAAACCTGAATAAAAAGTATATGGATTAAATAATATAAGCCAGTTTTGAGCCCCTTAAAGTTCGGAGGCCCTAAGCACGCTTCTCATGCGCTTATAGGACAATCCGTCACTGGTTATTATGTATTATTATATTATCAGTTGAATTACGTAGACTATCGATTTTTGACCTTCAAAAGTATGAATTTATTGCATTTTATAGTACAGTTTTTAATAATACTTACTCATCTTGGTCATGTAAAGAATCGTATACTCACTATACTTTGTAAAATACGTTTATTTTAGTTTAGTATTTAAAACAGATGACATTGGTATTGTGTATATAAAAAAAGATTAATGTCTTCATAAAAACGTATTAAAAATACAATGGTTTATGTGATTTGAAGTGATTAACCATGCTCTTATGTTTTCGGTTATATTGCTGATGAAAACTAATACCAATCTGACCGCAATTCATTAAATTACTTCCACAGTCCTTTTTGGCAATAAAACTTTCGTATTAGCGAAGTGGATGGGGCTTTTCCATTTCCGCCGAAATCGTTGGACTGAGTTAAAATTTAACAGCACTTTCTCCAGTTTCAAGACGGTCCCGATTGTATCGGAGCCCTCTCTCATCGACAATCTTATAAATTGGTTCAACAAAGACGGCGACCGCAAGACCTTTCCAAGGTACAAAGGGAACACAATGAACTCTCAAGCGAAAAAATGGCCGAGCAGATGACCGAGTGAAAACGAAGGTAATCGGATAAGGGGGTGATATTCTTCTTTGTCGGGCGTCTCGTGAAATAAGGGGATGCGAATTATTATTTTCGCGACAAATGATAAGAATAACTCCTATTGGAAATCGGATAGCCCCATTTTTTAGCAGATGTGACTTTTTTGCAAGAATTTGATATTGTAGCGTTTTTTTAAGTTTGCGTACACAGAAAATGATACGTTTTTTAATGGCTAGACGTATTTTTTTTTCTAATGATCATTAACCGAAATGAAAAGAATATGTCAGATTTAAAGAAGGCATTTACATTTAAAAGCTGAATGCCAAATAACTTGATTAATATATGTACTATAGTTTTATATGTTCATATTTTGAATTACACGTTTGCATTGAATTCGTTTTGTAAAGTTTGTTATATTGAATACAAGTAATTAATACACATGAACTAATGTTTTTTAGACAATAATTAATTACATTGTTAATCACGCTTAGGTACAAATAATTCAGAGCTCAATATTTATAAACATAAAAAAGTTTGAGCAAAAGATTGTGATCAGTAAAAAGTGAACATTTTTGTTTCATTTGATAAATTTAAAAGATATTTTTTAAGTATTACAGTAAAAAAATATCAATGTATTTAGTTTTACATTTTTTTTATTAAATTAGTTTAAAGCTATTTCGGCGTGCGCCATTATCGTAGTTATATATTATAAATAATTTTATTAAAAAATGTAGAAATAAATACGTTGATATCTTTACCGTATTACAATGGAGTTCTACCAAGTAAATACAATTCAATCAATATATTTTTTAAGATTCCTAAGAGATAATGCGATCGATACTTTTAAAAAGGCCTTTAAACTTACGAATTTCTGTACTGTTATAGAAAATTTGCCTGATTAAATAAACATGTAAGTTATAAACAAATTAAAATATTACCTTATTATTAAATTAGAATATAATCATAATAAAAGAGAATTTTGAAAGATTTTCTAACTAAGGGTCGTACTGTTATTTATTTGCTCACGGAGCTTTATATATGAGGGTATTATTTAAATATATATATTTAATTTTATAAACACGGCTTATTCCAAAATGGTTAAAAAATAAAACATGAATTTCATTTTGAAAAACAATGTACATTTTAAAAGTATTTTTAGTCTTTCATTACTTTGGAATGATATTTTGGATGTTGTCAAGCCATGTTTGAGACTGATTTCTAAAAATACTTTCAAAATTTATTTTTCTAAATTACATTCACGATTTATGTTGAGCCGGGTTTGCAAGTAATACCCTCAATCAAAATCAAATCATATCAAAATTAAAAAGATGAACTGCTTAGCATGCTCAAATTGCAAAAACGTTGACTTATCACGGCTAGAGCGTGTACTATGAATAATGTGCGAGGAAATTGTACAGGTGTGACGTATATGTTTTGACTTGACAGTTGATGGTGCGCGGAGGCAAGTCGAGTTGACGAAGACGTCTAACTTTTCACCGAGGGGCGGGGGGTGTTCTTTTTAAAATTGAATATATTTTTCCGCTCCCATGTAATTTTTCGGATAGACAGGGACACAATGGATTGTTCCGGATAAAGTTAACGGTTCGCCGAACACGAAACTCGCCCATTGTAGCATCGTCGCTTGAAGGAACGAGATGTCGCACAGCCGACGCTATTGATTTTGACAAGACTGACGGGATGTATCGATAAAATGGGACAAGGCGGCTGACACCCGGGACGCATTTTTCAAATTGATAACTCCATTGATTTGGGCGACACCTGCCGAATGACGTGGCGGAGCGCCTACTCGCGATTTATAGCCACATTATGTTCGCGATTGTGGAAATTTGTCTTTGAATCACTATTTTATGAAGCAACGCCGATCTTTTTTTGCTACAAAATAAATAACAAACTTTTAAAGGTTTTTTTTATAAGAACAAAGATAAAATAAAACTCAATACTAATAAAAATAGTATACTTACATAGGAAGCAACTGTAATGTTTCAATCCAACATTATTATATTGTTTGTAATTTAGAATTTCGACCGAAGGTGTTTGATGGAACTTCAATATAAAATTTAAATTATTTTGATTATGTACGCTTCCATATTTTTTATCATTCGTGGACTTGAAAAAAACTGAAGATGTCAAAAGGCGAAGCCCGCGTCGTTATCGACAGATCTTATAAAAGAGTACAGAATCAAAATAATTCAAATTTTATAAAGTTTGTAATTATAAACACATACAGAAATTGTATTGGGTTATGTAGTTATTTCCCCAATTGATTGAACTTTAATAAAATGAAACCATTAGTAAAATTAGTCTATATAATCATCAATAGCTTTTAACTTGGTGATAATACATTTAATTCTAATACAGACACGATACAATTATTAACCAAGCGTCTGCTTAAGTTTATTTGTGAAATTAAATGTCTAAAGACGCAGTAAGGAGAATCCCTGGACGTTAGTGCCTAAACATGTAAGATTGTACACAATTTCAACAATTTCAATTGTTTATTGTTTTGATTTGAATATAACGGAATTAAAATATTAAATAATACTACGTATTTTTGGATATTTTTGTTATTTTTTCAGATGGCGTTTAATTGAAATGATGAAATGGTTACCCACATATTCTATTCAGAGATGATAAGGTTAAAAAAATCGAGTGTTTGAATCTATAGACCTTTTGAAATCAATATATTTCGATACAGATTTATTGTACCATTAATTTGGGAGATTTTAAAGTTTTACACAGTGTCAATGAAATAAAGAGAGAGGTCACTGTCCAGTCTCTAATTGGTACAAGATGACTGCGTGATTAATAAATAATTGCAAAATGATAACGGAAAATTAATAATCATTAAATGGTACCAATATGTTTCCCTAAAAAAATCAAATATTTAATAATACAGATTCAATAAAACCTTGTAAGTACTATATATATACAGAGTCAACTTCTTTATGATAAATTAATTTATAATTATTTAAATATTGAAAATCTACTAAGAGTGTTGATAGAAATTTGACTTATTTTAAGTTTGCTAAAAATAAGAAAATTAATATACCTTTATTTTTTATGTAAATGTATTATTATTTTTCTAGAAATAAATAATTCTAAAACTTGAGCGTAAAATGTCAAAATTAAAAGAAATAATTGGGACTGCCGGTTGTTTATTATTAAGCTGCCTGACTTTCATCTGACAAGCAAAGTTTCTTTTATTAAAGAATATATTTCAAGGCTTTCTACTATTTACAATACGAATTTATACGTTAGTATTAAATTATGATTTTACATTTAAATTACAAAAGCAAAATAATACCAAAAGTTGATTAATAATATTTTTTTTTCGAAAGACGATTTTCATAAAAAATCCATTTTGTGTCTAGATAATTTTAATGAAAACTTTTTTCCGATATAACAATCTTGTAAACTTTCATCATCAATCATGTAACGGGTCTATAATAAAAACCTTCAAAAAGCTTTCAACATATTTCTATATAAGATAACTTAGAAAAAATATTTGAGCTATTTGATAATCACACAATACACAAATAATAATAATCGTATTAATAAATACTTCTTTATCACAAGAATAAATAATTTAAACCTAAAATAATTATACATACATACCAATAATGTTATTTAGACTAGATATTATCAATGTTTTTCAGTATTTTACATATCACGACATTTATAACTTAATTTTTTTTTAAAATATAACTAGGTTCTTCTTTTTACAAGCATAAAAATAGTTTGGGTATTTTTTTTAAACATTCATATCTTAAAAAAGTATTGGTAAATTTCTTATTCTATTCTAAAAATGTTTCTTTCAAACGGTTGTGACAAATAAAAAACCTTTGAGAAAAATGCTAATGAAATCGAATTATTGCCAAGTAAAATATATTTTCTGCTTTTATTTATTTTTCATGCGTAATTTTAACACAGAATTGAATCGTGAATTCTCCCCTCCCACCCATCCTATCCTATGAACAGGGGGTATCGAGAGCGATTAGCTAACCACTAGTCCTGTCCTAGCCCTATCCTTCTATTCCTACTCTCTTCGGAAAAAGAGAGGTTGAGCAACTGAGTAACAAGCAGTTCTCGTAGAAACACATCTGTTCAGATAAACTCCATTAGGAGTCCATATGCTCCACATTGGGAGCGGACATGGTTAAAAAAAAAATAACTTAATTTTAATTAATCGTAAATCAAACGGCATTATCACTTTTCAAAATTAGCTTAAATCACTAGATTACGCATTGTGCACGCAATCTAAAAGACAGATAGTCAAGAAACACAAAGCTATATTATGTTACTTATAATAATTTAGTTACACCATTTTATTATAAATGTGTCATTATAAAAATTACGACCATAACTGTTTTATATTAAATTTATTGTTTGAGCTACTAAAAATACATATACGTAAAGAAAAAAACTATTCGTGATATAAATAGTATGTGGTAAATATGTTTTTGATTTTTTTAAAAAACAATTTTACTGATTACCTGTAACATTAAATAGATACTATTAAGTTGCTAATTTTACCGGCAAAAACTCTTGTCAGCGACAATAAAATATTCAAGTTTTAAAAAACCATTTAAATCCATAAAGTATTCAGCTTTTTTAAATAAAAATTATTAACAATCGGCGGAGGCACGAAAGGTAAATAAGTGAACATTCCCTACAAAACCGGAAAGCGCTTCATGATCAGAAACACTTGAAAATTTCTCCTTTCAATTAACTCAAATCAAGCTCCGCTTAAGTTTATTTGATAATCAATTTCGTCTCCTAATTGTCTGAATTAATGAGTATTTTGTTTTATTGCCACTAAAGATATTTTAACCAACAAAACGTTGGCAAAATAATTGTTTTAAATTTCAGAGTAAATATTTGAGGCCTCCTTGGAATCGTATAATCGTTTAAAACAAGTTTTGTGAAACATTTAAAAACAATTTTGGGTATTTTATTTATTCAAAACATAATTTAGACAAAAACTATAGCGTTTTGTTTCAAATATGTACATACAATACTTTTTTGTGGGTTCAAAATGATTCGTCTTATATACCGTAGGATTTTTTATTTGTATTCAAACAATGATTTCCTTTTGGTATTACTTTAATAAGAATCTCGTTCATTATGGTAATTAAAATCAGGGCTGTGGAGTTGGAGTCGGAGTCGTGAAAAATGAGCGGCTCGATTTTTTTTTTAAAAATGTTTTTAATGAAGTGTATTTAAACAAAATAGTACAAAGTGTTGACATTTCATGCTTGGCTGACTACAGATGATCTGATGGTATACATATGTATGTATATATAGGTTAAAATTTTGAAAAAAATCCTCGGAGTCGTTAATTATTTTAAAGCTGGAGTCGGAGTCGGAGTCGTCTTTTCTAACACGACTTTACAGCTCTGATTAAAATAAAAAATCTTTGAATATTCAGAATAAATTGATTCTGTAAATAATGCTAAGAATATAATACTGAAAAGTTATATTGTGTCTATCTGCAAAACAGTTATCTTTTACAATATTATAATACAGTTAGATTATTGTTTAAGTGATTACTTAATAGTTCAAAATACGTATTTTACTTTAAACATGGTTTTCTTTTAAGTTATTTAATCGGTAAGCTTTATAAGTCGAGCAAAGAGGGCTTTAAGTGAAGTAAATATGGCAACGAGTTTTCGGCGGTTGCTTAGCTTCTTAAGAAGTGTTTCCTCCGACAATTCGTCCAAGCTCTACAGTTTTCACATATTTTTAATGTTAAAATAATCCCTTATTGTATTATTTTTTTTCACAATTTTAAGAATGAAATAAATTGAATCGAAATAATAAATTAAGCAGTGACGTATTTTCGTGTTTGTTTGAGATATTATTTTTAATAGAATTATACATCATTGTCCTGATAATAATTCCCTATATAATGGCTGATGATTTATGACTATATGAAACAAATTACGTTCAAATTGTCATTTAAAAACAATATGTAAGTCGCATAGCTGAATGGTCAACAGTTTGTGTCGTTATTCGTATTCAGTTTCTGCGTTCAAGTGCTTGAATTATCGTACACTTTCAAAGATACAAATTTCTCAATGGATTAATGAATATGTTTTCTGTGTGGCGTGAATGTCTGTGATGGTAAAATTCCCTCCCACCAATCAGATTCTTTTAAGTAACGTAGCGAGAGTGAATAAGACTAGTATGAGAGAATTTACCCGAAAAATAATATACATATAGATTAAAAAATAGATTTTGGTTAGATATATTAAAATATTTCAAATAGTATTTTTGTATGATTGCGGTGTTTTTTTTGTATATTCATCACTACCTGAAAGTAACCAGTGGTATAGATGAAAAAAACACTTAATTCAAGATTGTTGAACTTTATGATTTTTTTCATAATTTTGTATTTGTAATTATAATTTTCTTTAGCTTCTTTTACGGTTAATGATACACGATAAAATAAAGACATTTAGAAATTTATTCTGTGTATTAATATACGTCAAAATCAATTGATATGATTGACATTATATGGGCCCATTAGAGGTGAAATGAGCCATGTGGTATCTTAGAAAAAATAAACAATTTGTAGTATTCTACATGAAGTATCGTAATAGTGAAGTAACCTCAGTGAATACACATTGCAATAGTGTTATCTCCGTAAAATAATAATATGCAATCCACCAAAGCACCAAGAAAAGGCGTGATAGTACTTAAAAGTCCAAGAAAAAAGTTTTATCATTTTACTAGTTGACTCACTTCACATCAAATTGGCCCATATGTTTATTTGACAAAAAAAAATTCAATGTCATAACAAAAAGTTTGTGATAATACTATGATTACTAAAATATTTTTTGATAGAAAAACTGCAGGAGAAGAATTGTTAGAGTCTGGCGTTATTAAAAGTGGCGCACCATGTAATAGAGCATTGGTCATGTCTAGTTGACATTGACAGATGACTTATTCCATTGAAAGCGAACGGTGATTGATTGTGTGGAGTGCAGCGAGCTCCAAGACCCACTGACAGGATTCACTGCATATTTCATTTTTGTTTACTCTCTCAAAAAATCACTCGAACGTCTATAATATGCTGTCGCTCCAGCATGAAGAATTGTTCAGAAAGTGACACACTCTGAAAATTGATGTCGACGATGTTTTGGACCCGATAAACACTTAAAATTAGGTGAAGAAAATATTTTATTTTTAATCATTTTATGGAGTAATTGTTTTATGATTAAAAAAAATATATCTGTCATTACAGACAACAGGCTAGGTGCTAGATACATATATTTTATTCAAATAGTAATTAAATTTGAATCGTTCAAACTATGTACATTCTCAAAGATTTTGTCATTAACGTACATAGTTTGATCGATTCAAATTTAATATTAAAATTCCAGCAAGCACCTTCGGTCGAAATCTTAAATTATACAAATAGTAATTATTTTTCAAGTCACTTGAGATCAACTCGAGCATAAGAAACAACGAAAATCCATGTAGAAGATTTCAAATTTAAATTCCATAAGTGTATATTTTGTATAAGGACTTGAGTACAAACACACTAAGGGAAAACTCTATGCCACTTTTAAGGTGCTCACTATCAATGCTTGTTGGAAAGGCATTATATTAAGAAACCTCAGTTGACAATGCTCGCAATGAGCGAAACCGGTCTTGACATATTAAATAAAGTGGAATGAAGTACAAAGGAATATTGTGTTTTTATTAATATTAAAAAGCACACAATATTACATTGTATTTATTTTCACTTTAATTTACCAAGATCAGGACCGGTTTCGCTCATGACGTGCATTATCAGTTGACAATGCTTGACATGAGCGAAACTGATCCTGATCTTGGACTCTATGACACGTATGTAAGTCGCCAGCAATGGCTTTAAACTCAATGATACATTTATTTCTTATATAAACACGAAAAATTCATTTACTAAACGTCAGTTCAAGTTCATCCGTGCACTTGAACGCCTGAAGATGCCGAAAGGCGAAACCCGAGTCGTTAGTAAAAAAAATCTGTGAGAATGTACATAGTTTGAACGATTCAAATTTAATATTGAAATTCCACCAAGCACCTTCAGTCGAAATCTTAAATTACGTAAGTCAAAATTGATTATTAAAATAATTTATTGACTCACTTTCAAAACACCCAATAAATGGACCAAATAAATATGAAATATTTAAAAAAAACTGCGCATATTGCACATATTGAGTGAAAACTGTTTTTTTTGTGTTTATTCAATTTTTTACCACTTTTTGCAGACTTAAAAGAATATCTACAGTATTAAGCTATTAGATTTTTATAGCTAATGTAAATAAAATTAAACATTCATAAAACACAACACAATAAAATGTTACTATGGCGATCGGTTAGCTCAGTAGATGGGAGAAAATTATTCGTAGAAATTTTACATACTCAGCGATTCATTCGTATGTCCTATTTTTACAGACAATTTGATTTAAGCACAGCTCTTTTTTTATTGTAGTCACATTTTTGTGGCTTTGACTCAAATAAGGGTTTGTTTGGAAAGCGTAGGTAATAAAATAATTGATAAGAAAGAAAAATTAAAGCAAGTAAATGACAAAAAGTTGTATTTAAAAAGATTATGTTACTGAAGATACGATAAATTTCAGTTAAGTATATTAACGAAATGAGAGGAAAAAAAAGGAAATCAAGAATTTATTTATTTGTTCTATTCGATCACTAAAAATGTTAAATCTATAAAATATATATACACATATATATATGGCTCATCAAGAATTCATAATATTTTACGTATATATTTCAACAATGGCACAAAAGCGGCAAGCTAATTTTTTTTTATGAATTAGTGATAATTTTAAAACTAATTAACAATTGAATTACAAGCAAATTTTACCACCGAAGAATAATTTTATTTTACAGACTACGTGTTTTTAAGTTACAATTTTCTGGCTTTGAATTAAAAATTCATGTACATAGCTTCGCTTAATGACATAAAAATATCAGATTTTGTCCGAATAAAGCTAGTAATTTTCACGGAAAATTTGTTAAATTAAGACCGAATTTCAAAACACCAAATTAAAACCTTACTCTCGTTGCCCATTTATATATTTTAAAAAGAACGAATTCGTCCCAACGAAGGCGAGAGTGAAAAAAATTACTTCATTATTATTCATAGAATGCCATAAAACACTGTCAAATCTGAAAAATCTGAAAGACTTCTTTAATTAATTTCCTGACAAATTCCGTGTTCATTAAACCAGATTGTGAGAAGTAATGGAAAAAGAAATACTGTCTATAGAATTTTTCTTAATCATAATTATTGAGACTCTTATATATCCGACGCTGTCAAAATTAACTGTGGCGATTAATATAAGAGAATTAAAAACAATGGGGGTTCCTTTCGTTCATGGGTGGGATGAAACAGCCGAGTCTCGCTTCATACAAATTGTTATTACTAGAGGGAAACAAAGAGAATTTGTAGTAAACTTAACTGATAAATAATTTAAGTCTATTGAAAACAAACAGCGCCTTCTGTTTATTGAAGGAATTCAATTAATTATGCTGTAGAATTGTAATCTAATTATGGTATAGTTTTTCATTAAAATTATTTAAGAACACAATTTTATTTTGTGTATAATTATATTTAAGACTTAATCAAAATAACTTCCCTGCACGAATAAAGATTTCTTATTAAACTAAAATATTTACAAACCATATTTAATTATTATAAGTTCTCAATTAATAATCAAAAGCCGCATTTAATATAGCCCAACACTTCAACTGACAACGTAATGTCAAAACTATAAAAGTTTCGTTTGCAAGTATAGCTTCTTTAACACTTTAAAGCAGTAACAACACTACAACAGATGTTATTCGATACTTACTTATAATTTTCATAAGGTCTTTATTTCGTTAAAAGAAATTATTTAGAAACTGGGGAAACAACTCTCAATCAATAAATAGCCGTAGTTTGTACGTCAGACGTAAACCTAAATAAAAGAAATTGTTTTAACCACTTGGATCCCAAGCAAAATCAAAAACTTGGTATTCTTATAGAATATAAGCAATATTTTAATGAATATGTGTAGTGCCATATACATTGAGTCAATATACCAGTTCATACAAGCTGTAATTGGAGAGAGTCCATAAGAAATTTCTAAGATATTATTATTTCAAAAAAATTTAATTCTTCCCCTTTGATAATTCCTTAAAGGAATAACTACCCCACCAATTTTTTTTTAAGAATGTTATCATTTCACTCTCTTGAAGCTCGAAGATCGTTTTCAAGTTTAAAACATTTTTCTCTTCTCCTTCGGGGCCGAGTTAATAATCTTGAAATTCTCATGGCTACTAATTTACATGCTCCCAATTTATTCTTACGTGGGCGAAACTATGACTAAAAACTTTTGTTTCTAAAAACTTATAACTCGCTTAGGAAGTATGAGTTACCAGTTCCAAGGGCCGTTCGATTGATCAATTCATTGCCTAGAGAAGTGGACATTTTTAGTGACAGTATTTGTGAACGGTTTGTTAAATTTTACTATTTTATTTCTTGATTTTGTATGTTGATTTTGATGTATTATGAAGCTTTATTTTATATTTTGTCTCATTATATTTGTCAAGTACATGGCGAATTGGCGTCAGCTGTTATGTCATGTACTGTACTTCTAATTTTTAACAGTAAATAAGTATACGTTTTTAAAATATCGAATTCGAGTGTATATTAGGCAAAATTATTTTTCTCAAAAACATGCAGTATCTCTGGGACATATTAATGATTTATTTGCGCGGAATTCAAACGGTTAACATAATGTGATTAAGATATGACTGTATTAAAATTAGGTACACGTCATTCTGAGAGCGTAATAAATGCCGCTTTTCTGTGTGACACGATCCAGTAAGAGATTTGTAAAGGTATACCCCTGTTGACTGCGTGCACAAAGCTCACGCGAAAGCTGTGAAGAATTTCCATTGACATGGTTCTGTTACAATATCACGCTTGATTTCATAAAGTCACTTTGAAATAGGAGTCCCAAAGTTGCAACTCTCGCTCCCTACGCCCCGAGAACAATGGCCGCGCTTGCATTATTATTTATTTGTTACATTACCGCAGCAGACAGTCCCGACGTCGTTATTGTCTTCTTGGTTTAATATTCAGGGATGTATAATTCCAGCGGGTACTACCCCGGGCAAGGGCAAATGTTTATTAAAGTATAAGGAGACCGACGTACTGTATGCGGTAAGCTTTGGTGAGGGGAGCCTTACTGCAATAGGACATATTGGATACACGATACTATTTTCGAATCATATACTTATACAAAATGAAACAGTTTTAATGAAAAATATTTTTTATTCATACTAATAATTATAATAGGAAGATAAAATTATATTATACTGTCTCGAATGTATAACCACGTGGGCTCACATTTTTCACAGGTGGAAAATATGGATTTTGATTTCAAACATAGATCCTCTCTGTTAAGCATCGAATGTATTGATAAAAAATAGTTTAAGCGTGATGAAATGACATATATAATCGTAAAACAAAAATAGATTATTAGGATAATTTATAAACCTTTACGTATGTCACAGGATTGAAATCACTGCTTAGTCGGTGAGTTAATAAACTGCTTTATTTTGAATTCACAAATGGTAAATGACGCTTTGAAATATATTATAGTTTGTCATTGTTTAATTTTTATCTAAAAATAAAATTTCAATTAAGAATACAAAAAAAGGATTTAAATGAATCGTTAAAATTTTGTACATTTCTATGCGTTTTGTCATTAAAAAATAATTTAGGTTGTACCTTTTGGCATCTTCTCACATACAAGTGCAAGTACGAGTATCGCTTGGTAAATAGTAATATTGTATAATATGTCGAAAGACAAAGTCAGGGTCGTAAGTGACAATGTTTATGCTAATGTACAACATTTGAAAGATTCAATTGAAATTTTATCAAGCATCTTCCAAGACAAAGTAATTTGATGAGATGCTTTAATGCATATTTAAATCAAAGCTTAATAAAATAACTGGTAATAAAATAAAATGTAACTGCTGTTTTAACATAAGTTGGAATTCAACATAAAGAAAAAACATCTTGTGAGTCAAATAAGCTGTTTTAATATTGAAATGATTCTCTCCTGACAGACAAACATGTAATCCAAATATTGATTGTTTACTGAATTTGTATCCAATGTCTCCAAGTGGGAGATTAAGATACGACAATGACTTGGTACAAAAGCAAACAACTCGGTAATCCGCTGCTTCGACTTTGTATTTATCTTCAAGCTGAGTTTATATGCAGATGGAAAAGTAAAACAATGGCTCGGAAGTTCTATGACAATCATATTCATGAAAATACTTTGATGTCACTCTAGAATATAAAATATTATAACGAAAGCAACTTTACAAAGAGACGCTGCCTTCATTTATTATTGCTATCCATACAAAGGGCATACATATTACGGCGCTTTTTATGAAAGTTGATATATTTACGTATTAAACACAAATTAATTATTTTTTTACCATAACAAAAAAGAGTGTTACATATAAATAAACAAGATATTAAATATAATAACTTATCATTTATCATTGATTTCATACCCAAAATCTTAAATATTGCCCCCAACCCAAAAATCAACGTTCTTTAAAAAAAATTGATTAACAAATTAAAAAAAACCCGAATTTTTGATGCTATATATTTCTTTTGTTCACAATAAATTAAATTTGAATCATTCATTTTTTTACATTGCTTTGTCATTAACAAACCTGGTTTTGCAAGGTTTGTACACAATTTTATCGATTCAAATTATTATAAATATTGAAATTCGACCAAGCACCTTCAGTTGTGAAACATTAAATAGCATTTGATGGCTATATATTTTTAAATCCATGTGTCATTATTTGTCAAAATATTAAATTTGAATCATTCAAATTATGTACACTCCCACAGATTTTGTCACTAACGACCCGGGTTTCGCCTTTCGGCATCTTCAGGCGTTCAAGCGCACGGATGAACTTGAACTGACTGTCAGTTCAAGTTCATCCGTGCGCTTGAACGCCTGAAGATGCCGAAAGGCGAAACCCGGGTCGTTAGTGACAAAATCTGTGGGAGTGTACATAATTTGAATGATTCAAATTTAATATTGAAATTCCACCAAGCACCTTCAGTCGAAATCTTAAATTGTCAAAATATGTTGAACATATGAAGAGAACGAGATCACAGCTGCAACAGTTTTTACATGCTTAGACTAATGATTTAACGTGCTCCAACTCACATCGAACCCATCAAATATGTATAATAAATCCTCATTATAATTTTTAATTGGTTGATGGAATATTTATATGTCATATTATCAAATATATTGTATTGGTATTTTTTTTCATTAAAAAGCGCTGATAAAATTTGTATATTTAAAATACTGTGCTCATTGGTCTTTTGTTTTAAAATTTCTTTTATCATTTAGGGGTATTATAATATGGGCTGTAATGTACAATTTTCTGATTACAAAAAATGGAAAAAATATTTGTTATTCGAAAAAAAGTGTTAATTTCATTATGTGTAAATATTGAATCATGTATTGTTAAAAAGAAATTTTATATTGATGTATTATGATACAAAAAAATAACGTCTGAAAAAATAGTTCATTCATAGAAAAGCCATTACTCATTTTCGACGAGAAGTGTCATATTTAATGCCATGTTTCGTATAAAAGATTGATTGAATGCATACCATTTTATTATTTCGTACAAAGAGATATAAAACATTCAAAAGATTGACGTTTTTATGAGTCAAAATATGTCAAATATAACGATGAATTTATTTAATACAATTTATATAGTCACTGATTTTTATATTGGCATATCTAAGGACCTTAGATTATCCGCATTTAAGAAGTTGTTTGCTATCGAAGTTCTTTCTATTCAGTGATATTATCTATCAATACACTGATCCAGTGGTGGGCTGCCAATATCTTAACAAGGGGCTCGGTAAATCTTATTCATTTATTTGTATGCATTTTTGCTCCCAATGTAGAGCATATGGCCTCCTAATGAAGGTATCTCAACAAACTTTTTTTTTCTACGAGAACTGTTTGTTACTCAGTCGCTCAACCTTTCTTTTCCAAAAAGAGTAGTAGGGATAGAATGATAAGGCTAAGACAGAACTAGTGATTAACTCGAACCCATGAGGTCCGGCACGGAAGCCCAACACGCTAAATGAAAAAAATGAAGGGGGTACTAAGTCTTGTTTCATAATAAAATTTAACCATCTATAGAAATTACAGTTAGGTGCTGATTTGATCTAAGACGAATGATTTTCTTATCTTAACAAGGGGCTCGCCGGCCGCGCTAAAATTTAACAAGGGGCTCGCGCGAGCCCCCCCGAGCCCCCTCCAACCCACCCCTGCACTGATCTATTTCAAATCACGCTTTGTGCAGAATAAGCTTAAAAGTAAACAATACTGTTTTTCTTATATTTAATCTTAAAAAGTTTACTATAGTGAAATTTATTTAAATACAATTCAATTTTTATGCTGAAATTTTTACTACTTACTAGAAGTATTATGACCACCCCAAGTTCCTCCAAGATTCTCTGTAATAAAGTTCTGGTTAGTCTACTTTCTTATTTCAGAGAAAATTTTCCACCAAACCGCTAGTATTAAGTCACTCTGTGTTTTTGTAAGGCGCCATGACTTGCAACCGAAAAGCAGCACCATCAATATGCATTCATTAAATAATTAGCACTTGTTTCTGACCTATTGTAGCCGTGAGTTTCATGTACGTATGCTAACAATACTATCGTTTAAAAATGAAATTTATAAGAAAATTGATTTATAAATTTGTTATCAAAGTTTTTTAGGTCTAAAATATTCTCCCAAATACTAAAAACAAAGCGTAACTAGTTCATTGAAGTTTGTGTTTCATTACTTTTAATGTGATTTTCTCTATAAGCTTTTATTTAAAAAAAAGAAAGCGGAGTGAAAACAAACTTTACTACAACTAAAAAAAAATGTTTTACACACAATACATATCAGTAAAAGCAAAAGAATCATATACCTTTACTTGGTTTTTGTAGTACTGACTTTCAGACAAAAAATAGTATTATTCTTTATGACATATGTACAAGCAGCTTTTTACAAAAGGTGTAATATTATTTATATTTTCCATTAAAGTATTTGTTTCCTCAGAAGCAATTCCCGGTGGTCTTTATTAATAATAGCCTTAAACTATTCAGTATAATAACTATTATACACAAAGGTAGCATCCACCGTGCTCTAAGTGCGTTACTAAATAATACCCGTTGGTAAGTACTACAATATTTTTAATCCTAGTATAAATAAATTTGGTCTCCCCTAAATTTTATTGAATAAATAATGTCATGCAATTAATTGTCTACTTATAAATATCTAGCTTCGTTGACTGATTACAAGTATTATCCTGCTCCTTATTAATTATTTTATTTCTCAAGATTAATTCCCCCGTTTTGGATGTGCATGTTTACTCTGAGGAAGAGATCCTATTTGGCAATTTCCTCTCAAACAATGCGAGAAACGTCTACATGACAAATTATATGAAATGGATGATACAATATTTAGATTTTAAATAGAAGAAGAATAAATAGACAAAAGTTCGTTTTCAGTAATAAAGATGGGGAGCATATATACTCATGCATTACGGTTGTTATGATATCAAAAAATCAACCATACTTATTTCGTATCAGTGACTTAAATAATGTCCAATATATGTAAGTAAAAATAAATTGTTTTTTGGTTATTTTAAGCACATGTTTTTTATTCCAAGTCTGCTTTCAGTAAGTTGCATATGGCTTTCTCATAGAAGTATTTCCACAAAAAATTCTTTTTCAAGAAATGCTTACTACTAAGAGCAGTGGTTCTTAACCGGTGCACCGCGAAAAACTTGGTAAAAACGGAAAAATCCGCAAAATAGTAAAACCCGAAAAAGTCAAAAAAAAAATTATGTCCACATATTTTTTTCGACCTCTTAATTCTAGCGCATCGGCACTTTTTCCCATGATCAAAAGTGCACCGTGACTTTGAAAAGATTAAGAACCACTGACTTAGAGATTAAAAATAGAAAGGATTGGATTAAGACAGGACAAGTGGTAAGCTAATCGTTCTCGCTACGCTCCGTCAATTAGGATTGGAAGTGTTATAAAGAATTCTAAGACATAATAAACATCCATCTCTTTGAACACTTATCTATAAATCGAAAAATCTGTTCGTATCAGGATTCAAGACCGTGAGATCCGCCGCGGAAGCTGACCTGACCTCTATATTACAGACCCGACAGAATGGGATTGTTATATGTAATTCTCTTTGATAGTTTGTTTAAGATCTTAGTATTAAGATATACAATAATAAGGATACTAAAAAAAAAGAAAAACAGTTGAGAGATCAAAAGTTTGCCTTAATATTAATGTTTTTTTAAAAAAAAAAACAAAATAAACAATAGATGATAAAATAAACAATAATTGAACAAAAAATGTAGTTTCGTCCTTGCAACCATAAGCCCGCAAAACGATAAGAATTTTTGATTACAATAAATCTACCCAACACATAACAGAAACAATATGTTTTCACAGGAAGACATGTTTCAGTTGATTAATACCCTTACTTTAAAAATGAAAATAGCAATCAAATCTCGAGCGTTCATCGTGAAAAGTCCTCGACAAAAATGATAAAATACGAAATGAAAATGAAAATAAAAAAAATACCGAAATGATAGAAACGCAATGAACAATGGTGGCAGTTGGCCATTTTGCTTTGCGCTGACACCAGGAAACAAGATATGATTCATGACGTTTTATTTCGCCTTCCGACAGCCAAGTGAAATGAATTGATGGTGGACGATCTAACCCACTTGTCAGATTAACTGAGTATTATGTGTCATATAGGTTTTGGGTTATCTGAATTTGTTGAATATCTGGAAAAATTCATACGATATCTAAGAAACCTAGGAGTGTAGTGTTAACATACCACTAATGTGAATTGTATCTTATTTTGTATACAAGTAAAGCCAAAGAATTTAATGGATAGACTTTTACATAAAAAGACTAAATAACGATCAGAACAATAAGAATGATAATTTTAGACTTAGATGTATATTTTGAAAGGTAATGTGGAAAATATACTAAGATGTGTTTTAAAAATTTGGATAAAACTCTACTAATATCCAATAAATAGATTTTTTATTTAAATGTTTAATATTGCTATAGTGAGGGTTTATAAAATATAGGAGAAAAAGACATGGTTGAATATAATATTTTGGGCTATTAATATAGTGAAAATATATTATTTTTTTCGTGAAGATTAGCCAATCTCTTTACACCATTTTTATTGGAATGCGTGAAAAATAACAAATTAAAAATTTTTTAACAAAGTATAAGTAAAAATTTAGATACAAAAAATTATAAATGTCATATATTCATTGAATAAAACAAAAAAGGTATTAAAATACTTAATAATATTTTTGAACAAAGGATTTCGATAAAGGTAAATAATTTATTAAAATAAACTGTTCATAATATTTTTTTGCGGTGTTTTCTTGCTGTCAACGGTATTATCCTATCACGATGAGATTCAGAGGATAATATCTTT
This sequence comes from Himalopsyche anomala, assembly GCA_031772345.1. NCBI lineage: Eukaryota > Metazoa > Arthropoda > Insecta > Trichoptera > Rhyacophilidae > Himalopsyche > Himalopsyche anomala. Next base: position 37,117,488 of record CM062822.1, on the reverse strand, counting down.
CACTTCTAAAATCCTCTTGGGTTATGGCCTAAAACAGTTACGGTAAACCAGTGGATGAACATTTTATTGAATACGATTTCAAAGTAAATTCAACTAAAATTATTTTTTTAACCATAGAATCGAAGATTTTAGAAAGAAAATTCTGCTATTTTTTATTCATTAAACCAGCGATTTCCAACATGGGAGGCGTGAACTATTGCAAAGAGAGGCGCAAACAATCCAATATATTTATTAACCCTTTAAAACGTGTCTTTTTTACTATATGAAATTAAGGATGGGGAGGCCCGAAGATATTTTTTTCTTGAAAGGGAGGCGCAGTAACATAAAGGTTGGAAACCACTGCATTATACGTTTGTTATAAGTATCAAAAAGTAATATTATGAACATTAAAAACATCACTTAAGAAAACAGCGAAATGATTTGGTAGGGAATCTAGAAATTGTTAACTCAAAACGAACAAGAAAGATTTTGAGAAAAATTTGGAAGAAATCATACAAAAGCTTACAACGACACATTAGAAAAGCTTCAGGAATTCCTTTTTGCTTCTTCAAACCAAAACCTGATGTCTGGGTTTGATATAAATAATGTAAAAGAAAACCAAAATTGTCACGAGCTTAGGTAGTTAAAAACTCAGGTAGATAAAAATCACTCGTAGAAATTTCAGTAACTTAATATGAAAACATATGCAAAGAGATTTGTTTGTCTCTGGATATCTAGCATAGCCTTTCCTACTGAAAAAGTAACTAAAAGTTTAAAACTGGCGGTGCGATATTCAAGATCAAGAAACCGGTGTATGGCCTATTTTAAATGGAAAGGCCGTAGGCTAAACAACCTGATACGATAACAATGCATACTTTATGTAGCCTCCAAAAACTGCAACTGTTTGAACGTAAGATACCATATAAAATGGGGCGGTTTCAATACGACTATGTGTTTAATACTTTATATCAGTAATGCGCAGACGTTGAATCCCACTTGTGACACTCAAAGAATTTTTCGGTGGCACTCGTGAATTTTTTAATCAATAAAAACAAAAAAGTATATTTTTTTTTTCAAAATCTATATTCTGCTTTTGTGGAATCGTAGCGAATTCATAAATTATTCAAAATAATAAAAAATATTTTTTTTTTGCCACTAACATAATGTAATATTTACATTGTCATTATTATTGAGTAGTCTTAATTTTGAGCTCGCTGCGAGAAGTCATTGACATCTTTACCTATGTTAATAAATATTTTTTATTATTTGTATTTAAGTGTTTTTTTTTGTTTTACTGAAAACCTACATATGGTGGTTTAATTTTAATATCACGGCTAAAATTTTTTATATAATACAACAAAGCAAGAAATTGTCGGAAAATTTTCTTTTATGTTGAATGACATTTTGAAAAATAAGTGGCACTTGGTTTAAAGTGGTGCGTTGGAAGACTGCAATTTCACTGGATGAATGAGATACCACAACACCTATGAATGCTACAAAGTCAACAATTTACCTAATAACGTGGAAGACAGATTGATTGACCAAGGTGGCCAAGATCAGCTGGACTGTAGCATCAGAGAAGTATTACTATTGATATTATTAGATACATTAGGTATTTATTCAATGTGAATGACACCAATGAGTTATCACTGGATAGAAGCATACCATTGTCACCGCTAATGTCCGTACGATTAATCCTGACAGTATGGGATTACCTAGTCAGTTTGTGTGTCGAAGTTTATGTATCAAAGGGAAACAATTCTGTACGAGGAAATACCTTATTTGTATTCAATTAAGGTGTATTTTTTTACACGATACGTCAAAAATAATAATGTATAAATATTAGATGAGAAATTTTAGTTTGAACGAATAAAAAATTAAAATGTGTCACTACTTAAGATAAAAATAAAGTAACACATACCAAGAATCTTTACCGTCAATTTTAAACGTAGTAATAAGTAGCGAAATAATTTTAACCATGATTTTTTAATTCCTTAAAAAATATTTTTTTCTTAAATTAAAGAACGATTATCTTATTAATTATTTATAAGTGTGTTATTTCGTAATGATGATCGAAAAACATTTTTGTGTACATACTGATTTCATATTTGTTATTATTAGAACTAAAGATTATAGGACTGCTTTCACTCATATATACTAACAATACTACGATTCTATTATAGCAGAGGTACCCAACTGTGTGCCCGCGAGTGCTATGGCGCTTGCAGACCGATTTATGTGCGCTCGCCAACATTGGCCCGCAACATTTTATTTGTAATTAAAACTAACTAAAAGCTTCATTTTTTACCAAAAAAATAGAAATAGCTTGCAGACCTTGTTTAAGGAAAGACACAAGAACTAAAATTATAAGTCTTGAACCTTATTAAGAATAATATTTTATTGAAATCATAATTACATATATCAGAGAAGGACTTCTGCAATATAAAGGACAGAAAAAATCTTTTGCTGGAGAAAGGGTATAACCTTGTCCAATTATAAATATCCTTAGAAAAAATAGGTGGTGCCCGCCACCCTACCAATATTTTGGAATGCACTCTAGGGTTCAAAAAGGTAGGGACTTCTGTATTAGAGCACGATTCATCTTACTTATAAAATATTAACAATGTTTAATATATTATAATATTTGCCGCCCGTGTGGTCGAGTGGTCAACATCGTTGACTACCGCTACGGAGGGCGTAGATTCGAATGCCAGTACGGGCAGTTTTATAAATTGATTTTTCAATCGATTTATGAATTTCTGTTCAAAGGCATGGATTTATGTGATGTCTTGAATTTCCCCCACCCACCCATCTTATTCTATGAACGGGGCGTTTCGAGAGCGATTACCTAACCACTAGTCCTGTCCTATCCCTTTCCTTCTATTCATACTCTCTTTGGAAAAAGAGAGGTTGAGCAACTGAGTAACAAGCAGTTCTCGTAGAAACATTTCTGTTGAAATTAACTCCATTAGGAGTCCATGTTTTCCATATTGGGAGCGAACATGGTAAAAAAATAAATGTATATATGTTTAAATTCATATAGGATAATATCAAAAATTTGATCGTAAGTCTTTTTCATTATATCAAATATTTGTTGGACAATTGGTTTTAAATAGTGTGTAATAAAAATCTTAAACTTTAAATAATACTGTCATTTATATAATATAACTATTTAATCGCGTAGAAAAAAATTGTATGCATTTGAAAACAAAGTTAAAAGTACAATATTGAAGTACAGTGAGTTCGTGTAACTCCGTTTAAATTTGCACCGCAAAGTTATGGAGCCAGAAATTATCAGCGATCAACACCACAACTCGGTTATTTATTCGCATGCAATTTCGCAAAAGTTTACCGCCAAGCAGATATCCACAATAATCAATAATACAACTGCAAACTAAAATCGCAAACACATTCGAAGCTGACATAAAGCTGAGAGAACTTCCAGCAGAGCTTTCGACTTCGCCAACACTGTGCGAATCTCAGAATTTTGTCACCGCCGTGGAATATGTGGGTATACCAAGAAAGCTCTGCTATGAATACATATTTCAACTTTGTTTGTGAGAAACAAGCGAAGCGCGCCCCGCTGATATGAAATTTCAGCTGCGGGGTTTTCGCCAATTATTTTCGAAGCTCTTGAATATTGTGTTATCGTCATTGAAATAGCTTACATTTTGAAACAGTTATAACTCTAAAATACAATACACTCACACAGATATTTCTTACAAATTAAAACACCCCGATTGATGTTTTATTTCTTGCGGCTAAATACGATTCTCTTTTTCAATTAAATAGTTTCAAGAATACTTTTATCATTATTTACAAGATAATGCATGATTACGCACATCTTAAAACATTTTCTTATATATTGATAAAACTATAATACAAAAAAATATAAAATTCGTGGCACTGCATTAGGTTTATTCTTCATATTAGAATTATTTAAGAAATCAAACATTTTTTAATTAGGTATTTGCTTGTCATATTTGTAAAATTTAAGACATATACCTAAAAATGTATACTGTTTTATTTAAATGAAGTCTTGAGTATTTTGTATGCTGAAAATATGATAGTTTGTCAATACGTATGAAAACATTTGATTTAAATTGACAGGAGTCATATTTTTTTTAATTAATTGGAGTATTTTTATAAATATGTAATACGTATATTTAAAAAGCATTTTGATATGCATGTCAAATTCTCTCACATTACCCTGAAGATACTAAACGTTACATTTTTAGCAAGGTGGGCAGAAACATTGAAATTTAAAACAGAAGTTTATTATCATTTATTTATTGTTTTGGTAGATTTTTTTTAGTTTCACAATATTTAAAAATAAATGTCGTTAGATATTATCAAAGAACGCGTTTGTTAGAAATACGGTGAAATGTATGGAGGTTGCACTATATGTCACTTAACGCTTAGAAATAATTTATTTGACAATAGACTTTTAATACATTTTATCTCGGTGGGTATAAACAATAAGAACTACAATGTGGCCACATCGTTTTAGTTTAAAAGTGCCAAAATACTTAAATCTCCTGACGTCCTGTTACCAGAGGCCGAGAGCGAGAGAGGACACAAAAAGAGCAACATAAATGCTACATTAAACTTTAATTAATTGCAAATGGTGAACTTTTTAGGTGAGAATAAAGTTGGTGTTAAGCCCAAACTTACAACTTTTAAATCGTTTTTAACTACTTTAAGATAAGTGACTGAACTCGCAAAACATAGAATCATTTCACAGAAGTTATAACATGTAAAAAAGAGTTTTAACTGTTTGCGATTACAATATAAGCTTTTAAAGATGCAAAAAAGATGAAATCGACAAAAAACTGTGTAATTAATTTCAGGATTTATATTGAATGCTCAATCTCGGAATCTCGGCAATGGAAAAAATTGTTGATCCCAAAATATAAGGACCACAAAAAGGTCCGAGATTAGATGCCCAAATTACCAGGGCGGGAGCTCTTTTTTTAGTTGTTAAGCTTTTCAAAAAAAATTCGAATCCAAAATCTCAAGATATTACAAATTTACAAAACATTACAGAACTGACCGGTCAGGTCAAAAGGCCGCACCAGAGTAGCCAAAAGACCCCAGGTTCCCCACGAATGCCTTAAACGGCATTGAACCTAATATATAGTGGTATAAGTATAATGGAGTGTGTATGATTATTTTTTAAATCAAATAAATTATTATTGAAACCAGCTATAATATAATGTGACGAATCAAGCATTAAAATGAAACATTTCAAATATCTTAATACAAAACGACTCAACGGAAAATTCATAGAAGCTCTCGTTCCGTGTATTAAATAACTAATGCGAGAAGTTCACAGTCAGTAAAGTAACTGTGTAAGACACCCTCTTTTGGAATATTGTAATTTCCTTACTAATAATAACTCAGATCTGTCACATCAATGCAAGCAAGCCAGTAGACTTACTTCAAAAGTAATCCCAGAACAAATTAAATTATTTCGGTTAGTAATTTGTCGCACACGGCACACTGCCAACGTGGTTTAACGGGGTAAAATGATGCAGGTAAATGAAGTTATTTAAGCAGGTGAATCGTAATTGTTATAGATCAAATAAATGTAAAGATAGGAAGACATCTTGATGTATCCTCGTTTATTGCAATATATTTTAATAATATGAAGGAAAATATGTTAAAGCTTAATTTCATATGATAATATGTTTTATTCCGCTTGTAGATGCTACAAAAAAAATCATTTGAAAAATACTATCGACGAATAATATCGGTGAGTAGAATATGTTTACTATTTGAAACGTAAGATATTAATGATTTAACTATTAAAACAACACAACATGGATGAATGAACGTTGTAAAAGAATTTTAAATTAATACGTGATCCATGTTCTAAAATTATTAATTCCACAACAACTCAATGGAAATAACTGTCTATCATTAGTTTAAAAAGTAATCGATGAAATATTTACACACAAACATACATTTTTATCAACTACAAGAGTTATAATTTTTTTCTAAAATAAATGCAGAATGTTTCAAGCTGTTAACTAGGTAGCAGTCTGATTGCATGTTATACTCACATAAGAGACAAGTGTTTGCCCTTTAGCGTAGACTAACATTACAATATTTGATAATTCTTTATCATTATATAGGATATTCTTAACTTCTTGTTGTAGATTTCGACCACGTCTATTAATTTTCAATTTTGCGTTTAGGTTCAACAATCGGTTGTAATTCACTGATTTTAGATAAAAGTAAAAAACTATAACTTACATTCTAATCAAATAAACATAATTTGTAAAATTACGTTTACGTCAAAATAATAAATTAAATTTTTAGATTTACATACAAAATTTATTATAATCATTTGGGCTAAGTTTTTACACTGTCTATTAAAAATAATTTGTGTCATACACACAGTAAAAAATATCAATTGTTTCAGTATAATAACTATGAATTGTTTTTAATTTAAACTGTAACTGTTAAAATATCGATAATTATATGGCAATCATGAAAAAATCTTTTGTAATTTTTTCTTGAAAACATCTGCTGCATAAGATGCTAATATTTAATTTTAAATTTAAATAAAATGACAAGTGACTAACATGTTGATATTTTTAGATTTTTTTTCTATTGCATGTTTTGATGCAAGTTCATTGGTTTGGATGGATTGCTCAGTGGGTAAATAATTGGTAAATATTTTCGTCATCCTAAAGTTCATCAAAAGATGAAAATTGACCAAAGGGCTGGGCAAGCTAACGCCAACGATTAGTGAAAATGCGTTCCGGGAGAAAATCAACATATTGAAAAAATTACCTATTATGAAGTATTCCGCCAATCACAGTGGCGAAGTAATAGAGCTTAATGGCTTCCGCGCCAATGCATTTTTACGGTCGCAAATTTGATTTACAGAGAGAAAATTTGCACTTGTACAATGCTTTTTTTTTAATCCACGTCCACTCCCAATATGATGCATGTAGTCTCCGAATCTCCGAATCCGTATCTTAACAGACATTTTTCCATGATAACTGTTTTTACTCAGTCGCTCAACCTCTATTTTTTAAATAGAGTCGTAGGGATAGAAAAATAAGACTAAGACAGAGTTATTGAAGGATCGAATGATGGGAAGGGAGTTTTAGACATCACAAACTCTCATGCCATCGAACTGAAATCGATAAATTGATCGAAAAAATACTGTTTGTACTAGGAATCGAACCCGTGAGATTTTACAACGGAAACCAACAACACTAACCACTTGACCAGCCATATGACTCGACATCTTGTTATATTTACTACAATACACTCAAGGTAAATTGACATCAAACACCTTTGTCTTAGGTTTCAAATGTAAATTGAAACCTTAATGGGAATCGAGTCCAAACCCACCTGGTCGGTAGAGAAAGCTCTAACCAACTAGACTACAGCGGGAAAATACTCATTTTCTTTTTTAATTCCGTGCTCCGTTTTATTTTATATAAAAATGAAAACTTAACGGCTTGCGTACTTATTATTGCGTTATTTTTACTTAAATGCATTCTATTGAAACACCTCATATGCTCCGAACTGCTAGCGTAAATACACGTTTTTATTTAGCAATGCAATCTATATTTTTTTATTTGTTGTGTCTATAAATAGTTGATTAGACAAGATATAACGTTTGTTTAAAAAAAAACACACAAAATCGTTATAAATATCAAACGATTACAAATATTTATAACAAAAAGAAAATAAAAGCTAACTTTTAATTGCATATTGGAACGTTTGACATTATGTAAAAAGAAGAGGTAAAAATCAACACAACCATGAAATAGGTCATGTTTTTTAAATACATATAATATATTTGAAATAATATCATTAATTTTTACTTTCCAACTTTTTCCATTTGATTAATATATGTATAAAACAACAAAAGCTTTATAAAGCTCAGTGTGTAAATTTACAGATCAGATTTAATAAAAACGAAAAATGTGTTTATCGCATATGTAATTAAAAATGACGTAAATATCATCTATTTTGTTGATTTATGGGTCTGATTCAAATTGTCATGTGATCGCATTATTGAAAATGGATAAGGGCTCGCAAATTCAATCGCCATTACTATTTTGTTTATCGTATCCAATTTAGTTTTTATTGAATTTTCATGTTGGTGATTTATTTTTGTAAATAAATAACACTATGCCAATGTTATGTATATAAAAAAATGTTTAACATTTTTGAGATAAATGGCTTATTGAGTAATAGATTTTTGAATATAAGATATTAATTAGCTAAGTACAAAATTATTACATAATGAAAACAATGGCGACCAGGTGCATAACTCTAATGTTAGTGCAAAATTCTCAGTTAACAATTAAGTAAGAAAAAGTGAGCCATCTTGAATTAATACAAGTGATACTTTATAATTACTTCAATCAATGCCACTAAAGCAACTGCCAGTGTTATAGATTTCGACGCTAATATTTGTAATTGAACAATATGGGATACAGTAGTTATCAAGAACCAATCGGTGACCAGTATTTTTCACGCGATCATCGAAGTATATTTTGTATATTAAAAATGTGCTACTCTATTGTAATTAAAAAAACAATATATTAACGAAAAAAAGGGCACCGTTGATTCATTTGAATTTTTAAAAAAATCTATTTTTGAAGAATATGGGTTATGATTATAGGCTACTCAAACACACAAACAAAATATTTGTCGCAATTTCACATAACAGTTTGCAGTATATGTATTCAATAAAATAATTGAAATTAAAGTAAGGAAAATTTACAAGCATTTAATAAGTTTTATCAGAAAATATATTAACACTGCTCGTTGAATTGATTAGATAAAAAAATGTAGAATAACTCAGCGGTAGACAGCATAAGGCTAAATTATTGTACAAAGAAATACGAGAAAATACATTTTTACCAAACAGATCAAACACTTGTATTATATATACAGTAATGATATTTTTAAATCGCTCTCATTTTATGATAAAGCCTTGGATATATCTTCGAAATTAGATTTTGTTAGTTATAATAATATCAAAAAAATATGTAGTTTTTGCCAAATCCAATATCAGTCTAATAAAAAATATATACATTCCAAATTATATTAATCGATTTTATTATCGTAATAAACAAGTAAATTTATATCATTTGATTGAAACAATCTATTTATGAAATAATTGTACACGGAAATATTAGCTTCGTGTAAAAAAAGTTAACATTGTTCATAAGATTGCATGTTTTCTTTTTTGAAAGAAAATTTGGTCAAATACGGTAGAATTACTTACTAAGAAAATTTAATAAATCTTGTCAATTTGTTTTTTTAAGGCATAATTCAAAATAAGTCGTAAACGTTGTTAACATTGCAATGTGTACGAGTTGTATAAAATTTGCCTCGTATTTGAAAAAGACATATTTCCGTAAATGACTGGAATACCACAGAAAGGAAAATATTTTTCCTACAACACAAATCTCCATAAGTGACGTTTTTCAAATGAGTCGTCTCAGCCAAATGGGGGCAAAGGGGGTAAGACAACAAAATAAAATGAATAAATAAACGATGAAAATATTCCACCCTGAATTGCAAACGACGGCTTCTGTCTTATTCGTCTTGTGTAAATATTCTCAACCTTTCTTAATCTATCAAATTTATTTTATTGTATATAATATTTTCAGGAAAGAATTTTTTCGTATAAAATGGGTGAGAGTATAACGGTATTCTGTGTTCTTTATTTATGGCGTTTTTTTTATTACATAACATACATAAATGCCTGATTTATAATGGTCATACTTACATGTTAAGAAAAACACAATATTCCTTTGTACTCGTTGCATTTTTAATTTACCAAGATTAGGACCCGGTTCACTCATGCCGAGCATTATCAACTGATAATTAATATAATTTAACAGCGCTTTTTATACAAAAAGCTGTAATAAACAATTGAAATGGAAAATAATTACAGTAGAAAATAAGTGACTATAACCTAACACAAAAAATAAAATGTTTAACACCTCCAACACGAAATTACAAAGATCATCAAAGAGTAATAAAGTTAATGCGGTGACTAATGGTAATTTTAAACATACTTATAATTTCGAATATTTTAATAAAGGAATATTAAATCATTTAAATAAACTTTTTATTTTATACCTCTCAATAAAGCGGAATAGAGGACGAACTAAGTTCTAAAATCTATCTGTAAGGTTTTGCAGAACCGATATTGTTCACAAATATTTAAAAAATACTGATATTAAATAAAATTGACAATTTTGTTATAAAAAAATTGGTTATAAAAAAATAAGGATATACGAAAGCCAAACAATGTCCAACAAATAATCACAATTCTATTTAAAAAAATGGTCTTTAAAAATAAAGAATCTTTTAAATTTTTAAATATTTATTTATAATTATTTGCATTGCGTGTAAGTATTTTGATCAATCCTTATTCCCACATCTAATATAAATTTAACAAAGGGAATGTGGTCACATGTCTGTCAGAAATCTGACATATTTAATATGAACCTTTCAAATTCAATATAGAAAGACTATCATGCACATTCAGTTGAAATCTGAAACATGACACATAACCACTTTTAAAATGTTTTATGAATGATTTTGTTCATCTATAGAAAAAAAATAACATTTTTTATAATTAATACTTTTAAGCTATTGAAAGAGTGAAAAGTTCATTTTTCATTATACGTCAAAATATAATAAATATAATTATTAAATGACTTCATTAAGACATTAATTGACAACGATTAAGGTTTGAAACTTTTTCGTATTTATTTACGTTTTATTAACTCAAATTTTGGCATCGGATAAGATGGAAGATGACTTATTGACAGTTCATTATTTTCAATAATTATCGGAGCGAATCAATCTCATCCAACCAACTGTAATTAATATTAACGACTAAAGGTGGCTAATGGAACATCATTAATTAATCAAGATGTTGTTGACATATCTATCACCAAAGATTGGCCAAGATATTAATTTTGTTTGAAAGAAATAATACTACGCTAAGCAATTTTTGATCAAACACTTTATAACGTGGATCGATACATTAGAATTACCTTTATTTTTCTTATAAACATTATCTTTGAAATATTATAAATATTTTTTTTCCTTCTTATTTTCAAAAAAATATGTTTTTATGGTAAAAAAATCAATGCATTCATTATAGGTAACAAAGCATAAATATAGCACAGCGAAATAAAATTATTAAAAATATCATCTTCTGTCGTACTTTCATGAAAATGTGAGTGTTTTTTCTTTATTTATAGGAAATTCATAATAACAATTTATCATTATCAATTTTCGGAACATTATAGTGTTAAAATATGATATTTTCGAATTCCCCAGAGCTTAAAGATATTTTTCCATGTCCGCCTCCAGTGTGGAGTCTTCCTAATCGAGGTATCTCAACAGAAGTTTTTCTACGAGAACTGTTTGTTAATCAACCTTTTTTTTAACAAATAGAAGTAAGGATAGAAGGCTAAGTCTAGGACAGGACTAGAAGTTAACTAATCGCTCTCGCTACGCCCAGTTATTGGAAAATCAGAAAAGTGGGAGAGAATTTTTAGATATTACAAACACCCATGTCTTCGAAGAGGAATCGATAAATCTATCTAAAAAATTCTTTTCGTACTGTGACTCGAACACGTGAGATCCGGCACGGAAGCCAACAACGCTAACTGCTGTACCATAGAACCCGAGAAAATGTATTATACAAGGTAATCAAACGCATGCACACTTAAACGATATCATACGTTTTTACTGTGACTTAGCACTTGAAAGATAATATAAATATTTTTATTGTCATAATTTAAAAATAATCGTTAATTACAATTTTTATTATTTTAATTTGCTTCATGTAAGTATTTCTTTAATAAAGATTTTTTTTAAGATTGGCTTTAGTTTACTGGAATGAATTCATAAATAAGTTATGTAATATTCCAAGAGAGTTTTAAGGAGAGTATTGAAAATAATGAAAAGAAAACGGAGACATTCGGTCAGTTACAAATAGACGGTGATTGATGTTGGCAATACTATAAACTATTTATTATAGATAATTAATTGTGTAAAAATGGAAACTATTGCTTTCAAGACAAGAGCATGTTTTATGTTTTAATGTCTGAATAATGTATATTTTTTGAATATGCTTAATGATTCTTACAGTAATAAAAACACAATATTCCTTTGTACTTTATTCCACTTTATTTAAAAGCTGACAATGCTCGCAATGAGCGAAACCGGTCTTGAATTTTAAAATAAAGTACAAAGGAATATTGTGTTTTTATTAATATAATGCCTTTCCACCAAGTATTGATAGTGAACACTCTAAAAATGATTCTTAGAGTTATAAGTTTTTACATGAAAAATCTCCGTGTTGTGTGTTATAAGTTATGAATACTTTAAATTGTTTAATTAAAATATTTCATATTGTTTTTTTAATACGAACGTACATTGAGAAACTAACATTTTATCAGAAATGCAATGGAATGCATTCTTGTGAATTTAGCAGTTTGACATTCCTTGTCTCGCAGACATTCAATTTTATTTCCTGCAGACATTTTGTTTTATTTCCCGACAGACAGAAGCGCGTTTGCACCTGCTCCCAAAAAGCCAGCCCCGCTTTTCTTCATAACGCAACGGCAATGTTATATGTATAATAATCGCCGTTATTAGCGAAAATGAAAATTTCATTTTGCCCCCCGGTCTTTTGTTTAGCCGTTATGCCGTTATATAGGGTAACGCAGCGGAACACGGGCGAGCGGGCAATTTCGCTTCTTCCTCAAATTGGAATCGGCGCTTCTAAGTCACCATTTTAAGGGAAACATAAAACGACGGAAGTACGTCGTTATTATGAAAATATGGACAAAAAAAATAAATCTTTGGGAAAATTGTCATTGATTTTACAGTCATTTTTTCGTGAATTTTACCAGCTTATCTAAAATTTAAGAATATTTACCACATTGAAATCACGAAATCAGAAATTCTATTAGAAAACACCAAAGATTTTAAAAAAGTACATTTCTTTAGAAACAATGCTCAGTATATCTTTTAAGAACTTAGACGTCAAAATAAATCGTTGTTTTATATTTAATATAGAATTTATTAGATTAAAAACTTATATAACAATTTTTTTTCCACTTTTGTTCAAATTATCGTAATTCTTAATAAGAAAGCTTTATAGTAGAGTAAAATTCGCTAATCATCAAAAATATTACTGGCTTATTCAATGATAGCTTACGTCATTGTAGTAAGCAAAAAATAAATGGATTTATTCCAATGTAAATATTACTGGAATGAACAGTATGTATAAAATATCATTAGAATATTATAAGGTATTTTGAGCTATAATATTTACTTTTGTTAAATTGTATTTTCACATTTATTTTGAGCTTTCTTCCGTAAGTTCCGTAACAAGAGAAAGTAAAAATATTTATTCGACGCAGATATAGTCGAGAAAAACACTTTCTTAAATTACAAATTAAATATGATAACAAAGCAGTCAAATATCAAAAACAAATGAACTTTGAATAATTGATTGAAACATGTTTTATTCGATAGGAAACTGCTTAGCTTGTATGAATAAATTACTAGAATATAATTGAATTCGGAATGAAATTGACGCTCTGCTATTTATTAAAAGACACCGCCAGCCGTATTCTTGAAGTAAGTTTATTTTCTTGTGATGTAAAATATTTATTTCGTTCTAGAACGCTTTCTTCGTTTGCCACCTGCCGAAAGTTCCCGAAAGTGTGAGCGTCTCGTGTTTGCACACCTTGCGCGTTGTTCCAACGTCTCACTTCGCACCTTTTGTCTCTAGAATTGTCTCGGGCCGTGTGTCCCCACGACATGTCGTTTGCCTGTGTCTGTGGCTTTCAAAGAACTGACGCCTCTCTTTCCTCTCGCAAAACTTATTAAAACACCCCAACCGCGCTCTCTGCAAATATTCTAAAAACGTCAAAGGACGTATGTTATTACTCTTCTCTGTGTATGAGATGCACTCGCCTAAATCACATATCCTACATCTATCTCAACCGTTTTTTGTCACTGCAGTAAACATATTAAAAAGCGTCTCGCATTTCCTCGTTCTGTGTTTAATAATAATTGCATCATACTAATGTGCTTTTATGAAATAAATTTTAACACTAATTTTGCTTCTGTTATCAAAAGAAATAATATAAAAATGATAAATGATTAATGAAAACGATTAGTCAATGCGTTAGACCAGTGTCTGCCAAAATGTGTGCCGTAAGAAGTCTCAGGTGTGCCGCGGTGAAAGAAGCCTTAAAAATGTCAATTTTAAATAATGCTTATTCGGTAGCAAATCGAGTATTTCAAATTCCTCGGTGAGCTAAAAAAAGGAGTTTTGGAGATAATCTGCGGCATCTTGGTGTGCCGCGGTACTAGTTCCATTCATCAGTGTGCCGTAAAGGAAAAAAGTTAGGCAGACACTGCGTTAGGCAGTGGCGGATTAAGAACATGGGAGGCAATACAATTTGGTAGCCCTGTTTTAAGGATAACATAAAAATGACAGAAAATTCAAAGTAAAATTGTAAAAATATATAAAAATCTGAACAAACAGTATATGGGTTATATTATAAAAGGTATTTTTGAGGCCCCTTAGATTCGGAGGCCCCAAGAGCGCGCCTCATTTGGTTATAGGATAATCCGCCACTGGCGTAAGATATTTTAAATCACTCGTTGAGTAAAACACCACAAATACCATTACTTAAATAATAACTCAAATTTAAAAATTAAATACTATATTTTATTTATTTAATAAAATTAGGACGGGTTTCGCTGTTGACGAGCATTATCAATTTGATGGAGTTATCAGCTTAGTTGATAATGTTCGTTATGAGCGAAACCGGTCTTCATTTGACTAAACAAAAAGTAGGAATAATTACAAATGAGTGTTTAATTTTTTTAATATAATGCCTTGCCACCGAGTATTGACAGTGAACTCCCTAAAAGTGTTTGATATTAGGGCCAATGTGGGTAAGGGGATTAAGCGTTATCTAAAAGTCCATTTTATAAATAAAAAAAGGTTTTTAAATGCATTTTTTATTGATAACGTAAACTACGTTACACATTCAGTCATGGAAAGTACATATTTTTTAATCTAAAAAAAAATATGAATGAATAATGTTTGATAAAATTTTGCCGTGAAATCTGAAATCTGAGATTTTACAAATAAATTATATAGGCTTAGTCTCAACTGGACCTCTACCTGGAACCTCTCAGCAACTAGGCTTACACATACCAAGAGAATATGTTCATAACCTAATAATTTTAAAGATTGCTAAAAAATGTTTAAATTGTTTGTGCACCCTTCTTTGAGTTTTGTCACAAACGACCCTGTTTTATTCTTTGAAGTTTAAGTTACACAAAGCACCCTCAATTGATGGTACCTATTAATTAATATAATAATACACATGTAAAAAGAGAGAGAAACAATTTGATTCAATTCTCTTTTTACCATGTCCGCTCCCAATGTGGATCATATGGGATCCAAATGGAGTTGATTTTAATTAAAGTGTTTCCACGAGAACTGCTAGTTATTCAGTCACTCAACCTTTCTTATCTTCCAAAAAGATTATTGATAGAAAGATAGGACTAAGAAAAGTCTAGTTGCTAATCGCTCTTGCTACGCCCCGTTTTGAGGATATGATATGGTGGGAGGAGAGAATTCAAAACATCACATACATGCTTTCGAACAAAAATTCATAAATCCATTGAAAAATCAAATTTAAAAAACTGTCCGTACCCTCTGTAATCGTAGTCGACGACGTTGACCTCTCAACTACGTGCTCGACAACTCTCTAATGTCAATAGTGTCAATTATTTTTAAAATTTGAAAAAAATAAAGGGCATTTTTTTAAACATTATCAAACTTGTATTTTAAGCTGCTGTGTTATCATAAACTTTACACCAAAATCAATACGCAGATAAAATATTTGTTCAATCATTATGCACCACAACTAATTGATATCATAATTTAAAAAATAGTTATATTACATATCAATATTAAAAATAGTAAAAACTTCAACATTTGTAAATATTTATACAAATTTAAATGTGTCACAAGAGAAGGGTGTAGTAGAAACTGAATATCAAAACCATACCGTTCAGTATGGCTTTTATTAACCCGTACCATATAATCAGCATTTTAACACTCGGGCATACTAATTATTCTAATTCATTCGACATAATAAATTCCATATGGCTGCAATTACTAACCTAATGCATACAACATAATTTGAAACCAACACGGTGGGTAAAATAGATGAATTAATGTTTGTCTATACACACGATTTCACATTTAAATAATAATAGCTGTCCAGTTTCCTATCGAATACAACATAATATTAAATAACTATTTGAATCAAAGTTTGATAATTGTTGTTTTATTATACAGCAGTTTTATTGCAAGATTATTTAAGGGTGTGGTCAAAGACAATATTGAAACCGGATAGGATTACTAAGTAATTTTTAATAACATTGATATCTTTGTCATTACAGTAATTGTGTAAATAAATGTGACGCCAGCTTTCACTCTTTCAGAAACATCCTCAAGCTATTGTGATGTTCTTCATTAGTAAATTAAACATTGATTTTCATAATTTTCAACTTATCTATAACAATACAGAAGATAGTATTCTTCTGTCAGCTGGAATCGGGGTGGGGGCTAGATACAAGCAATAATAGCGTAAATACAAAAACCACAATTAATTATAAATTAATTACTTCTTTCACACATACATGCATACAATGATAGTTAATATGGTTCCTAGAGAAGTTAAGTGAGCCAACTAGTAAAATAGTAAAGCTTTTTTCTTCGACTTTGAAGAAGTACAATCACGTCTTAACTTAGTGTTTTGATGGATTGGATATTTTTATTTTACGGAGATAACACTGTTGCAATGCTCGCCATGAGCGAAACCAGTTCTGACATTTTTAAATAAAGTGGAAATAAAGTATAAAGGAATATTGTGTTTTTATTAAAACTATTGCGATGTGTATTAACTGAGGTTACTTCAATTTTACGATACTTTTAAGTCGCGTAGAATACTACAACGCATCTAACTTGTAAGTACCAATGGGCTCACTTCACCTCTTATAGGCCCATATATATATATAACGTATTTCACATTTTTTAAATTTAATTTATAAACGATTTTAAAATATTAATGGAAACAGTACTTACACAAAAATTGTTAAATATTTATTATTTTTTAAAAAGCGTTACTGATATTGTAAAATTTTAATCTGTAGAAATGGTATCGTAATACATTAAATAAAAAAAATACGAAAGTAGTGAGCATCGTCATCAAAATGAAACTAAATTAAATGTGTTACAGAATAATAAGTGTTCAATACAATAACCACCGTGTAACAACTACCCCGTTCATTACAACTTTGCAATCAAAGACACACCCTTTCACTTTTCTAGCGTACGCGTGAACTTGAATAGTGAGCCTTAGTTAGAAAATCTAAGGGTGAAATAATTGCGCCCCCTTCGGCGATAAGGGATAAATTTGGCAAGGGCACGCGTTCCGAATAGCAATGCAGCGCGTCGCCGACGATGCATAGTGATGAGGTTTGTTTGAGAGATCCAAAAAACACGTAACCTTTGAAAAAGGAACTGACTTTTTAAACACACTACAATTCGTTTTCGGTTCTCAAGCACACATGACGGAAATATTCAATACTGTTTGAATAGTGATTTGAAAAAAGGTTTAGTAGAGCAAATAGTTAAATTCAAACGTAAATATTTTTGCAAAGACTGGTTTACTTTGGCTCTTCATTTTGAGCAATGCGTGTTTTAGAAAATGAAGGGGGGGGGGCAATTATGAAATCAAATGGTAATTAATAATGTTTCAGGTTTTCAAAAAGTTGAACATAGTCAATCGTTTGAATAATTATCAATAAGATGTCGCTAGCAGAAAACAACGGTAAGGTAGAATAATATAGCAAAACAGATTTTAGGGTTAGTATACCGATTGATTGGTGAAAGCTAAACCTACATAATGAAACTCTGAGATTAAAAAAAAACAATTTATGTTCAATAAAGTTCAAAATACTACTCTCATATTTTTTTTAATGCACTGCAACTTCAGAGCATTAGTAATATAAGTGGGATAACTATATAAAAATTAAAGTATATAGAAAGTCCAACTTTTATCATCCATCATAAACAACAAACGAAACGAAATTAAACTCAAATCATTTTTTTTTAAAATATGAAATAAATTTAAATCGTTCAAACTATGTACACTAACACTAGTTTTGTCACAAACGACCCGGGTTTCACCTTTCGGTATCTTTATGCAAAATCTGGGTCGTTAGTTACAAAACTTTTGTGAATGTACATAATTTGAACGATTCAAATTAAATATTAAAATTCCACCAAGCACCTTCAGTCGAAATCTTAAATTGTATAAAATAAACTTTAAAAGTCAATCATTTCAAAACAAGTAGTTTCGATTAATTTCATTGTTGTTTGTATGTAGCGGTATTTTGATTGTGTAACGAAATTTTGAATTTCTGTTAAATGTAATATGAAATGCATATATAAAAACTTTGTTATGATTTCATAACATTGATGGTTTGCTAATGGTTTCTGGTATACCTTAACCGTGATCCTTTTTTTTGCAGGAGAAATCTGGTTGTTTCTAGCGTCTTGGAAGAAAGATATTACCAGTGCTATTTTTAGAAGGTACCAGAACTAACTTCTTAAAGCATTTTTTTTAAATATTGATTTGAAACCTTAAAAAAATGTGATGAAAAGGTGCCGGAACACCGTTCCACTGCGTTACATGGAAAGAAAAGCACTGGATATTATGATGTAAATGGTTACTAGTTGGCAGTTGATGGTTTGGTATGGTGGTCATAATATTTTAACAGGGAGTGAATATAATCAAAGAAGACAAACATACCTTATTATATTTCATCAATTAGAAGCAAAATAATCAGTTTTCAATTGTTTTCGTCTCGTATATTTTTATCAAAGCATTTTATATGTGGCTTAATTCAATAAACTCTAATTGAACCACGCAAAAAATAATAATACAGCTCTATCAAATTGACATGTAAATTTAGTATGCGAATGGAATATGATATTTTATTAGATTATTTCTTTTGCGTTACGGTCCATTCATTTTGGTGCCGAATGAAAACTTATATTAAAAATAAAACATTTAATTGGACGAAGTTACAAACCAATACATGAAAAACAGAATAAATGCGTTTTAAATATTCGCTGATTATCTTTAAATTTCTGCACACATATTAATAACTCACCGTTTTATTATATACGAGCTTTCTAACATTTTCCAAATGAGTCGTCTGGTATCAAAGCAGAAATATCCCATATATGTCGAAATAAACTAATGCTGTCACATTATTCTGCTGGTTATAGTGTATGGCTAGAATTAAAAAATGTTAAAATCAAAAATGTACAAAAACGCAAAAAAATGATGCTTGCTATCAAAAGCGAACTGTCCACGACGTTGGAAACAAAAGTAGAACAGTTTGGTAAATCAGGATTTCGACCAATCACATAGTTACTTTAAGTGATGTCCCATACAAATTTTAAGTTGCACTCGTTGATGAGCTATGATTAAAATTGAGTTTAAATTGATAAAACTCAAAAAGCCAACAATACGTTTTTCGTGTTTTTCTCGCAACTTCGAAAAATGGATAGTTCTTTTTTTAATACTATACGATTCAAATATACTTTTTGTAATTAATTGATTATTATTAAGATGTACTATAAAACAATATTTTTGTATTGTAATATTAACGATGTAACATTTTGATAAATATAATATTTTTTCTTGAGAGTTCTTGCGCAATTTATCAGTAATCTATAAAAAAATATTACACAAAAGATGCTTCGAACATTTACTTTTTTTCAAAATCTTCGCGAGTGAAAAAACGGCAATAACAAAAAATAATATAATTAAAAAGTGCAGATATACAGCCAGTTGTACAAAGTTCAAAGAAACTTTCAACCGAAAGAGGACATAATCGGCTTAGGGATTCGTTTACAAAATGCTTTCACTGTCACGACTCAGGATTTTAGGGCACGGCGGGGATTAGACGTAATAAGTGTCATAGGGAAATATCCTTCTTCAAGGGTAAATAACTAATACTACTTGATTGGATTACATAAGGTAAACTACCTATACAATTAGATACACTAAATTGTGAATGTGACAATGTGTTTTTATTATATTCAAAAAATAAAACAAAGTGGTTATCAACAATAAAATCGAACTTTAAATCGAATAATCTGTGAAGTTTCTACAATATAATTTATAATATTATAACAGCTACAATTGTTTCTAACACTCTAAATTTTTCCTTTGTTCTGTATATTTAAAAAAAAAACCATGTCCGCCCTCAATGTGGAACACATGACCTCCTAATGAAGGTATCTTAACATAAGTTTTTCTACGAGAACTGTTTGTTACTCAGTCGCTCAACCTCTCTTTTTCAAAGAGCGTAGTAAGGATAGAATGATAAGGCTAGGACGGGACTAGTGGTTAACTAATCGCTCTCGCTACGCCCAGATGTTGAAGAATCGGAAGGGTGGAAGGGAATTTTTATGACATCACAAACACCAATGCCTTTGAACAGAAATCGATAAATTGATCGAAAAAATGCTTTTCGTACTAGGATTGAACACGTAATATCCGGCACAGAAGCCAACAACGCTAACCGTTGCGCCATATGATGATAGGACCCGACGAATTTTGTATAAATAGCACTGTAAAATAAATTTTATTATCAGTTGATAATGTTTGTCACGACAAACCCGGTCCTGATCATATAAAATGAAAGTGTAATCTAGCCAAATAGTGTTTTATTTTTTGGATATAATGCCTTTACACCAAGTATTGAGAATGAGCACCTAAAAAATGTTTTCACTGATTTTAGAAAACGGAAAATAAATGCGGTATGCGTAGATAATTTCATATTGTTTTTTTCTGCATGGCTTGTAAATAAATATAAGTATATAAAATATTTTAATTAGGCTACAAAATTCTAAGATAAAAGACTTTTTTATGTTTTTGGGGTTATTCATGAATCATTACTGAATCGAACATTCTTTTCGTTTTGAATCCATAAATATCTCCAAAAAGTCTTCCTTATTTTGCAGGAAAAATAAAGCATGTTTTTTGTATTTATTTTTTTAAAAAAGTGGGTGACGTAATTACAGGTGACGATGTTGGGATGAATAAATAAAGCCTTTTCACGTAGCTGCCTGCTTGGCGCCTTAAAGTTTCTAAGGAAGCTTTCGCAAATTAAATTCGAAAGACGGAGACGTGTTTCTCTCTGTTTCGTCTTAAAAGATGGAAAAGTTAGAGCCAGGTATCGGTTTATCAATTCGCAGGTATGGCTAATTTATACATTGGCTGGCAATTCGTTGAATAAATATAAAGCAGCTTTATGAAGTGCTTTATTTAAGGCTTTACTTTGTATATACATAATTAAATACAACACACTAAACACTGGTAATTTTAAAATAATTATCCGCTTTATTGAAAGCTGGAGAGAAGAATTGCTAAATTTGAAAGCTTGATGAAGTAATAATACATTTTTTGAAATGCTTCTCTTTTAGTCACATAAACCAGTATCTAATGATAATGAAGAAATAATTTTGATATCGCACACAAAAAAATATTCAAATAATATATAATACAATTTTGAATATAAACGTTTCAATGCCAATGGATAGTGAAATAGTTTTAAAATTATTATTGTATTGTTTTAGAAAAAATAATCAGAAACGCTACCACGAGAAACACTCAATTTTATTTATAAAAAACAAACATATATTTATTAATCAAGTTCCATTTTTTAAAAATAAATTATCAATATCTTTTCAAAAATATATTGACATTACCAGATCTCTTTGGATAGAGTTAGAGGGAGAAGACTGCCTTCAACCCAATCTTCCAGATTTATATAACCTGATTGTGCTGTGAACAAGTTTTATAAATGAGTAACAATGCAAACAAATAAAACTAATTTTGTGCCACCAAAGATGAAATGGATATTAAATTTTATATATTTCATTGAAAAAACATTTTTTTAAATAAATTTTTATGGTATTTGTGAGTAAATTTATTATAAAATTGTGTAGCTAATCAACTATTACATTGAACACTTAATGTTTGATTTATTTGAGCGATAAAAAAATACCATCGGAATCGGAAAACAATGTACACAATCAAATATACTTGTCAAATAAATATCCCATTCATGGGTCATATTGCATATAGGCGATGCGCTGTCATGTGGAATTGTGAATACAGTTTTAATTTATTTTAAGTCACTTCCTGCCTGCACTGCCAAAAAGGTTTTGTCTATTGTGATTTTGGCTTTTCCAATTTTAAAAATATAAAATGATATAGAATGGTCCACGTACTATTGTTTATACTGTCAATATCTTATTCACACATATATATATATATATATATCTCTCTGTAGTTTTTTTTTTGTATGTAATATGGAGTATTAGTGTTGTTTTTTTTTTTGGGAAAAATATAATCTATACACATAATAGTTTATTTGTTCGTTTTTTGTTACACGTTAATTACAATATATAGTACAAATAATTGTTTAATAATTAATCATTTGATTCTAGGAAAAAAAGTTATATCTGGATGTTTGTGATGCTTAAAAATTCCTTCCGACCCTTACTATTCTCAAATTACAGGGCGTGGCGAGTACAATTTTCTAACTGCTTTTCTCATCAGAGGTCTTATAGCGCAGTAGTTTTTCAAGCTTCCGTGCTAGACCTCACGGGCTCGAGTTCCAGTACGAATAGCATTTCGATCAATTTAGCGATTTCTGCACGAAGACGTGGGTGTTTGTGATGTCTAAAAGTTTTACCACCATTTCCGATCTTTTAACAACTCAGCGTAGCGAGAACAATTATTTAACTACTAGTCCTGTCTCAGCGTTAACTTATATCCCTACAACTCTCTTTGAAAAGGAGAGGTTGAGTGACTGAGTAACAAAACTGTTCTGGTAGAAAAACTCTGTTAGATACCACCATATGAAATATTCTCTACATTGGTAAAAGACATGGATAAAAAAATCCCGCCATAGATCTATCTATATGGACTATGCAATTTTTTATAGAACGTAAATTTATATGTTTAATAGTTTAGTTAATGTTGAATGTTTAATGATGCTCAGTGGCGGATTAAGCACATGGGAGACCCCAGGCGCAATACAATTTTGAGGCCCTGTTTTTCGGAAAACATAAAATCGTCAGAAAATTCCAAGTAAAATATTTAAAATCTGAACGAAAATTATTATAAAAGCAATTTTTGAGGCCCCTTAGATTCGGAGGCCCTAAGCGCGCGCCTCTTGCGCTTATATGATAATCCGCCACTGATGATGCCTATGCCTTCAAGATTTTGAAGACAGAATTTTGAGACGACATATTTCGTTCTTACGGTTAAGATATGAACATTGTTAATGACTACTAATATAGAGTATTATCGTTTGAAAATCTTTTCCCCTAATACTAAATGAATGTTGTATCTGATAAGTCATGCAGAAAGATATTAATTAGCTAAAAGCGTTGGTAAGGTTGCAGCAAAGAGAGGTAAATCTGAATCGCTTATCTTAACTTTACAGTTGAAAACGTTTGGGGGAAATGTTAACAGAATCCGTACTTACATTGAACTGGGTGTTGAAGGAAGATTAGCACATCTAACGTTTGATCGCAGTGATGGAGATATCAACTCCATTTGAAGTAGAGTATTGATATCACACTCCAGTGTTTAACGGTGTAAATAGTATGTTCTTAGCATTGCTCTAGGTAAAATAATCTGGTCTAGACGATCATGTTATTACTGTTACATTCATTAGATATGCCTTCACGTTTAGGATTTTGTCATATTGTTTCATTGTTTTGCAACTTGGTGGGGAATACAACATTTCTACGTAAAGCCATACCTCAAATCAAATAAACTAAAAATATCATAAACAAAAATAATATAAGACTATTTATAAATAGCAATCAAAGAAATATGTAAAACTTATAAAATCATAAAAAATACGTATACAAAATCAATACTCAAGGTTTTATTTAAATTCATTAAAATGCCGTCAGGGAGTATCTTCAGGTAGCTTGATAGAAATTTAAAAAAACGAAGTAAAAGCGAAAATTTTTTTTTTGATATCAAATTTATGCAGCTTTAAGTACCAGGACGCGCTAGTGTCAAGGTTCTTCTAGTCTCCTTAATTGATAAAGTTTTTGAAAAAATGTAAATTGTATCCCCTTACAGACGGAAGGGCGTGATCACTACAGAGATAAGAAGTTCACGGGAACTCCATATGCATTATTTTGCAAAACACATTCCATATGCTTCCCCCATACTATATCCGTACATGTACACACACATGCGCATACATACATACACACACATACAGTACACAAAAAAAAATCAAACAAAGAGAGTCATTTTCGTGATGCTAAGTTCGTTCTTAAATTGTCAATTTTAGACGACATAAGATCTATGGAGGGTCGTCGAGCAGAACTGCTCTGGGTCTAAAACGATTCTCAGGCAGTGTCTCGTCATAATTGTGGAGATTAGAGATCGTTGGGTTAAAATGTTGTCCTACCTCGCTGTGAAACTTTTGAGATATAAAAACGAGATTAATGACAGAGACAGAATATTGGAGTTTTTATCAATTATATAAGTATTGCGGAACTAAATACTTTGCTTTTTGACTAATTTATTTGTAATTTAACCCCAAAGCAAGTTTAATGATGATAGTCAAACAAAACTTTACGTTATCAAATCTTTTCAATAACAGATATCATCCAAACTTGAAAAAAATACTGAATTTTCCATTTTTATAATATTTATACTGAAGTAATATTAGATTTATATTGACAAAGTGCAAAAAAATAGACTGAGAATAAAACTATTTAAAAACAAAATTTTATGATTCTAATTTAATATTTAAGTTTTATTTAAGCATTGTTCAGTTCAAAATTAGTCTTGATTGTATACTGGTATGAAAAGCGTTACATAAAAAGTGAAAATAAATTCCTACATGGGCTGTTTTAAATAATGTGAATATTATTGAAGAAACCTCTTAAAATGAAGGAAAGATGTCCTTTAATGAACACGAAACCTGAGAAAATGTTATCGTTCACCGTTAAACTTAATAAAGTTACCTCAAGGATGTATAAAGACCACATGTTACATCTTATATTAAATTAACCTTGAGTTTCAAAAGAATGTCACTTGAGAAAATTGCCTAGATTCTTGCGCATGAAATTTAGCGTGTAACGACAGTTTGTCTTAGCAAACGGTTTACCTTAGAAAATAATAATTTTAATATTAATAAAAGACAGATTTAATCATTTTTTTGATAATAATTTCAATCGAAATATATAAACCTTGAACAACTATTTAATAAAAATATCACTAAATTTATGTACGAATTTAATACGTGGCTTTCTTAAAATTGATATTTTATTTATTTTTCTTGCGTAATAATAAAAAAATGTTTAAATAAGTCTAATAATAATCATTGAAAGATTTAATTTGAAAGAAACTTCTTCATAAAATAGTAATATATTATGAAAACAAGAAACAATGTTCTTTATTTTTTGTAGATTAAGCAGTTCCTATGTTGTTTTTTCCGCTTACTCCGTGTACTTAAATAGAGCATATTTATAGGTGTTTTAACATTTTTCGCAATGTCAGCAAAGAAATAAAAATACAAAATACAAATTTAACGGGATCATTAGTTAGTCGCTTTTGCTATATCTACTTTTATTAAAATATAGAAAGTTAAGATGAATATTTTACGTTTTGTATTTAAGTTGATATTGAATAAGATGACAAAATTTTATATTTATAATATTCAACATTAAAAAATCAGTAGTATATTTATTCACGAGACAGACTTGTAATACAACAAGCGTTTTAAATGTTATAATAATATAGCATGCTACTATTAAGTAATATAATTTCATTGTTTAATACAGAAATAATATTTTAAGCTGATGCTTCGTTATTAATTTAACATCATTACGGTTTGCGCAGTATTAATGATGCTATTTTTGTTCTTGATATTCATATAAGTGGGCACTTAGATATTAAGTCAGTTCTCATGTCCGTACACAATTATTATGTGACGCCTAGCGTTTGCGTCCACGTAACAGTATGCCACCACAAAATATAAAACCTCATCTCGGCTGCAAGAAGAGCCTTGACACTCTTGCTTAATAATACAATAATGGTGTCGTGTTGCTTGTGATTTAGCCACATTAGACGGTGCAATAAAATAATGTAATTTAAAACATAATTTTCATCATACACAAGGATATAAGTTTTGTATAAAAATGCTTTTGTTTATAGTTTAAATTCGCATAAAGACTGTATGTCCAATGAACGATTAACAACAAAATCAATTTTTGTATGAGTCAAATACTATAACGAATAACACAAACGAAATGAAATTTGCATAAAAATATGATTGTCAATTTAAAAACGTCAGTCTTGTAGACATTTTATATTAAAACTAATAGGATCAGTCGATTCTTAAGGCTTGAATTACCATATCTGCATACCTAAGTCAATTAAAAAATAGTACGTTTTGCATTATAACCTCACAATTGCAAACCCACCGTGGAAGAACAGAGATTTTTTATGAACCAAAGTTTGCATGTCAATAATATAATTCATTTACATGGACATTGCATGACACCGTAAGCAACAAGAGAAAAAAAATGAACCTAATTCACTGACATACAAAGACAATAAACTATATTCTATTACTCGATATTTATTTTAATAACATTATGGTTTCTAAAATATTAAATATCTATTTGTGTCAGTACAAATTATAATTGTTTTACGAATAAAGAAGGAAAGTTCTTTTCCTCATACAGCACGGACATAAACTTTTTGATTCATTCGTTAAAAGATTTTTATTTTAAATTTACATTTACCACGTTATAGTACAAATCAAAATTAAAAGGATTGCAATTAACAATAAGGTAAACTTAAGGTTAAAAATCAAAGCAACATTTTATGAAAATAAATTTACAAATTTGTAATTAATACATATCGACTGTGGAAAGGAAAAAGGACGTAGCCCTTAATTTTCCAAAACAGCTTTTTTTCGATAACCAAAATATATGAGTCGTCTGGTATCATATATACTCCATATATGGAACAGTTCTGATTTTGATACCAGACGACTCATAAACAACTTAACACTTGTTCTATCAAAAGGATGGATGCTGAAAATACCGAATTAGTATCTAAATTTAGCTTTTAAGTTTGAAAAAAGAAAGGCTTCCGAAAATTGCAACCAAAAAAGACCTAAAAAAAGGTTTTTCTTGAACAATTTACTAAATTACACCGCACACTTCAGGGTTGTGTGTATTTCATAATTTGCTTTTAGCCTAAAATCGTCTAAAAATGTTTTTTGTGTCTCCTGTAAAAGTTGATATGTGGGGTTTACGTTCTTTTTCCTTTCCACAGTCGATATATTCTCATTTTTTCAGCCTCCACCTTTTTATTTAATATACATTATAAAAATCGATTTTTTTTTCAATTATTTTCAAGAATCTAATTTTTTATATTGAAAAGTCCATGTAAAGGTTTTATGTTAACTTTAAAATTTAATCAGATGTTGAGTCTATAAACAATAAAAGACAACTTATAATATAAATATTTGACCTTATATTTTGTTTATATGAGTAAATTATATTAATTATACAATTTTGAGACTGCTAGATGCTTCTTTAATACATTATCTTTGATACACTCAATATACGTACAACACATCTGTGATTTTGAAAACCAACACTGCTTGCCGCAAAGACACCGCAAGAAATTTGCTCGACGTGAAACCAAAGCCTCTCTAGTTTGGTTTATTGAACCAGTAATTGTAAAGACAATACAAAATACTTACCTTTGTATATATGTATACACGAAGAATGATTATTTACTGAATCGGTATGAAATATTATTAATTAGTTTGCTGAACAAAACATTAAACACATATAAAAATCAAAGTTGGAAACAAAGCGGCTTAAAAATGTATTAAAATGTTGTTTGTCAAAAGCTCTGTTCTTCTGCGTACTTCTGACGGTTTGCTGACGGTTTGCAAACCATCAAAAGTACACAGAAGAACAGAGCTAAAAAAGACAACAAAAACGATGGTGTTCAATGATTGATTGTCTTTAATTAATTCACTGATAAATGTGAATGTGTCTGGCTCCACAAAACACACCATTGAAAAACATTTTTTTTAACCAATGTAGAGCATATAAACTCCTAATGGAATTTATCTCAACAGAAGAGTTTCTACGAGAACTGCTTGTTACTCAGTTGTACAACAGTAGGAATAGAAGGATAGGGCTAGGACAAGACTAGTGGTTAGCTAATCGCTCTCTATATGCCCTGTTCATAGGATAGGATGGGTGGGAAGGGAGAATTCAAAACATTACAAACACCCATGCCTTCGAATTCATAAATCGATTGAAAAATTGCCGCCTGTGTGGTCGAGTGATCAACGTCGTTGGCTTCGGCTACAGAGGTCACGGGTTCAAATCCCAGTACGCAAAAATAACTAGTACTTCTTTACATTTCAATAATGAAATGTTACACTCTATGACAATAATATGTTTTTATTTGAAATTGGCATAGACAAATATGTAATATTTATGGTTTTTTCCAGACATAAAGTTGTCTATCGAACTCTTATTCTATCAAAGTTATAATCCACGTGAAAAGTAAACACGTTAACGACAGTATTAGGCCAAAAGAAACCCTTTATATTACACGCTTCCGGCCTCTTATAAATATATTGCCACTCATAACATCAGGGCCTCACGTTAGTAGTTTATTATTACTGCCGTTGGCTTTTTGGCTTAGTTCAGCACCTCGTTGGAGGAGGCTTAAGTGCTCTTCACGAGTGCTATGAGCTTTTACTCTGCACCAGAACAAACAATGAAATCACTGAATGCTAGATAATAGATTGCGTTATTTGATATCAAAGATAGATACTCCATGTTTGTTTTATAAATTTTTGTATGCGTTAACTTTGAACCGTCAGTGTAAATTGAATTGAGTTGAATGCTCTTTTGCCTTCTGTGCAACTATGCAGAGCTGTTTTGGAATTATTAAGGCTATGATGCAACATTATTTTTTGAGTAGCATCGTATTAAAAGCGCTTTTTTATGATGCTTACAGTCATCCTAAATGACAGTTCAGTTAGGCTGACTTTTATTTAATATCAGCTTCGCCTAGTTTTATATAATAAACCTTGCAGTTGAAAATTCTCACTATAACCAAAACTGATTCTGAGACTCGATACAAGAAGAATAAGTACAAATACGTGTTTAAATTATTAAAAAAACGCATTTCCACCAAAAAATGCCATTACCTACAGATATAAATATTAAAAAAATATATTTTTTCCTTGGTCAATATCTCTTGACTTCCAAAAAAAAAAATTCCATTATGATATTGTCCATCATGAAAGAATTAGGACAGCTTAAAATTGATTCAATAACTCATTATCATTATTTTTTTAGAAGATTCATTTAACCATTCATTTTACTGAGATTATTCATTTTTAAATTTCCGAAATACTTTCAAACGACAATTAATTAAAATAAAATACTTGTTTATACTTGGTATAACCAAGCTCATTTAAAAATAATAATATTTCTTATCCATAATGTTTAATAAAACACGAAGTAAAAACTAAGACGGCTTTCACTCGATGTAAAAATAATTGGGCCCATTAGAGGTGAAGTGATCCAAATAGTATTTAAGAAAAAGAAAAACTTAGATGCGTTGTAATATTATAAACGTCTTTAAAGTATAGTAAAAGTGAAATAACCTTACGTAATAATACACATTACAATAGTGTTTGTTCTCTCCGTAAAATAAAAATATGCAATCCACCAAAACATCAAATTAAGACGTGATTGTACTTAAAAGTTCGAGAAAAAAGTTTTACCATTTTAGTAATTGCCTCACTTCACCTCTCGAAGCCCAACTGTTTTAATATAATATGTTGGCTAATGTATGAATATTATTCGAAAATTCTAATGCAAGGGAAGACTTTAGTTGTGGTAAGAGAAACCACAACACTAGGATTGTTTCATTATGATGTTTACTCTTTGATATAAATTATTACGATTAATTTAATATTAAATAAAATCTATTTATCTTTATTAAAAATTATATTGCGTTGCATATATTTAATTTATTAAAAACCAGATAAAATTTAAATCGTTCAGATTACGTACATTCACACAGATTTGTCACTAACGACCCGGGTTTCGCCTTTCGGAATCTTCAGGCGTTCAAGTGCACGGATAAACTTGAACTAACAAGTCAGTATATTTATGTTAATAAAATAACAAAAAGGGAACAAATATTGAGTTTTTCTTTTGTTTTGTTGATTTTTTTATTGGAATTTTGTTAAATAATTTGTTATTGTAATTCCAGCAAAGTATAGTAAATTTATGTGCGATAAAAGTCACTGGAGACACGTCAATATCTGTATTATTTATAAGCATACCTTGCCGAGAGAAAAACTAACTAACACTTCTGCATACCGAGTTGGTTACGTCTCAAGATTACGAGATGAACGTTGACTTACGATCAAAGTTTTCAGGGGAGGTTGTCGCCTGGGAGTTGGCTCGTTAGCTTTGATAATGTACTCTCCACTAAAAATAAAAAGGGGACATAATTACCGGCTCCTGATAGAAAATTAAGAGCTCATGTTTCGCTACTGGTTCAGCTATCGCTTAATTTGTTGCGATCTAATCTAATATTGGAAAAGGGTTGAATTGACAACACGGCAAACATAATAGGAAAGGATTTGTACAATTTTACCTTTTCCCCTGATAACTACTAATTGGAGAACCGTTTTTGAAAACTGTTTTTATCATCGGCTCAATATTTTTATCAGTTGACATATTTTTTATGAATTAGTAAAAAAACCACTGACTAAACAACAAAATTATTTAAGTATATTCACAGAAATTCAACATTATTGAAAAAATATAAAATCTTGATTTTACTGAAAAAATTTAGTCCGAATAATTTTGGAAATAAAAAATGATCATTGGTTGCTAAATGCTGTTTAAAAAATAACATTTATTTACAAATTTTTTAATGTTGTTAGATTAATAATTATTTTAAATAGCTCTTGATAAATAAGAAAAATACCCTGTCAAAAATAAATTGATTTTTAAAAATCTATGTCACTTCCCAATGTAGAGCATATGGTCTCTTAAAGAAAGAAGTTATCTTAACAGATTTTTTCTGGATATGACTAAAAGGATATGACTGGGAAAGAACTGGCGGTTAGACAATCGCTTTTGCGACACCCTGTTATTTTAGAAATAGAAGGATGGGGCGGAATTTTTACACATTATGAATACCCATACCTTCAAACAGAAGTCGATAAACTGATTGAAAAAAATGCTGTTCGTACTTGGACTTGAATTACGTTAACCACTGTGCCATGGACCCAACAAATACATTTTAAATATTAATATAAACAATATGAGAACAAACTTGACCATGTATTAAGATCATTTAAAAAATTACGCTCATTTAAAGTAATGAAATGAACTGTGTGCTAATAATTCCATATTTTATAACGACTATGTAAGTGAATATTTATAATCATAAAAACCCCATTATTTATTTTTACAGCAAATATAGCTCAGAAGTAATAATTTCAAACAAACAATAAAGACCACGTAATGAATGTAAGTAATTGCTCTTCATAAAACTTAATTATATGAAATCAAGTAACTCTAATCGTACATGAGTATATTTTAATCAACTACGTTATTCAATTTTTAAGTGATATTAAGCAGTGATGTTATAAAAAAATATCATTATTTTAACAATATTTTTTATCGCAGGTTTTTATTTAATGTTAAAAAGACGACTGTCAGTCATACGCAATTGAGGGTTCAATTTTTTTGGTTGGAATCCATTGGTTTTGACACCCACAACTTTTATTTCTTAAATTAATTTTCAATCGATTTTATTTGTGTCCGAAACATTGATTTTTTTTATGTATATACTCCTCGAGTTGGTGGTGTTAGCTTCTCCCACAGGTTCGAATCCCAATACGAATAGCATTTTTTCGTGCGTTGTATCGATTTTTGTTCTAAGGAATGGGTGTTTGTGATGTCTTCTCTCCCTCTCTTCCAATCCCTTTCACTCTTCCAATCCTTTAATAATTTTACGTAACGGGAGCGATTAGACAACCACTAGTCGTGTCCTTCTATCTTTACTACTCTCTTTGGAAAAAAAAAACGTTAGGCGACTGAGTAACAAACAGCTCTTGTAGAAAAACTTATGTTAAGATACTTCCATTAAGAGACTATATGCTCCACATTGGTAGAAAACATGGATTAAATATACTCCTTACTACTCATCGGATTCTAAAAACTAGTACAAAGCCAGATCAATTAGCTTGCTCTTATTTCTAGTCCCATTCTTATATTCTGACCATCTCCGAAAATAAAATGTTGAGTGACTGAGTAATAAGCAGTTCTCGTGTAAACTATTTCTTTAGAAAATATCTATTGAAGCTCCATATACTTAACGTTAAAACCAAACACTAGAGTACCTGTATATTTTTTTATCTCTTGTTTAATAGTACAATACGATTCCATTTTTAAGACAATAATGACGAAATCGGTATTTCATAAGAATGTTTATAGAAAGCGATTTTTTTTAAAATTCTTTCCAGTGTTCGTGTGACGTGGGGGTTTGATGCCTTTCATACCAAGAAAACGTAAATACGAGAATATGAAAGGAGCGAACTTGTACGCTGAATGAAATTTCCGTGTATTTGTCAAAACAAACATAAATAATGCCTTAATTATAAACATGTGCGAAACTAAGGGTTATTGATTCGGTCGCTGTAGCTCAAACAAGCTTGTTTAATTCAACCACAGTCAAATTCAGAGGAAAACATTAATTATATATTGGGGTAAACTCAACTTGAATCCTTTAAGAAGAAAATTCATAGCACAAAAGCTTACAATAAATTAATTATTCAACGGGTACGATTCAAGTTTCCATCCACTATTTAACAGCGAAAAATTTATTCTATTTCAAGTGTAGTGAGTTCGCTTAGAAAATATTTACTTCAGTAAATTAATTGTTCAAGCTTTGAATCAGGAAACACGTGATTTTATCATTAATAGTAATGAGCAATATACCAAATCTAGAAATAAATAGTTTTAGAATTTTGGTGTACATTTATCAATCTTTTACATTATACATATTATGCCGTTTTGTTGACAAGTAGAAAAAAATACAGTGAAATTTAAATAAAGTAATTTTATCTGTATTTTTAAATAAAAAAAAATGTTTAAAATGGATTAGATTGTTTCAATATAAAACTAAAGAAAAATGAACTATTTTTTTTTTAAATTCTTCTTCTTCTTTAACCATATTCGCTCCCTCCGCGACTTGGCACCTCCATGTTTTTCTGTCTCCCGCCAATAGCTTAGCTTTCTCCCATGACATGCCAGCATCCCTCTGTTTCGCCGAGTACATCCTATGGATAGTACCCGACGGACGTCAGGGGCGCCGGAATCCCACCGGTTGAAAGAAGAGGCAAGCAGGATTGAGGATTAACGGAGGCATCCGCAGCACGTGACCTAGTCAGTTCCAACGTCTCTTCATAACGTGACGTGACGGGTCGCTGTCTTGTACGTTCCCTTATCTCCGTATCCCTCACAAAATCAAACCACCTCACCTCCATTATCCGACGAAAGCATCTGTTATCGAAACTCAGTATACGGTTTTTCTGAGTTTTCGTCAGGTGCCATGATTCGCAACTGTAAAGCAGTACCGTCAGAATGCAAGCGTTGAATAAGTGGCATTTGGTTTCAATCGAGTACAGCTGTGTGTCCAAGACAGTCCGCATTGAGTTGAATGTGGCTCCAGCCATTCCTAAGCGAATGGCGAGCTCCTTTTATTAATTACTATGATATAATTGTGTCGATACAAATCAAAGCTTATATTTCTATATAATTAATGAAAAAGCATGTACAAATTTAAAAGCATAAGGTTTTATTTTAACGTACATGTTCGTTTATCTCTCTGACTACTCAGGACACTTGTATTCACGGAGCACGATCTTTGATATGCACGCTGCACGTAAAACACGACCACCCAGGCCTCACTCTTCCGGTTGTGGGTATACATTATTAATATCGTAACAGTTTTGATCTCAAACGAAAATTCATTTTGTGCACTATCAACTGTGTAATCTCTGATTGGTTATGACTTTATTTACATTGATTTAAATTCAAAACATCGAAGCATTAACCTTTGAAAAGCCACACTGTAATATCGATGATATTCGTTCAATTATTTGTTTGATTAATGTTTCGTAGAATCCTTTCGAATTGGGTTTATTTTAACAAGAATTATTAAATTTACATTATTGTTATGTAGTTAGAAGATATTTTGGTAGAATACTATAGAATTCTTGGGAAAACTTAATAATTTTCTATTTTTACATTATTATTTTAATAAAGTTTTTTACGTCGAATCAATCAATAAAACATGTGCTATATTGTTTATCAAAAACGACATATATATAAATTATATCAAAACTTTCAATAGGCATCATCTTAATTGTAAAAAAGTTATTCATTTCTCCATTTAAAAATTCCATTCCTCCATTCCGTATAAAAGCATGCTTGCATATAAAGGTAATTTTAAAAGTAATAACGTTTTTTTCGTACAATCAAATTAAATTTGAATCCCATATTATATAATAGTAAAGATATTAAAAGTATCAGTGTAAATTCAGTTGTATTGTATTTATAAGAATAAGTAAACTGTCCAATATTTTTTTTAAACTGAAACACAAAACTTAGTACCAATAATGTTTATTTTATCGGAAACCTTTTCGATGTGTTAGATCTTATATCTTTTTTTTAAATAAAAATGTTTGTTGATTTATAGACTTCTATAATAAAATCAGTCAAACACTATACTTACGTTTACAAAACAAATCAAGATGTCGAAAGTTGCGAACATAAATAATGCTATTGTCTGGGTAAAGTAAACCAGCACGAGAATAGCTATACCTATTACACATTATAATGTCAATTACGTAAATATGTGAGAAACTGACGACAAAGTATTCGAAGTTTCGTAACCTAAACATACTTTGTAATTGGTATAAATTTGTTACTTTGTGGTTTAAATTACACTGTAGATATTATTTCGAGAATACGTATTTTGAGGATAACTAACTTTACGATATGAAGGTGTTTTGAAAACATTATTGCGGTAATTAGTTATTACGAGATTATTAATACTTCTATTTAATAATGTAGGTTTATATTATTCACTGTCTAAAATCTTTTAAAGCATTTTAATATTTAAAAGTATTTTATTAAATAAAAGTCTAAAAATCACTGAAGATTGTTATGAAATCTCTTGTCTGATACAGTAATAGATACTTTTTTTCATATTGATTGTATCCTTTTATATCTGTTTTTGGTTCATTGAAATTCATATGACAGAATAAATATATTCTTAGAATTGATATTTAAAAAAAGTCGTGTACGTAGTATAGACAGTACAGTGGTTAACGTCGTTAGCTACCATGACGGATCTCACGGATTCAAATCTCAGTACCGATAGCGTTCTTTGAATTTATTTCTCGAAGTCGTGGATGTTTGTGATGTCTATTAAGCAATAAGCTTACCACTCATCTGGTCTAAGTTATATCCTTTCTATGTATACACTCTTAAAAAAGTGAGTTTGAGTAATTGAGTAACATGCAGTTCTTGTAGAAAAACGTCTGTTGAGATACTTTCATGAGAAGGTCATTTTCTCCACATT
This sequence comes from Himalopsyche anomala, assembly GCA_031772345.1. NCBI lineage: Eukaryota > Metazoa > Arthropoda > Insecta > Trichoptera > Rhyacophilidae > Himalopsyche > Himalopsyche anomala. The sequence continues at coordinate 37,081,597 of CM062822.1, read as the reverse complement.
GAGAGCGAACATGGTTTAAAAAACATTTAAAGAAAATATTTATCATTGCATTTAGTGTTCATGGAATTTAGTGCTTAAAATGATGTTATGGTATATTGGTTTGTAAGTTATACCGTTATACGGAAAAGATTGAAAATATCAATTCGGAGTCAGTGTCGGTCAGTGATAGAATCGTTATTTTTTTCTCCTACTCAACAGCTCTTCTAAATAGTCAAATAGTTATCTAGTTTGAAAAATTGCGGCCACTTTATAAAGATAAAAGAAAAATAATATTACTAAAATGATTTTTTTAGAGGAAGTTGTGATAATTGGTCGTTTCGTATTCCCTAAAAAAATAATGGGTTACCATAAACCTGCCTTTTAAAGGGTCGATATCAAAATTATGAAAACATTGGCTACAGTTTACAAGTGATAAAAATGGAAATCTGTAGAATACAAAAGGTAACGTGTATCAGTGTTTTAAATTTAAAAAAAAATACTGATGAATCTGGACTTTTTTGAGATCGTAATTTATTATTTGAAAAAAATTCTCTATTCATTATATGGCGTTGTCCTTGACACTGAAAACGATTCTGATCATTTGTCATTTTAATTGGGTGTATAATTTTCTACCAGATGTTCGTATACAATATCAATCTGTAGATAATGTTAGTTGGGGTCCATTACGGAATTGATATGTCTGCCGACCCTTCTGAACGGAGTAAGGTTCAATCCCGTGCCAATAAATAATGCACTCTGGATGTATGCAAATTCGGAAGCCGCCCGTACAACTGACTGCAACTGCTTCTGCCTGTAACTGACGTGAACAGAACATCGAACCTGCACAGAGGTGTAATCAGGATATAAATAATACTTTATATTAAGGTGTACCACAAAAGGTATGAAATTAAATAAATAGTTTAAGCTAAAGAAAAAAATCATTCAAATTAGAAAAAAAAAGTTTTAAATTATAAAACAAAATAAAAATACTTTATAGATTATTTTAAAACCATTGCTCATGGTCTTGTATTTTAGAATATCAACTAAACCATCGAATACAGTTTTAAAGCACATGCTTTCTCAATTTGAAGCATTTATAATTTGAAGGCAGCAAACATATGGTTATACTAGAAATGCTAGGGAAGACTAACTAACAATATGTAGATATTATTTTTTTATGATCTGATAAGCGGATAAAGAATATGTGGGTTAAACATCACATGCATACAATTGTTTGGGTACAAATTGATAAATCACAAATTATTAGTTATTTAAGTTAAGCTAAAAGACTATTTTTTTTTCATATCCGCTCCCTATACGAAGCATATGGTCACCACGAAGTTCCTCCAAAATTCTCTATCCCCAGCCAGTGTCTTTGCTTCCTCTCAGGTCATCCCACCATTTTTACGAATATACCTTGTGTATAAATTGATTTGGGATTTATTTAATAAAAATATGCCATAGTTTCATTAAACATTTGAGAGAAAGTATAATATAACGGTATGTGTTGGATATCACTTTAATTATTCTTGTACGGTATTCACTGTCATTCTATAAGTAATGTACACATATTCTGACGCTATCAAATCATACACAGTTTCTTTGTTTTTCATTTTGCATGTACAGTTTTAAATATTTCTATGTGGATTAATATTTTTTGTACTATTTACTATTTTGTGGAGACACTACATTAAAAATCTGTTTCTCTTAAAACAGATAAATATTTATATTTTTCATACTTTCAAGTTATTTAAATGCTGGAATTTTTAATTTAAAATTCACAAAAACTGTATTTTATATAAAAAAATCAATTTGGGAAATATAAAAACAAATTGAAAATAATTATTTAAAAAAAAATATTTCAAGTCTTGCATATATAATAAATATTGTTTCATTTTAAAATAAAGATATCGAAAGCTTTGTTCAGATAAATTAATTAATTTAAAAAAATATATTCTCGATTCTTCACGCTGGCCCTGGTTAGGTGAATACGGGTTTCTCAAATGCACTACTTAGCACACAGTCACGCCAGATGTCTTGATGGCTGCTGGATGATTAATATTATATAATTAGTTTAATTAGTTTTGGGGTTTGTTGGGATTTGGAACAATAATGGTATTCGTGTCCCATATTTTTCAATGTCATGTAGAGTTTCAAAAGTATTCAATTTCAAAATAGAAAAATAAGAAAGACATCAAATTACATCGTCTCTTTTTTCATATTATGTAATACGACATCCATAAGGTAATCAAAAATAATTAAGATCGCCAGCATTAGTTGACTCAAGGCAAAAAAAAATTGACAATATGAATAATCTACTTACAGACTCTTCCACCAGAAAACTTTCTATTATTTTATTATTTAATTTATATTAAAAAAAAACTTTGTGGTAACACAAAATCTAATCAGCGGTATTCCAGAAATTACAAGCTTTGCAATGTTTACCAGTTGTCAACTACGGCCCGCGAACTGGATACAACCCTCCAAAGATTTTCACCAGCCCCTTACTTGATATTTAAGAAAACAAATATTATTTAAGATAAATATGTTTTTATTATTTGATTGTGCAATCATGACAATGATAAGTTTTTAAATTATTCTATTAAGATTGGGGTAAGACTTCAAGGTAATATACCCGTCGTTAAGAAAGTTCCGAATTGTCTTTTTTTAGTATGCTTTACTCTCACAATTATAATCAAAAGTTATCATTTGTACTACAAAATCAGCAAAGAATAAACCGCACAATAATATTTTCCGTCTACCCAACGCCATGTTTAAAAAAATCATCCAGTCTGTTTCTTGCCAATCTTGGCAATCCTTTTTCTTGCCAATCTAGACTCGGGATGCCCGGTGGGGAATTTTAGGATTGCTAGATTCTTGTTTTTGAACTGAAGCTTGAATGAAAATTCTACTGACATTTTTGGGCATTAAAATGTACTTCAGTTATTTTAAATAACATATACAGTAATAAGTTAGAAAAAAAAAATATTTTATAAAAAATGCATGAGTTGTAACTAGGGCTTATACAAAAATCGACTTTTGACAAAACCAGTCTTCGAATGTTAATGATGTTCGAAAACCGGTTTTATCTGATTTCCGAAGTTTTACAAAAAAATGGATAATTCAAATATCGAGAAAAAAATCTTTTTTTTATGTTGTTTATCTATATTCATAATAATACGCAACGATAAATTATTTGGTCTTAATCCTCAGAAAATATGATTTAAGAAAGCACAAAGCGTCCACTGATCGTTTTGTTATCGCTGAGTAATGATGTGGGACATATGGTCTTCAAGCCATCAAATAAAAGATCCAAATTTTCAGTTCTTTTGTTTATAGATTCGTTTATGGAAAATTCGGCACAACCGGTTACGAAGTTGAAAAACCGATTTTCGAATGTCACCAATTTAGGCAAAAAAATAGTTTTTAAAATCGGTTTTTGAAAACCGACAAGCCCTAGTTGTAACATCACGTAGAATCTTGGGTAGGTGGGAATAATATTCTGGCATATAGTAGAAGGAGGTAATTGAGCAAACAAGGTTGATTACTCCTGCCTTAGACGAAGAGTCTTTGAAAGTGTATCTATATATTAATAGTCGATAATGTCCGTCCGTCCGTCTGTCTGTCCGTCTGTCCGTCTGTCTGTAAATTGTCCCCGATTTCCCCTTCCCCTCCTTCGCCCCAGCCACGCTGTCAACATTTTTTTATTCATACTAAAGAGATACTTTTTTCGTTTGTATATTATGGTCGCGATTTCGCCTATTCGATGACGTCAAGAAAGACGGTCCCCCTCCCCCCCATCCTGCCCCGCTGTCGTCATTAATTCATTTCTTCATTTTTCTCTGACGTCATGAGTGAATTTTTGAAATCATGACATTTTTATTTTATTATGTGTAAAAACAATTAATTTTCAAAAAATATTCTCTCAAGCTGTGGGATTCGATACCATGCCCCAATTTTCATGCGCGACGTTCGGACGGCTTACACACTGATCTACGAATCCACTTGAGAAAAGCGATATAAAAACTTTATATAATTTAAATAATACAAAGCAAAAAAAAAGAACGCGTTTTAAGTGAACTAATAATGACATCTGTGGGTGAAATCTTGCACTAAACGATTTTGAATTCCAAGGTTTCCACCTGCAGGGTTGTGAACGGCTATATAGGGCTGCTCAATTATATATAATAATTTAATTAACTATTTATTTATATATATACGAAAAATGGTTGTTAGCAAACTTAAACATTATTCCAAAAATTAAATAATTTACGAGGTCTATTTCTGCTAATAGGAAAAATAATTGTTAGCAAACTTAAACATTATTCCAAAAATTAAGTAATTTACAAGGACTATTTTTGCTACTATGAAAAATAATTGTTAGCAAACTTAAAAATTATACCAAAAATAAAATAATTTACGAAATTTCTGCTTCTAAGAAAAATGGTTGTTAGCAAACTTAAACATTGTTCCAAAAATTAAGTAATTTACAAGAACTATTTTTGCTACTATGAAAAATGGTTGTTAGCAAACTTAAACATTATTCCAAAAATTAAATAATTTACGAGGTCTATTTCTGCTAATAGGAAAAATAATTGTTAGCAAACTTAAACATTATTCCAAAAATTAAGTAATTTACAAGGACTATTTTTGCTACTATGAAAAATAATTGTTAGCAAACTTAAAAATTATACCAAAAATAAAATAATTAACGAAATTTCTGCTTCTAAGAAAAATGGTTGTTAGCAAACTTAAACATTATTCCAAAAATTAAATAATTTACGAGGTCTATTTCTGCTAATAGGAAAAATAATTGTTAGCAAACTTAAACATTATTCCAAAAATTAAGTAATTTACAAGGACTATTTTTGCTACTATGAAAAATAATTGTTAGCAAACTTAAAAATTATACCAAAAACAAAATAACTAACGAAATTTCTGCTTCTAAGAAAAATGGTTGTTAGCAAACTTAAACATTATTCCAAATATTAAATAATTTACGAGGTCTATTTCTGCTAATAGGAAAAATAATTGTTAGCAAACTTAAACATTATTCCAAAAATTAAGTAATTTACAAGGACTATTTTTGCTACTATGAAAAATGGTTGTTAGCAAACTTAAAAATTATACCAAAAACAAAATAATTTACGAGGTCTATTTCTGCTAATAGAAAAAATAATTGTTAGCAAACTTAAACATTATTCCAAAAATTAAGTAATTTACAAGGACTATTTTTGCTACTATGAAAAATAATTGTTAGCAAACTTAAAAATTATACCAAAAATAAAATAATTAACGAAATTTCTGCTTCTAAGAAAAATGGTTGTTAGCAAACATAAACATTATTCCAAAAATTAAATAATTTACAAAATTTCTGCTATTACGAAAAATAGTTGTTAGCAAACTAGAACATTATTCCAAAAATAAATAATTTACAATTTAAATACTGCAGGGCAGGGCTGTCGATATACGCCCCGAGATATTTCTTTTACTATCAGAATTTCTGGATTATTCAATAAATAGGTTAGTAATTTATTTTTCACGCCAGTAACTTTTCTGACTACTTAAAAATGCAACAAAAATCTCTCCGTTGAGGTCAACGGGCTTACAGCTAGTTTATTTTAAATAATTAACATTTAAAATAAGCCGTTACGTTATGTTAAAATACCACCCAAACTGATTATTTAAAAAATAAACGATATTTTAATATGATCTTGTAAAAAAACAGTCTTTTTTCCTGTTATTCTCAGGGGTGTTTGAAACATAAAAAATGGTTTATTTATGGATACAAGTAGCAAGATACGCGGCAGAGATACTTATCTGTGACATCGCTGAGGGACTTTATCTGAAGTACCTAAGCTAATATCATATGACTTCCCTAAACATCTGGCCTATTTTTTGTCCTACCTAATTAAGACTTAATGGCCCTAAAATGGCATTAGAGTTAAGCGCTCCGGCTCAAAACACTAACATTTTGTAAACGTAAAATGGATTATTTTAGTCCTTTTAACGGAGAAAAATTCAATTTAAAATGAAATAAAGTTTTAATGTCTTATTTAAAATAATATTACGGAAAATTTTATCAAAAGAAAAAAATTCAAATCGTCTTATACGAAATTTTTCTTGAAAAATTCTGTTTTAAATTCTTTATATCAATTATATTTTGAGTTTTGCAAAAAAAAAGTTTTTAGAAACAAAATAATTAAAGCAAGATTTGTATACTCAACATATCATGTCATCATTCGTCTGCTTAAAATTTAGCCTATTTATATAAAAAAATAATAAAGAACATTTAATATATGTTTTTTTATAAAATATTATTTTATTAGAAAATTAAAAATAACTTAGATTATTTCACGTATTGTGCTACTAGCTGTGTTTCGTATATTTCAGAAGCATCCTCAGACAATCTTACTTTCACAATGCTTGTTTAAGTGCGAATGATTTTAATTTTAATATTCTATATTATATTAAATTATTTTGTCGCTTGCTGTGGCCCAGTTGGTTAGAGCTTGCTCTACCGACCACGTAGGTCTGGGTTTGATTTCCGGTAAGATCACAGTGAATTTCAGAATTATTCAATTCAAAGTTGTGATTGAACACCGGGTGTTTGCGATATCAATTCACATTATTTCCTTTTCTCCCATCCTTCTGATCCTTTAATAACAGGGTGTAGCAATAGCCATTAGTTAACCACCACTAGTCCTGTTCTAGCCTTATTCTTCTTTCCCTACAACTCACTTTGAACAAAAAGTGAGGTTGTGCGACTGAGTAACAAACAGTTCTCGTAGAGAAAACTTCTGTTAAAATACCTCCATAAGAAGGCCATACGTTCCACATTGGGAGCGGACATGGATGAAAAAAATATAATAAATATTATTTCGTCTTCCCATCAAGAATAAACAGTATAAAATATTTATTTTAGTAAAAATCAGACAAGTAATAAATTTATTGGTATAAAAGAAATTAGTCAAATAATATTTTCTACTCTGAATGCTAATTGCTAAAAAAATCTTATCTAAATATTAGACTACGCAGTAAAATTATACTGAATTTTGTTACCACGCATCATCCACGTTATTTGCTTTATAAACGTATATGTAATAAAATTAACTTAACCATGTTTGAACCCAACGATTAGTCAATACGGTAGGCAAAGTAAATCTTGACTTGCTTCCAAGGATGACGTTTTAATGGTGAGGCATTTACAGCTCAATCAATTAATTACACCTGAACGTGCAAACAAATTGATCTTTGCTTAATTTTCCCAATCACGTTGATGAAACTGGAGCAGATTACGCAGACAAAGGATCTGTATTGTCTGAAACAGCGATTGGCAATCACTGTTGATTCAAATCAGTCAGCCGATTTATTCTTAGGCCAAATTATCAACAATTAATTAATTTTATTTAACAAGGTTATAACGACGCAATCGTTGAGCTATTACGTTATTCTTTTATTAATATTTCATAAATATACAAAGTGTGAATCAAAAGCTTCACTGAAAGCCTCGGGAAGCATTTATTGAAACAATCTACGTATATTTAACTATCAAAGATACAAATTATTTTTGACAACGTAACTATCAAATCTAAAGAAATATTACAATCTGTTTTATATCACAAGCGAAATAGTTTTGTGCTGTAAAATGAGTCTGATTATATAATATATTGTGGCAAGCGATGTATTTTTTAAATCCATATCCAACCCCAATGTAGAGCATATGGTTTTTATATAAAGAGAGGTATCTCAACAGCAGTTTATTCTACGAGAATTATTTGTGACGCAATCGCTCAACAATTTTTTGTCGAAGAGAGTGGTGAGGATCGATGGATAGGACAAGACAAAAATAGTGGTTAACTGATTGCTCTCTCTATTTCGAACCCATGAGATCTGTCACGGAAGCCAACGTCGTTGATCGCTGCGTCACGGACCGATGTATTTAACCTGATATTAAAAAGAAAGATAAACGAGATTTATCACAATCAGAAAATGTAACGTTGAAACATGTTTTCCAAAAAAAAAGACTGATATTTTAGTTGCAGATGTAGACCGAGCAAGACAAAAAAATCATTTATTAAAAATAAATTTTAATTTTGCAGCGTCGTAACTAAATCAAATCTTAACTTTATATAACTTTCTTCAAATAAGAGAGGTAGGAATTTGTATTTTATGATGTCGGAAACATTGTCTAGTAACCGTTGGGATCAAATAGATCTATTTGTTAATGATTTTTAAAACCTATATTGTTTTTAGTGCAATTTTTATGAATTATTTTTATAATTAAAATAAATCATCGTCTTTTTTTAGTATTATACTATAAAGAAGCACTTTATTACAAATAATAAATAATTAAAACCACAAAGTCATCATTGATTGCTTATCCCTGGCTTCAACTTTAATCGGACAACAAAACGTTTGTGGCAACTCAAACTAAATCCTTCACTGAGAAATTCAGAGTTCAATGGTTATTCAAATGCAAATTCTTCCATCCTTAAAACGATTTTAAACACAAAGCATCTAGATATTACCAAATTAACGAAGATAATCTAAGTATGAAATATGTTACTTATACGATTCAATTCAGAATAATTATCATTTATTATACGTAAGATTTTGAATGTATTTACTTTTAAGAGAATATAAATATTATTTAGCATTGCAGATCACTTACAATGCGTAGAGAATAATTTATTTAAGATATGCATATTATATTTTTCACTTAAAATCAATCTTTATATTACTTGCTAACTTTAAAAGATTATATTTAACTCCAAAAATATCTAAAACTGTTACTAAATTTCGTTTAAATTTAGTTTGTAATGAAGCATTTTTCAAACAATATAAATATTTTATTCTGATGTCTTTCAAATTCATTAAGTTTTATCGCACAATGAATGATATGTTTAGTTATTCACTTTTAGGGTGTTCAATGTCAATACTTGGTGGAAAGGCATTATATTAATAAAAACACAATATTCATTTGTACTTTATTCCACTTTATTTAATATGTCAGGATTTTTCTGGACATTTAATAATTAGTTGATAATGCTCGTAATGATCGAAACCAGTCCTGACATATTAAATAAAGTGGAATGAAGTACAAAGGAATATTGTGTTTTTTATTAATGTTTAGTTATTGTCATTCAAAATGACCTGAACAATATAAAACGATGAATTTTCCAATAACAATAGTTTCAATATATTTTTAATACACATACAATTTCAGTTTGATTGTGAAAAATTATCAGCTACATATTATTTTAATGACAATTGAGGCAATTTAATGAAACTAATTTATTTCATTTCATTTAAGTTGGCAAAATATGTGTACTCAAAACAAACGAATTTGAATAACCACAGAATGTATAATTGATTGATAGCCTGATTGTCTTTTATCAACATATTTAATGGTGAAAATTTACTCCCAGGTTCAATTAACATAACACATTGTCTGGCTAAAACTGCAACGTTACATTAGCAATTATACAACCACTGATTTGAACACACATTGAAAAATTTATTGATTAAATTCATCTCTTGATAAACTTGCTGAGTAGATAAAATGTATTATCATACTGACAGAAGCTAAGTAACAGATTGATAGTTTTGAGTAAACAGCAAATGCAATATTTGATCTTTTAAGATACAGTTTATTGCCTTGATGTTTTATATTAACATGTATTTTTTATTTTTTTATTTACTGATCTGGCACAATGTAAGAACTTAATAACCATGGAAAAAAATCTGTATTTAGAACTGCATATTTACTGATAAAATTTTGTTTTTGTCAAACTGAAACAATAAATGCACCACACGAGTAATGCTGATAAAGAATTGATATTCAAGAATCTCATTATTTACTCACTTCATTTTTGAAAATTTTGTTTCCTACCAACGTCAAACGTTGGAAACGGAATTCTTTCATAACAGTATTTACAGTATTTTTTTAGTCGACTTCTTCTTACGTTTGCAATTGCTAAAGTAAAGACACTGAGAAAAAAATACACATTTAAAAGCAGAGTATCATTCTGATATATTGTTCCAGGACTTACCTGCGTATACGGCAGATACTCATATTGACAACTTTACACTCACGTATGGCCATGCGTACAGTTGCGCACAAAATAAAAAAAATATTAAAAATATCTTTTTTAACAAATTGGAAGCAGAAAAAATATATTTCTATTACCACAATAAATTGTCGCCTTAAGCATTTATTAGTATAAAATTGCCATTGTGGGTGTTTTCAATTGTGTGTATTTGTCATTTGCGCAAATGCCATGGGTGAATATTTTGAGTACACGTACCTATTAAAGTCACAATTTATCATATAACTATGTACAATTGTAATATAGATTCAAATATAATATCATAATGACAGATTTGAATCTAGTACCAAATTTCGTATTAATCGAATGAATGATATAACATACAAGCAGTACAAATTATAATCAAATTAATAACGTATAATTAGTAGGTTATACCTTAAGGCTAGTTCATTGTTGTATCAATTAGATTTGCTAGACGCATGTAATAATTTTAAATAAATACAATAAGTTTAGTTTATATATTTAAAATTCATATTATCAAGAAACAATATATGTGTTTGTAAGGGGTTGATAACCGAACATTTAAAATTACAAAACCACAAATTCATAAAACGAACAATCAAATATTCATGAGAATTGAGTGGTTATCTCATTTGAATAAAGAATGAAACGTGATCAGTATGGGTAGTGAAACGATCTAATAAATACGAAATCGATGTATGTCTAAATAAATTATTGTCATTTTAGATATAAAATACAAATTTAAATTCCAATGACAGCAAAAATACAATGTGTAAACTTTTATTTCAATTTTACATGCTTAATTAACTATATAATATTTTGTCCATTCATGCTTGCTGGACATAATTATTTGAATACAATATAATAAGTGCATTTAATTTATCAATCCGGCAAATCTAACATTCCTCGTTTTTTATATTAATAACGAATTAAAGTATTGTTGAAATTTTCCAAGGTATTGCAATTAATAATAAGAATAATACATTATCATTAGTAAAAAACATTTTTAATACATCAATTGAATAAAAATTATCATTTCTTAATACTTATTTTACCTGCAACTGGAGAAAGTTTCCGCATAACACACCATCTGGATTTCCACTGAAAGTTATAAAAAATGGTTAATCTTCTAAATTTTATACGTGTCACAAGTAAAATAATATTTAATTTAAAACGTGAAGTACCTAATGTTGTATTTTTTTTTTGTAGATAAATGTGTCTTATTTTGAATATGGCTCAGAAATAAGTTTAATTAAGTAACCAAACACAATAATTATTAATGCAAACTGATAAATTGTTTATTTAACATATATAAATTAAAGTTGATAAATTATACACAATGAATAAAATAATTGAAAAAAGCAAAGATAATATTATTTATTAAAACACATGCAGTAAATATTCCACAATTTTTAAAACAATATATTTTTGACAAGATTCTCTCTGTTGAACAGGTAAAAGACTTTAGTCATGACTTTGTTAATTACTTAGAAATCACCTATGTACTCATTATGTTCACCTTCATTGTTAATGTGGTTTCGAGTATATAGTTTTGCTAATGATGTTAAAATAGTATTCTAATAGAATACAAGGTTATTGTTGCTTCACTGCTCTCATATATTCTTGTAATTCTATAATATGGGCTCGTTAGAGGCAAAATGACCCAACTAGTAAAATAGTAAAACATGTTTCTTGAACTTTTAAGTATTATCACATCTTTACTTGGTGTTTTGGTGGATTACATATTTTTATTTTACGAAGATAACATTAAGTGAGGTTTCTTCACTTTTACGATATTTTAAGACGTGTAGAATATTACAACGCATCTAGTTTATTTTTTCTGAAATACCGCTTGGCTTACTTCACCTTTAATGGGGCCATATAACTTTTTTTTATTTATATTTTTGGATAAATAGCATATTCCATTGTATTTTCTACTTATAATAAAACATTATCAATTGTTTGAAATTTTTTTATATATATAAACAGTATCTTTGTACTGTAATGACAGTTAAATCCATTGAAATAATAAAGGTAAGTCCACTATAAGTTACAAGAGTATACTTGTTCAACATCATTATAAAATTAAACTTTGTGTTCTTATCCCAAATGCCTAGTTCATATTTTGAATCAAAGTAACAGAGACTGATAAGTCTCTTAAACAAGAAAGTACTTTTCCGGAAATGTTCTAATAAAAATGATAAATCTGAGTAGCTTAACTTTAAGTTACTTATCCATCTCATTCAAACTAATAGTAAGAAAGTACCGTGAAGTATAAAATGATGAAATTAATCCCCAGGTAATGTCACAAGTTTGCGGTCTGTGATTTATATTTCAGAAGAAGTCTCGGATTAATTTATTCTTCGGCAAAAAACTTCTTTAGGTTATGTTATTATAACCGCTAGAGAATTATGCAAAAACATAATCCATTACAGTCGGAATGAAAATTATTCTGTTACTGGACCAATTTAATAGTTTTACAAAACATCTTTTTATAGTTTTGATAACCAAAAATATGTTTTCTTTATATCCGATTAAATCATTAAAATTAGCTGAATAACATAATTCAGGAAATTATATCGTGTAAATTGTTAATTTTTGAAGAATATAAATTATAATAAAAATAATAAAAGATTTTTAGTACTTTTTCCACTTAAAATTTATTTGATCAGGACCGGTTTCGCTCCTCACGAGCATTATCAACTGATAAGGAAAAAAAATAAACAGTGCTGTTTATACAAATTAAATTGAAATAAAAAAGGTGTAAGCAATTACTAACAATTAAAAGGATTTACAAATTACATTATAATTACACAAAATTAAAATGCTTAACACCTTTAACATACAATGTTTAATTTATTTTCCTTATCAGTTGATAATGCTCGTGAGGAGCGAAACCGGTCCTGATCAAATAAACTTTAAGTGGGAAAAGTACTAAAAAACTTTTATTATTTTTATTATAATGCCATTCCACCAAGTATTGACAGTGAACACCTTAAAAGTAATATAAATTATGTTTACGAAAAAAATACAGTATGAACGTATATGGAATTTTTCTCAACGAGTGAACATTATAGATTTCAGTAAACAATATTTATTTGTTGAGTGAAGCTTTAATATCGACTGTAGAAAGGCATAAAGATGTAGCCAACACTGTTTTCTTTTTTATTTTTTGAGGCACAAAAAAACGTGTTTGTGACAACATTGAAATTATTGTAGACTTATAAACTGCTGTTTAATCTAGTAAATCTGATATTAATTTTAAAAGTTGTTTAAGAAAGACCTTTGTTTAACTTTTCCGGTTCTAAGCTCAAGAAATGCGACCCCAATACCCACATTTTCTTAAATATCTATTTTAATATGGGTGATACAATGTTTATAATTAAGGTATTCTTATATCATAGTTTTTTGGACCTTTTGTAGTTTATATAAATACGATAAGATAAGAGATAAGCGCCCGCTTATCAGCGATCGTTGGTAAGATAACTAGACTGAAGCGCGCCAGTCGCGCATTGACATTGGCATTGGAACGACGTATATTTTACGCGCAACTTAAAATATGATTATTTATTAAAAAACCAAGGATTTTTAAAAAAAAATGTATGCGGAATGATGCAGAGAGATATTTTAAAGCCCGTAGACTATTTATTTTTTTGAAATTCATAAGAATAAGGCCAATAATGAGGAAACCACTGGGGTCAAAAATGACCCCCATCGCCAGAGACGTATTTTTCTAGTCTCCGAGCCGCGAGAGTTAAGTCCTTTAATATAGTCAAAAATTTTACAAGCCCTTCTTTTTTAAACTTAAAAGCTAAATTAAGATACTTATTTGGCATTTGTAGTTTTACGTAATTTTAATTAAAAGTGTATTAAATTATATTAATTAAGATAATTGAAAATTTTTTTTTTGAAAAAACTATGTTACGTCCTTAAATTATTCTACAGTCGATATTATAAAATTGTGGAATAAGTACTAAAAATAAAAAAGCGATACCTTTATTGAACACTTATACGTCAATGTCGTAATCATGAGCAGAATGTGTAAACGTTTTAGATTAATATCATCACATTATAAAATTAATTAAATTTTAAATGTATACCAAAGAGTAATGTAAGAAATAAAACGATTTAGTTACCTTTTTTCCATCTCTGAACTTCACTGTTCCTTCAATAATAGAGTTTGTATCCGCCATTTTCACTGTTTAATAATATTTTGTTTACATCACTGTTTTATTGAACTAATCAATTTGTTTTTTTTAACCCGTTTGCTGTCAATGTAACCACTTTACTCTTCCATAGAGAAACACTTTTTGTTACTATTTTATTAGAAGATATCACTCACTTATTAAATACGAAATTGAACATTTAGTTTTCTTTCTTACTGTATGTATTGTAGTTTTTAAGTTCGATAAATATAATAAAATATGGGTTGACAACTTATTTTTCAATATAAGAACCAAATTCACTGAAAATAAAATATATCAGTGAAAAACAAAGTTGTATATAATTAACTAAGCACTCAAATTATAAATTTACTAATAGATGTTGCGGGTATATTTTAATAATAATTATATATGTATTAAAGTAAACGTTTTATTTACGTAATCAATTTGGATATGATATTATCAATTATATTCTTAAATTCAAGTAAATTTGAATTTTTATTATTACATCTTGCATACATAATTCTGGATTATTTATTTAATCAAAAAATATGACAGATTTTTTCAAATCACTCAAACTTGAGATAATAATTTAAAAAATATATGCAAACAAACCCGAGATTTTGAACGTTAAATTTCTAACCACTAGGCAACAGAAAAATGTATTTTTACTAAAATATTTGCGTTGGGTAAATAAAATTGGACTTTAGAGGTTTTATATTTATTTGGAATTCTCTACGATAACGAGCTTTTAAGTTTATTTACTGCAGCTTTAACCGCGATGTTGTCAACAATGAAGCAATTGCGCTACACAAGTAGCTTTGAAGTAATGGTTTCAAGTAGATAGGACGTAAAACGCAGCTGCCGAGTCTAGATATCGACTATTTCGGTAAGCAATTAGGGGTTCACGCACAATGCTAATGCGTTTCTACCCCCGCCTGACCTCGATGCACTCACCACTCCACACAGTCGACATTTTACCTTCACAGACAACTCACTTCCGCCTGCCGATGACTAATCTCATGCCATTTATTTAGTTGTTATAAATGTTATATTCATTTCGGAAAGCGATGACAAAAAAGTACACGGAGGCGATTAATTTTTATTTGACATGGGGTTGTAAGTTGTTACGCTTGGGTGAAATAACGGGGACATAACCGATGGTTCGTTATAGCAATTAATAATGTTGATTTTATTGTTCTTAATATAAATAAATATATCTAAGTTCAGATATAAGTTCAGTAGTGCTACATCTAGAAATTGATAGTTGTGTATAATGGCTGACCAAAGTTTTATTGCATATAAACTGAGTTGTAAAAAAGTGATAATTGAATCGTCTGGTATCAAAAGCAGAGCTGTTCCATTCCTCATGTATGGAACAGTTCTGCTTTTGATACCAGACGACACAATTATCGTTTGTCCTTTATTTTTAAAGAATCATTTACCTCAACTCAATTCAAATTAAATTCAACGATGATAGTTTCATAAAATCATATATCGATTTTTATTT
This sequence comes from Himalopsyche anomala, assembly GCA_031772345.1. Classification (NCBI taxonomy): domain Eukaryota; kingdom Metazoa; phylum Arthropoda; class Insecta; order Trichoptera; family Rhyacophilidae; genus Himalopsyche; species Himalopsyche anomala. The sequence goes on along the minus strand of CM062822.1, from coordinate 37,065,872 downwards.
ATATAGAATTGAGAGATTTTTTGTATCTATTTTTTTTACTTCCATTTGAAAACATCTGTCTACCGAGAGAAAAGCAGTATTATTTTCTAGTTGTACTTTTGTGGAGCTATAAAAGAGAGTTATTTAAATATAATGGGTAATTTCACTCAAAAACTTTTTAACTAGGCAATCGATATTTAGGTACTTTTAAATGTTGATGATAATTTTTAATATTTAAACTTTTAGTCGTTAGTGTGCCAAAGTTTTATTTCAGAGTAAGTATTAGAACATTAATGTACTGAAAAAAATGTGTATTTTTAATGCAACGTGATGCTTAACGATAACAGTTGTATTGTATTGTAAACGGATAAAATTGGTAATTTTTACCGGTTAATTTAAAACAAACTTTCTTGTCAATTTTACATTGCACTAATTTACATTAAAATTGTTTTTTTCACAGTCGTATATTAAAGGTATAGGTATAAAACCGAAAAAAACATATTTATTTACTGTTGCAAAATAATGATATAAAAACACCGACAACAATCTAAACGAAATTTTGTACATCTCGTATGCAGAAACAATTTGCATACGCGAAATAAAATTTTCATATACAACGAACTATTAGAGAAATTTCAGGATGTCAAAGTTCCGGCCGGGGAACGAATACATAGGCGCATAATAAAGGAAACATAATTCAATCTACATAAATACGTCTTTCAGAGATGCTCATACAATATTCATGACATCCGCGAGCGTAGATGTCTTATTAATTCAAGTCGACGACTTTGGCAAAGTATCGATGGCGCATCTAATGTTGTCTCAGGCGCACGTAAACTGGAACTATTTTGATTCAGAATAAGGGTACTTGATAGCATATACGAGTAGTGTATTTCCAAAAGTCAACATAAATGAATTAAATTTTTAAAAATTTTCAACATCGTTTTTTATACTATTTTATATAAATCATAATGCACCTATTTAATTGAAGAGATGGTGTCAACTAAGGTATCCAATCTCGGACATTTTAAAGTGATTCCGGGATTTTCGGATTGACAATTTTTCAATCCCGGGATCCCGGGATTGAACACTCTACATAAAATCGTGCATAAATTGGGATTCGGGATTTTGAAATAATGGGATTGTTCAAAAAATTTCATGTCAATTTCAAATTTCCCAAAATTACCAGCGTGGAATTTTCGGGATACTCTTTTAATCATTTTTGAATCCAAAATCCCAGGAATTTACAGATTTACCGATTTTGTGAAAATATGCACATAGCATAGTAACATAGTAATTAGTCTTAGCTTAAAGCTGTTTTTAATAGCAAGCTCGATTGTTTTGTTTGTTTGAGTGTGTACTGGATTATTTGTGTAAAAAATTCGAACCGATTATTAAAGATAGTCTTCAATACAAATTAATATTATACATTGAAAACATAAAAAAAACTATTTTTATACTTTAAATATGATTTAAATTCGTTTATTTTTGTGAAAGCCACTCATTATTTCATGTGAAAAATATTGAACACTCAATGTAAGTATTGAGATCACCTAAAGTCAAAGTAAGTGGAAATTGTTATTCAAATTATTTTTGTCTAACCTATACAGCTTAGAAGCTCTGACAAAAACCAGGTAGAATTTGCAGATGATATCTTAATTGATTTCGTAAATGTGTGTGTATTGAAACATTTATAAAGGTGTGAAATTATTATTTTGTTACTAGAGTGGACTATTTGAGTTTTGACCATGTATTCATATGAAAGCCTCTCGGCAGTCCAAGGTAGAATGGGGAAAATTATGATTTGGCTCACGCGCGTACTAAAACGTATATCCTCGTAATCATGAACTGATAAATAGTACCATCGTGTGCTTAATAACACCTCTTTACTGGAATAAAATTGCTTACTAGAAAACAATATCTCCACACATTATTTATACAGCACCCCACTTATATATTTTTTCCTTTTGTGTTAAAAAGCTTCCAAGAACATGATATTTTACTATGTTTAAAACGTGCCAATTATTACTTGTTGTAAAAATGAGACACAAAACAATATAAAATAACAATGTTTGCATCTTTTTTTTTACGGAGAAGAATATCAATAACCCAATTGAAGATTGAAAAATATAAGGGTAAAAATAGCAACGTATTTATTTCTACAGTTTTTATATTGTATATAATTGTAATTTGAATAAGGATATTACAGTGAACAACATGATGCATTGTGTATCTCTTACTGTGAGCCAGTATATAAATAGCTGAGAAAAAGGTAAGTTTAATCATAGTTCTGACGATGGCGAAAGCCGAAATAGCTATCAACTAATTAATATAAAAACTGTAGAACTAAATACGTTGCTATTTTTACCCTATTATAATGGAGTTTTACCAAGTAAATGCCAAGTCAATAAATCAAAAATATGTTATTTTACAAATGCCATGATGTTTGATTTTATTAGAACATGATTCTAAACTCTAAAGCAAAGCAAACATCATACCGTTAAGCTAAAGATGTAAGCATTGTGAATAATTGTAAGACAAAACCTAGTTGGTTAGAGCTTGCTCTACCAAACAGGTGGGTCTGGGTTCAATTCCCGGTAAGTTCAATGATAAATTTAGATTTTTCAATTAAAATTTGAGATCAAGACGTAAGTGTTTGTAATGTCAATTTACCTCAAGTTGATCTCGAGTGACTTATAATAAAAGTTTCATAGAGTTTTTCTTGTATGATCTTTCAACTTTTAAATATTTGACGCATTGTTTTAAGCTGTAATCTCAAAAACGAAAAAGAGTTACACATTTAAGTTTTCGGAAAAAAGAGTTAAACATTTAAATATGTCAAAGACCACGAGTAACATAAAGTAAAATCTCTTCGCTATGAAAAATTGTCTAGACACAGAAATCACGACGATCATAGAAAGACTTGTCATATGGCCAAATGTTAGATGAAGTACACCCAAAACTCTTCACAAAGTGTTTGTAGGAACTCATATCAAACTATCGACCAAAGGTCTACCTTTGCAAGACATAAACATTATCAGATTTGGAATATATAATATAAGAATGCAGTCCAACAAAATTATGGAAAAATTGAAAGAATATCAAATGTGTCGTTAAACTTTTCCGTCATATTTATTTGTACGTAGAAGCGAAAGTATAAAAAGCTGTTACATTATAATTTTAATTTATTAATATTCAAACAAGAATTTAAGAAATAAGGCTTGATATTTGAATTAAATTTCTATCACGTTTCCAACCTTATTTAATATTTAGTAGCTAGACTGATTTTTTAATGTTTCTAATCACGTTCCTGATCCAGTGGCGGGGTAAATTTGTTTAAATTAACGCGTTAATATTAATGACCTCAGACAAGTCTTTGTGAAGTCGCAGAACACCACGACGGCGCACACCGCACACCACCCACTGTGACACACCGCAACACCGCTGCTCACGAATATGTTTTAAGGTTCATTAGAATATTCTGTAATTATTGCAAATTGCCGCGGTGGGAGTAAAACCAAACGGAAAGCGACGGAAGTGCGGCACTTGAAGCGTGGCACGCGCAAATTAGAGAACTAAATAAAATAGATCGCAACGGTACACGAGCAGTGCTAACAATTGTGTCGATAGATAGGGTACTCACAAAAGAAAACTTTGGATTTGCATACAAAAACCACAATATTACTTCGTAATACTTTTATTTTTCAAGATTGGGACCAGTTTCGCTCATGAAGAGCAATGTTTTAATTTGAGTGTTGTTACTCAAATAAGAACAAAATTCGTATCATAAGCCAAAATAGCTATCAACCATATATAACACAATATTTTTAGATATTTTTTCACTTTATTAAAATGGTTATAGCAAGTTAATGCTAATTCAATCAATAATATTTATTCCAAAATTTATGTAAACAAAAAGGTGACAAGCGACAAATTATATTTTTTTTTGGAAAGAAATATTAAGAATCGTTCAATATAATAACTGTTTAAAGATTAAAAAAAGTTTTGTAAAGCTTATGTTTTTAAATTCTGTTAATTATAATCAGTTTAGGTATAAAGAATAGAAATTTTTTCAAATAAATACTTAAAAATTTCATCCATTTCCATTTCATATATTTAAAAAAATCAATAATAAGTGAATACTGATATTTTGCATAAATATATTTTTCATGTATACTGGTTTTAATATGACTTGCGACTTAATTTTAATACGATCTATAAAAGCCGTTCTTATCATGGCGACAAAATATTTATTTTTTAATTATCTACATAAATCATTTTGAGCTTGTACTTTGCAATTAATTATGTATGATTCAATAAAGTAAATGTTCAATTAAAAGGTTTAAAATAGTAACGAAATATGATTGACCTGTTTTCACTTATATGTAATATTTCTCTAGTAGGGTTAATTTTTGGTTGTAATATTATAAAATTATACCTCACTCCATTTTGTAGAGATATATTTAATGTTCAAGTCAAAAATTATTATTCAATCTTGTTGAATATTCGCAATTAATTTAAATACAAAAAGGGGTGGCTTATTGAAAAAGGTTTAATACCACCGGGAAAGGTGAGCCCTTTTGAGAAGGGAAAGTCTCCAATTGGAACGCGGTTCCAATTAGAAAATTGAATTATCCATGAACAATATTGTTCGTACTGTTTTAATGATGATAGGAAACTATTCACACGGGCTCCTTCGTAAACTCAATATATGCAAACTGTCGTATACCTATTAGGGCTTGCAATTTACCGTCATATTTGAACTACCGGTTAACGGTATTATTTATCCCAACACCGGCTTACCGGTTATTTATCGGTTAATAAAAAAATTGACTTTTGACTAGAAATTTGTTTCAAGATTGAAGCAGAAACTATTATTAAATATTTCTGAGTTGAATATTGTCATATGAACACATACATATGGGCCCTCGAAAGATGAAGTGAGCCAACTAGGAAAATGGTAATTTTTTTTCTTGACAATCACGTCTTTGTTTGGTGCTTTGGTGGGTTGCATATTTTTATTTTACGGATATAACACTATTGAAATGTATATTAACTGAGGTTACTTCACTTTAACGATATTTTAAGACGTGTAGAATATTACAACGCGTTTAATTTATTTATTTACAAAATACCACTTGGATCACTTCATCTATAAAGGGCCCAAATGATATATCTTTTATGTTTTTACTGATATGTTAAAATGATGATTAAATAATCATTTATATGCCTCCTCGATCATAGCTTATTAAGTGGGAAGTTAATAGTAATTATTTCGAATTGGTTTATTTATTGATTTATTGATGTATTTAATACGCAACTTACGTGTATGAATACAAACATTAGATATATATATTTTTAAATTATTCGAATTAAAAAAATGCAAGTTAACAAAAATAACAATACACAAACTATTATTAAATCAAATACGTCTTACAAATAGATCTTATAGCACAGATGCAGATTGTAATAGTTTTGGTGATGTAAAACAGATGACACTTATATGAAAAGTAACGATTACAATGCGTGTTTAAATGTTGCTAGAGTTGAAAAAAAAATCTTCACATTTCGAATGCATTTCTGCAATAACCTTTCGTTAATATCCATTATTTGTCTTTGATTTTCGATAAAATATTTTTTGATAATTATCGTAATAAATCGTAAAATTTACCGATAGTCGATTTTTGTCGATATACCGGTTATGCAAGCCCTAATACCCAAACTAAATTATTCGATGTAAGGTTTTGTACCAAAGACGAGTGATGTATTACACCAATGAATAAATTAGTGTTAATACCTGAACTAAATTTTACAAAGTAATTTATAATATTTCTCATGAATCAGCGGAAATATAATATATTCGAAATCTTTATTCCGATTTCTTTGTGTTGACGAATAAAAAAAATATTTTATGCTAAAATATTAAAGTCTAGCATACATAGATTGGGTTTTTATTTTTCTTGTCAGCTTTCAATAGAATTTACCTCAACAAAAATGTTTCGTAACGCAGTGGTCGTTGACTTTCAATACGGATCTTACGGGTTAAAGTTCCAGTACAAACAGTATTTTCCCAAGCGATTTATCGATTTCTGTTCGAAGGTATGAATGTTTGTGACCTCAAAAAATTACCTCCACTATCCTAATCCTAATCCTATTATAGCGGAGTGTAACTAGAGCGATTCGATGACCACTTGTCTTATCTTAACCATATGCTTTCTATCTCTACTCTCTTAGAAAAAAAAGAGGTTGAGAAACTGAGTAACAAGCAGTTCTCGTAGAAAATTATACGTTGAGATATCTCCATAAGGAAAAAAATGCTTCACATTGAGAGCGGGCAAGGTTTAAAAAAATGTTATACGAAAACTGTTTGTAACTCAGTGTCCTCAACTTTATTTTTGAAATACAGAAAATGTATAAGAGTATGGCTAGGACAGGACTAGTGGTCAGATTTTTGGTCTCACTACGCCTCATTTTTAGACTAAGATAGGTGGGAGGGAGGTTGTCTTAGACATACATGCCTTGAAACGGAAATTTATACATCAATTTGTGAAACTGTTTCTACTGTGATTCTAATATGAGAGCTTTGTTACAGAAGCTGACGACGTTGACCATTCGACCATGGACACGAAATTGGCGATAAAATAAAAATCTAAAAGAAATGTGTCTATAAACTGCCGATGACAAAATTAAAAAATAAATATGTTTTATACCTATTTTTTAGTACAATATTCAGATTTATTTTTACAAAACAGCAATCATGAAAACATTTAAATGTAAGAGTTAACTAAGTCATTATGTTTTTATAAATTGAAATTTATAATTTTTTTATTCTTGTTGGTGTTGGATGTCACTCGTGTTTCATCCACCTGAAAGGCATCTTCAGACTAATACTGAAACCTTATGACATAACTAGCGGAATAATATGTGAACAGTTTTCAATAAATTTTGTGACGGTTGCAACTCAAATATCTTTTTTTTCAGTACAACTGTAGTGGAAATGCCAAGCAATAAAGTTTTAGGGTGTTCACTGTCAATACTTGGTGGAAAAGCATTGAAGTAAGAAAAAAAATCTCCATTGTACATAATTTACACTTTTATCAAGATCAGGACCGGTTTCGCTCATGGTGAGCATAGTCAACTGATAAATCTCTGTAGTCTGTAAATATTTCTCTGTCTCTTTTCTATCAGTTGACAATGCTCAACATGAGCAAAACCGGTTTTGATCTCGATAAATAAAAGTGGAAATTAAGTACAAAGGAATATTGTGTTTTTTCTTAATACAGATAATAAAGTTTTTTGTGTATTCAAATGTGATGAAATGGTGACAATTAAGCATTTGTATCGAATCAAGAATAAGCTTAAAAAATTAATGTAGTTGTACAAAAAGAATTGCTGCCAATTTTTTTTATAATGTTTTTAAAAACATATTTTTAAGCCCTAGAACTCTATGACTGATGATAATCTTATGCGATAAAATTTAATATACGTGGAAACACATTAAATATACTATAAAGTAACAACTATGTACCATATGTATTCAACAAATTTAATTTTGAAACAGGACCGGTTTTGTTTTGATAGTGAATATTTTTAATATATGAAATTGAATTGCGCCATATATATAAGTTTAATTATAACATTGATTAAATTTTTATCAAGTCCAAAAGAGTCAATTATTGTATACATACATTTTGACTTCTTCCATTAAAGAAGTAAACTTATTTTTATATATTTAAAATGTTACGAATAACATGCTATTGAAAGGAACGTAAAAGTTGTATGTTTCTTACAAATTAAATGCTTGCAAAGAAGTAACTGTATATGGGAACATCAACAAACTTTTCGAGACTTGTGACGAATCCGTTTCGACGATTCTTGCAAGCTTTTGAGAGACGAGCAAGAAGAAAAATTTTCTTTTAATGATGCTCAAAAAAACTTTTTATCGAAATATTAAGCTTACAGCCGTAAAAAAGTTTTCTCCGGTTATAATTCCTTCAAAGTGAGGCTTTATTATCTCAAAACTTTTCTCTCCCTTTTGGCTAATGGGCTTACTGTGAGCTTTTTCCTTTTGGATATGCTTTCCAAATTACAATTGGAAATCCTGATTGCATTAAATATTCCAAAATCACGCCTCAGAGTGTATCCGACGAGACAGATGATGGAAGTTTGTATACTGTACCAAACATGCCTTTTTTTGATACAGTAATTATGAAACATTTTTTAAATACAGTTTGCAAATGTGATGAAATCTAAGATTAATCTAAGCGCTTAAAATAAATTTTAATGAATTTAAAAAAAATAACGCTTGAGTAGACTTGGTGAAATGTAGATAACAAATAATTAATATTTAATATAATTTATGAAAATTTAATCAAGTTTAATTTAAATATTGTTTTTTCATATGCATTAAATGAAAAATAGATTCTTCAATAGATAAGATTCATTTCCATACAAATTAAAAATATTAAAAATCTAGTAAAAGTTTAATTAATTAAAAAGAAAAACAAACTTGTCGACGAAAAAAAAAATGTAACATCGCAGATTATTGAAATAATAAATATATAGGAATAATTTGTTTATAATTAATTATAGCTATGTATGTGTATCAATGAGTGATATTTTTCTACTAAAAAGTAATTTGTATAATCTTAAAAGAAATAAAATACCATAATTGTTATTTTTAATTAAGCCTTAAACACTTATGAACTATCACTATTAAAATATACCGCAACATATACAAAAAATGAACAAATTAAAACACGCTAAAAAATTACCAATTTAAAAAGACACGGTAAACAAATGTCAATCAAAAAACTTTCCACGTCGAAATGCACAATTTTTATTTTATCCATACACAAGCGATGAGAAAGGAGAACGCGTCAAAAATCATCTCCCATGATCAATCGCTCACAACAGGCGCAAAGCTTTTGAAATTCGCCAACAAACTAACAAGGTGCCGCGTATTATTTCGTATCGGAGAGCCACGAAACTCGATGGCGTCGGGCAGCGGTCCAGCCTCCGCGGAGGATCGAGCGCAACTGAGAGGCCGGAGCCGGAGACCAGCCGTCGAGCCGGTGAGCAGACGAGGGGAGGGATTTATCACCCGGCTCCACCCTCAACCCCAACTCTGAGATTCACCCCGCTATTTTGGTGCTGTGTACTGTGTGTAGGCGCAATGGTCGGCTCGTATGAGAGTATTTTGACGCCTAGATGAAGCGTTTCATTTTGCATTTTCCTGGTAGACGACGTTATTGCATTGCATTTTCCGGAATTTAAAACCTTCATATATATCGCATATCAATTGAAATCGGCTTAATAAATCAAGCTTTTGCACCTTTGTAAAGATAAGACGAAAATGAAGATTGTAAATTTAATATTAAACATTAAATAAAAAACAACAATTTAATGATCCAAATTTTATCACCGAGTTTTAAAAGTTATGAGAAATATTATCAAATAATAACACAAAAACACGTTTTAAAGACTGATTTTATTATTTTTGTCTGATCAAAATATAAACTAACACCATTGAATTACACATCTGTAAATGAGAACCACTTGCTCAACGTGGACGAAGGGATTAAAATATTACACCCAAACACAGGTAGGCATAAGTTATTCTTTAAAGAAATTTTAGAAATAAATATGGCTGAGTTAAATAAATTACCAATTTTAAATGAGCAGGTAAATCATCCAAACTCCCCACTCTTGTATTATATATGTAAATAAATACAATTATAAATCTTTCAGCAAACAAAATATGTATAATTCTTGAAATTAATCACCATTCAAATCTGTAGGCATTCCCATTTCTCCAGCAATGGCATTAAACGTAGTAATACATTTATTTATTTATAAACACGATACATTTATTTATTGAACGTCAGTTCAAGTTCATCCGTGCACTTGAATGCCTGAAGATGCCGAAAGGCGAAAGTTAGTGACAAAACTTGTGTGATTGTACATAATTTGAACGATTCAAATTAAATATTTCACCGAGCTTCAATAAGTTCCACCAAGCACCTTCAGCCGAAATTTGTAAATTGTTTATTTTGTTGTAGTAAGCATAATTTTGGACCGTTATCATTCTTTCAAGTTGTAATATTATTTTTTTCATAAAAACCGAATCATGGATGAAAATAATTACCGATTATTTTTGAAAAACTTTCAAAAACAATAAAACCATTGCTTGAAATTGTTCAGATGTTCACACGAATTTATACAAATGGTATCTATCAGTAATAGTAAAAATGATTATTACAATTAACGTTCGTAATCAAATTTCATGTGAACAGTTAGCACTATGTGGAAATTTAATACGCTAATGATTACGATGTCGGTGACAAATTAAATAATGTTTGAAATCAAAACAAGCATAACCTCGAATATATTAATATAATAATAATTAAAGTTATAATATATATTATATGGTGAGCTATATGAGGCCTTAAATCCAATCTTTCTTCGATGTCAAATAAATTCATAATTTGTCACTGTCATTTGAGTCGAATTGTAAATTTATTTTTGATAGTGATTCAGCGCTATTTTTATAATGATGTTGTTACTTATGTTTATGAAAAGCGGATCAATATTGTCTTAATAAAAGTTTATGTTGACCATAATCGCATTTTTTAATCACCGTTTTGGCGAGACAAATATATTACGCTCATTAGAAAAAATACATAATATTATTGAAAACCTAATAATAACTTTGTATACTCCATATTACCACAAATAGGTTCTCAAGAGGTGATGTGAGCTAACTAGTAAAATAGTAAAATCACGTATTTATTTGGTGTGTTATTTAACGAAGATAACACTATTGCAATGTGTATTTTTTTACTATTTCCGCTCCCAATGTGGAACATTTGGACTACTTATGAAGTTTACCTCAACAGAAGTGTTTCTTCGAGAACTGCTTGTTATTCAGTTCCTCAACCTCTCTTTTTTTAAAGAGATTAGGAATAAAATGATAGGGCTAGGGCAGGACTATTGGTCAGCTAATCGCTCTCGATACTCCTTGTTCATAGGATAAGGTGGGTGGGAGGTTGGAATTCAAGACATAACATACATCCATGCCTTCGAACAAAAATTCATAAATCAATGGAAAAATCAATTTATAAATCTGTTCTTACTGGGATTTGAACCTGTGACCTCCGTAACTGAAGCCAACAACGTTGACCACTTGACCACGTAGGCGGAATGTGTATTTACTGAGGTTAGTTAATTTTTACCAAACTTCAAGTTGTGTAGAATATTACAACGCGTTTTACTTATTTTTCATTAAAGTACTATTCGGCTCATTTCACCTCTAATGGGCTTAAATAGTAAGCAAGTACGATATTGAATGTAGCCAAATGGTTGGAAAAGTGTTATATTTTAAACTACTGCACTTATAGATAAGACAAAAATTCTTCCAGAAACTATTTCTTTCAAAACTATGATTTCTTTTTGTTGTTGACATAAATCAATTTGCAAGACTTTTCTTGAGAATTTGTATAGGGTTGCAAAAGGCCCTTGTCCCCGTATAAATCCCTTGCCTCATCTACATTCATAATGTTGTTCACATGTTTGTCCTCAGTTTTTCTACCTCACTCCGTGGATGTCACATATGCAACGTTTCACTTACACCGTCGTGCCGACATGACGTAAATATGTTTGGAGGTTGAAAAAGCTGTCCGTTTATTTTGAACCAAATTTTCTTGAAGACTTTTTTTGTTGTTATCAAAAATATGCTGTTGAAATTATTGTCCGACTAGTTTTTGCACGATCTAATTATTGTCAATTAACAAACACACTACAAGGTAACATACTGAATAGACATTTTAAACAGATTCGACGGGAATTTTGTGCACGTTTATTTTTCATATACAATTAACTTAAATATGTTCTGTTTGATACTTCTTCTTTCAAGAGGCAATACGCGTGTTAAAATGTGTAATACAATAAGAAAAATAACAAAGTTATTAAATTTAATTCTACATTATACTAAGTATTCATTAAATTTGAATCGTTCAAATTATGTACATTCACACAAATTTTGTCACTAACGAGTACATGATTTGAACGATTCAAATTTAATAATGAAATTCCACCAAGCACCTTCAGTTGAAATCTTAAATAAGTATTCATTATTAGATAAGATTAATATCGGTTTAACACTTAAACACAAAAAATATGTTTATTTGTAACCATGTTCACTCTAAATGTAAAGAATATCGACTCTGGAAGAAGCTTAATTGAACAGAAAATATTTTTTAAGCATTTCTTTTTACTCATTCTTTCGATTTCTCATGCTAGTGATTAAGTTGATGAGTAAAAAGAAATGTATACATTATATAAAGTCTTACAAATGATATCAATAAAACTGGAAAAACTTAATTCCTTAATACAATTAGTTTTTGTCAATCTTTTAAATTCAGAATATTTTTTATTTTATAACGAATGAACGGGTGAATCTTTCTTTCCATATGACAACATTGTCGATGTTCATACAATCAACAAAAAAAAACATAATTAATTTTATATAATTTATTCATAACATACCTTTTTATTTCAATTTAAATTGTATAAATATCACTGTTTAATTTATTTTTCTTATCAGTTCATAATGCTCGTGAGGAGCGAAACTGGTCCTGATCAAATAAATTTTAAGTATAAAAAGTACTAAACATCTTTTATTATTTTTATTATAAAAAAGAAGTTCATTCGAACCATATTTTAATCATCTGATATTTTGTGTTTATTTATCGTCAAACGTTTATCATGGGTATCAAAATATGACAACACATATAGTTACAAAATTGTAAATTCTCCATATTTCAATATTCGAGCATAAAGTTTAGTTTTTTCGAGTCAGTGAAAGCGTAAACGAGGCAGATTGCGCAAGCTTAAATACTCAGCAGGATGGCTTACAATGTCGGCTTGTTAAAATCTTACATCTCATACATTTCGATAAAAAATCTATACGTGCATATTTGTCAATATAATGTTGTAAATTGAAGTAAAAACTGTGTTACGGATATATTTGTTTGAACAGATATGTAATATTAACAACAAGTCAATTAGGTAAATAGGTTATTCGTTCTATCATTTCATTTTATTCTTGAAATAAATTTTATTAAATATTGTTAGCGCGTATATAAATATTGTCAAATCGCCACAAGCTATTTATTCATTTCGTACTGATTAATTCACGCCAAATGCCAAATGTCATCATTTCGAATGCTATTTATTTATTTTGTTATCAAAATAATCAAAACAATTTATTTAATAATATTAACTACGGTGAAATATTACTTTAACGACATATAAACGAAATAAATGACACGGAACGATTAATTTAAAAACCAGTTATGTGACAGTTTGAAAATATTTTTCAACGATTCTGATTCTATAGTTATTAATAATATGGCATGATTATTAAAATTTGAAAAAATCTTTAAGTGGTCAATCAATTTCACATAAAAGCAATATACAATATGAAAAAGTAGTCGCTGAAAGCACACCCTTTCAATGTATAAAATTCCATAACTCCATATCAATCTATTTTTCATCAATTTTTAACACAGTGCAAGCAATCTATAGCATGTAATTACGTATAGTATATATTTATAATAACTCATCAAATAAGAGAACGCCAAACATTTGTCTTTATTGTGTAAATTTAAATAAAAGTGATGTTATAAGATTCATGCATAGTTTTACAACTTTAAAATTAATACACGCATATATTTTTTTTGTTATTTTTACATCATTTTGAAAACTGATCTTGACCAGTTTCACTAATTGTAAACATTTTAATCTGAAACTAAGTATTTTGATTGGATGGAAATGCTTGAAATTTATCAGCCGGTTCTGATTATTTCATTGAATTGAGAAAACTTTTTTTAGTACCTTTTTACTAACAACTGACAGTGAAATATTAATTATTCATAACGAAAGAAGTTAACTTTATTCATTTTTAAAGTCGACAATCTTTTCTAGGCATAATTATCAATTCCATTGAACAAGAGAATTTTTAATATGAATGAAAAATAAAAAGTAATTTATGTTAATTTGTTCTATGATTAAAAATATTTTAAAATCATTATACGAATTTAAAGAAAATGTAATAAAATAGCCTATTGATAAATCAAATCCTAATGGCCATTCTACAGTTTTTTTAGCGATGTCTTCTCACAATGTGAAGCATGCTGACTCACATAATAGTAGTTTTATTATAAAAACTGCTTGTTATTTTGTCGCGCAACCTCTGTCAAGAGACTAGGAATATAAACATCAGGAATAATAATTCTCGCTAAAATTGGAAATCTCGATTTTGAGTTTGGGTAAGTAGGAGAGTATTCGAAAGATCAGATCCATACTTTCGAACAGAAATTCATTGTTCGATTGAGAAATAAAATTGTCCTTACTGGGATTCACATTAATTATAATTGCTAGATAGAAAAAAAACAATGTTATTGTAACAGTAAATTAAAGAACATTCATATTTTTTTCCAATTATTTAAATAATGTTGAAGTTTAAATTATTAATTTTAGCAGAATATCTAGATTGCATATACGACTACGAGTAACGCAAGTTAATTACTTTTCTGTAAGCCAGCGTGTTTGATTAAACGGACAGAGAGTAAAGATCTCTCGCGGAAATACCGCGCAAACAAAAGCAAATCTAAAAACAAAAAGCATTTTGAGAACATTCGCAATTATTCATTGCAGACCACCTAGTGGGGAAGAAGAATGAAGAAATAACACAGGGCATTGTGTTTCCACAATATAACATATTACAATATGAACAAATAAAATATAGCAAAGGGAGTGTTTGGGTTCGCACTTGCCCCAGGCGACACATCTGTGCACCGAAATCGACAACGGAAACGTTCTAGATGGGGACTTAATAATGATAGTAAATACGCAAGTATGTAAATCGAAAAATTCCAAGCAGTAGCCAAGAGTTTGTGTTGAAGGGAAGTTAGTATTAAAAAATGATTTATTAACTATTATTATACAAAACACTGTTTTTAATACTGATCACGACGGGAAAATAAAATCAATCGGTTTATTATTGAAAATACTCTTTATAGTTTGTTGTATTTTGATAAAAATAATGTTCTTTTTGTTTATGAAAAATATCTAGCGCTATTACATTTCTGATCGAAGCAAATAGATGGAATACATTTTAAGAATTGTTTTACTATTAAAGGATTGTAATATTTTAAAATATATGACTCAAATTAACTGCTTTCTATTCAATTATGAATATAATCTTCAAATTACTAGATTAATAAAAAAAAAGTATTGGTAAAGAGTTATTATTTGAAGTTGGCCTGGGATGAATTCTATAAACATGCAAACATATGGAGATTGTCCCATAGGCAATCAGGAACGATATAAGCTTTCTAACTTTTTCATACGACTCAGTTTTGATGTGAATGGTTGAAATTTTTAATGTGTTTTTTTAAATCTCTACAAACAGTCTATTTGATGTTCAAAATCGGACATAAGCAAAGCGATGAGAAAACTACGAGTATTTTCAAAACTCCATCAACGTCTCATTAACCTCTATACAATTATATAGAGTGACCCACTTACAACCAGTTTTAGTGATGCATATCTTGCAAAAATTTCCAAAACTAGAGTGCATACGCTACACAAAAGCTATTTTTATCAGTAATATAAGTGTGATATACGTTTTTTATCAATTAAAACGGAAAAATTACGACTAATTTTAAATCTTTTCAATTACCATATTTTTGAGATACTTGTGTTTTTTAAACTATTTTTACTCCCAAGCATGTGGACTTCTAATGGAACTTCTCTCAACAGAAGTTTTCTACAAGAGCTACTTATTATTAAATCTAAATCTATTTTCAGTAAAGATATTAGGACACGGAACTACGCTACACCCTGTTTTAAGAATTGGATGGGTGGAAAGAAATTTTGAATTTTAGTCAATAATATTTTAATTTAAAAAATGCCAAAACTAATAGCAAAACCCCAAATATTTTTAAATTAAAATATAACAAGACATAAATTTATTTGATGTATTTGATTTCAAATAAAAAATTAATTGATCAGTAGATCCAAACCACAAACTTGATCATAGCAGGTGACTTTGAAATCCATCCATTCGATAAGAATCTCATTTATCGATTGCATAATCAATTTATAAAACGGTTTGTATTTAGATTCGCCTACGTGGTCAGAAAACTGGCTAGAAATATAATATATAATAATGGTTTAACTTCATCTTATTTTGGAAGTTGTTTTTTGAAGACTAGAGTTAAATGTTTAATTAATCACGTATAACATTGGCTTATTACACTAGAGCCGGCTAAGGGAATCAAGGGACATGTATGTAGGTGGGACAGTCTGGGGCACAGACTACTGGTCATGAATCATTAATTTGTTTGAGTTCTGGCCAAGTTGGTTCTATATTGCTAACTGACTTTGGCAGCTGGAAAGCGCGGTCAAATGTTACCAATGAATTACAGGCGCGTTGGAGCGACCTATAGAGGAACGATCCTCGTTTCTACCAGATCGGATGATAGTTAATATGCCATATAAATAACCACATGGTCTTTAGTATGAATACTATTTGGTGAAATGAAATAACAAGCAGAATACATAGTATTTGTAATATTCAATTATGTAACACGTGCTACCCACGTGGAGCATGTCCGCTCCCAATGTGGAGCATATCTACTATGGAAAGGAAATATAACGTAACCCACACACAGAAAATTTTACAGAAGACACAAAAAACGTGTTTTGATGATTTTGGGGCATATGCAAATTATGAAACATACACAACCGTGAAGTGCACAGAGTCTTCTAAACTGATGTTTAATTGACATAATCAAATATTAATTTAGAAATTGTCTAGGAAAAACTTTTTTCAGTCTTTTTTCTTAGTTTCAAGTTTTTTTTTACGAGAACTTTTTATTACTCAGTCGCTTAAACTCTCTTTTTAAAAGAGAGTAGTAGAGATAGAAGAATAAGGTTAGGACATGACTAGTGGTTAACTGATCGCTCTAGCTACGCCCAGTTATTAAATGATTGGAAAAGGTTGGAGGGAATTTTTAGAATTCACAAACACCAATGTCTTCGAACAGAAATCGATAAATCAATTTAGAAAAATGATGTTCATACTGAGACTCGAACCCGTGAGTTCCGGCGCGGAAGCCCACAACGCTAACCGCTGCACCACAGAATCTGACGCCAAAGGAATAAAATACGTAAGTTGAATTTATTACATAGCTCTTGTAATAGTGCTGTACCAAATAAATTTTAGTGTAGGCTTAACAAGGTGTATTAAGTTTTACAAAACAGCACAACGCGCTTTAAATTGAGGACTCGGAAAACAAAAGCGGCATTTTTGATATCTCAAAAATATTGGCAAATCAATTAAGACGTGTTTTTTCTTTCATAGATAAAGCGTCTGAAAAAAGTTTTGTTAAATATTCTGATTACTATAAATGTTTTTTGGAATTCATTTAATAACTGCCGTGTTTGGTATTAAAGATTATATAAACTGACGCATTTATTACAAAATTGATTTAAATTATTGAAAAATTTACACTTTGTAGACTTATATAAATAAAATCTGTATGCGGAATTGCCAGTGCTTGACAATGACAAATCATACTGATTTTAGATAAAATACGGAGACTGCCGTCATTGTTTTCAGTAGTGCTATTCCCGCTTGCATAACACTTATGCTGGGTGTTCTAAATTACGTAATTGTGTCGGGCAGCCTGTTTACCCAAATTTGTGATTATGTTGAGTATTTAAGACCGTTCAAAATAAGTACTATGTACGCGGGAATAGCACATCATAGTCATTCATTGTCATCATTGTAATATATTAGGTGATTATGCATCTATTATAAACACCCGCGAATCTATTGCTGGCAGTGGCGAGAATCGACTGAGGTAAGTTATTTTATCATTAAACATTTAGTCAAAATTTTAAATAAAATATTTCTCAATTTAAAAAAATACAACAGAACATAAATTTTTAATGTTGAGTCAGTTGATTCGATAGATCGCAAAATCACTATTTATATTCATTAAATTTCTCCAGAACGAAGACAAATGGCCAAAAATACACGCTTAAACTTCCCCCTTGCGTATCGCATCTACCTAACCTACCCTACTCAATGGATATATTTAATTTCGACCGAAATAATAATATGCGCCAGTGCACTATTGTTATGCATTTCACACATGCACGCGCGCATGCGTACCTCTGCGACCCACCCCATCGCCCCTCGGGTCTACGAAAGCCTACGAAACTATTTATTTTTTATCAGAGCCCTTCCACCCCCCCTCTCTCAGCTGACGCGACACTACTACTTTTTACCAAGACTGCCATTTGCGACTTGAAGGAAAGGAGAGGTACAGAAAAGCGTAACATCAAGGGCGTCTACTTAGAAAATATTAAATAAGCTATAAATGTATGTAAACTTAGAAGAGCTACACAATACATCTTTTCATACACTCTAACATCCTTCTTCTTTAACTTTTGCGGTTCTAAGCTCAAGAAATGCGACCCACATTTTCTTAAATGTCTATTTTAATATAGGTGATACAATGTTTATAATTAAGGTATTCTTATATCATAGTTTTTTGGACCTTTTGTAGTTTATATAAATACGTAATAACGTGATAACACGATAAGCGATCATTCGTAAGATAGCTGGGTTAAATTCGTCAGTTGCAATTTCATATGTGTGCTGGGATGGCGTCTTTTTTACGCGCAATTTAAAATATGATTATTTATTAAAAAACCACGGATTTTTTTTAAAAATGTATAAGGAATGATGCAGAGAGATATTTAAAAGCCCTGAGACTATTTTTTTTAAATTCATAAAAATAAGGCCAATAATGAGGAAACCACTGGGGTCCCTAAACGACCCCTATCGGATGATAAGTATTTTTCTAGTCTCCGAGCCGCGAGAGTTAATTAATAAATATAGTAGTATATTTATTAAACTAATTCTTATTGCAAATGTGGGATTATTCAGATTCGATTAGTGATGGAATTATTTTTACACTTTTTCCCTCCATATCCGCTCCCTACTCGGAGCATATGACCACCACATGATTCCTTCGAGTTTGTCACTTGATTACAGTCGATATTCTCAAGACACTATTACAATGCAGCAAATGTCAATTCAATCAATATTATAAATCAGAGCTTAATCCATTGAAATCTTTTTGTTTTTTTTAGCATTGGCCGCCTGTATTCATAAAATTAATATTTTTTAGAGAGAACTTGGGTTGATAAGTGGTTGATAATGTTGACATCTAATCTTTTTAAGCAACAGCATCATTTTACAGCAAGTTTATAAATAAACAATATCATAAAATTGAGATTAATATTTGAAACAATTGTCATTCATACATCTGCTATGATCATAATTTATAACTGTGACAAATATAAGACATTGTTTAATTGTAATAATAAATTGACGCTGTCAAAATCATCCATCAATAGAAGTAATTGCTGATTCCGTTTGTCAATAGATAGCTAATACGCGATATGTGTAAATTAATTAGGTAAATTTGGATTGTTTAAGCCAATAAAAGTTTGTTAATGTTCTATTAATCAATGAAAGCCAAACTGAGCTGTAATTGTCTAATAACTCATGAATGCTTAGCTGTGATATAAGTTAGAAATTAAATTTCTTCACTGGATCCCACAAGCACAATAATAATAATTGCGTAGTGTGAACTCGTGATCAACCGACTTTATATTCTTTAGGACCAAAAAAATGTTTTTATCTTATGTCCTTTATACGAAAATACATCAAATAATTTACTTGTATTACATTGCTTGTCAGTTTTTGGCGGTTATTAATCCATCTGAACTTTTAAAATATGTATTTTTATCTACATACTTTATTGTTGAGCACCCACAATCAGTATTAGTAAGGAGTTTATATTCGATGTTTTTAAGCATTTAAAGATTTTAGCAGACATTATATTTGGTAAGAAAGTACTTATGTAGAATGTATTTAATAAAAATGTACAAAGGCTTGTTTATTACCTAGTGTAATAAAAAAAAAATGATACACAAACAGAAAGTCCGCTTTACAGGCTTTTCATTTAGGCCATTTAAGAAGGACAAACATATTAAATAATGTATCAAAAGTTAAAAGTACTACTTTATAGACCAATGAAAATATATTTTAGATTCAACGTATAATAGGTCACTTTTAATGTGTTCATTGTCAATTATTGGTGAAAAATCATTATTTTAAATAAAACAACACTTTGTTGAACTGATTCTATTTTTAAAATAAAGTGTATAGGAAGATTGAGTAATTGAGAATTTGTAAAACTAGTCTTGTTTCTCTTACGTTCAATTCTTTATTTCTTAATATGAGGAGTTATAATAGTTTATCTTAATGGACAAGTCATACGGAAGGCTAAACATTAATGATCTGAATTTATGTATATATTGTGTTCAATGAGAGAAAAATAGCGAAATTTACATATTACAAATTAAGCTTGAAAACCATCGGAGAGAATCATTTTCATTTGAAGTAAATACTTACTTAGGCGTACGAAAATATCTGAAACCCAAAACCTCTTATAGATGATCAGACGTAGAATACTGTGCCCAGATTCCCGTTTTATTTTAGGGCGTCGAACATTCAAAGAGGTGAAAATATATTATATTGAAAGGGGTGTCGGATTGCGATTGAAAATATATTCCATCCTTTCTTCTTGCTTTCTTTTCGTGCATGTGTTGTTTTGAATTTTAATATCGGCATCTCTTTATAAGCGTGACAAATCAACTGTGCAGCAGATGACGTTGCTTGTGAAGATAACAATAGTTTTTATTTATAGGTATCAATATTGTCCTTACGTTGAATGAATATTTATACTTCCTGTACACTGACTAATATTATTCTCAAGCTTAGCAACAAATACGGAACATAATGTAATCTTTAAGATATGCCATAATATTTACAGTATGTTTGACGAATAATAAAATAAAGGGTAATACATTAACTATATTCATTATCTATTCTATATGGCATCCAAATTGTACTGAAAACTATTATTTCAGATATGAAAATTTAATATATTTTGAACACGATAAAAAGATTATCATTTTTAATGAAAGTAACCAATTGAAGGTATTACTACAAAAAAGCGCATGTCACAGCTATTTTTTTCAGGACATGATACAGAAGTTATATCTTGTTTATTGAGAGTATTATTATTTACTTAGCAATGAGAAATTAGGAAAGAGCTTTATATGCATATTATTGGTATAATATTTATATTTTGGTTGAATAAATATTTTTAAAAAAGATCTAAAAAAACGGGACGATTGTTTTCTTTCATTTTTTGAACCTTTATTGTTATTATTAAAAAAATATCAATGATATTATGAATTAAATGTAATTTTACAGCTCAAAAACTACAAAGTATTAATATACATTAACGCTGCTTGGTGATTAAGTTGAAATTACTAAACATTGATGCTATTTGAAAAAAACGGCATATTTTGAAAGTCATTTTATTGTTTTTTTGTATTAAAAAATAGATAAAGAATTAAGAAATGCTATAACATTAAAATGAAAAAAAAACATAAAAAACAACAATGAACATTAATTGTTGTTTGTATGTCAAGGTCTTCAGTTACCAGATAACCATTTTAAGTTTCAAGTAGTAATAAAGCTGATAATGAAAAAAGTAGCATATTTTTCTTTAAGACGGTAATACAACGTAGCATTAAAAATTCTAACACTTTTATACAATATTCAAATAAGATGTAAACGATTGCATAAATACAGTGAATTTAAAGTTTATCGTCGATTGAATGTTAAAGCATTGGCAAACAACAAATCAACGTAAAGTGTCAATATTGTATTATCGTACGTTTCAATTTGATTTTTAAAAAAATAGCTTTGCTTTATTTCAAAATATGAATAATCATTCAAAATACTTTATTGTTAAGCCATACATGATTAAAGCCAGTCCATTCAGCTAACAAATACATGCTGATGGGTATTATTGCAATGCACTATTTATTCGAAAGCTTTTCCGGCGCTGAATCATCACTGTTGAATGGAACCATTTAATCGGTAACTACTTCACACTTTTACAGAGGTCTATCACTCTGCGTGATTGAGACATCATTTTGAAAAGGGGACACCCAGATTTTATGTTCGGATTAAATGAATACAAATTCGTCTTCCCCCCTCGACAGAGTCAAATGCTTTTATTTAAGTGAAATTCTGTGACACCACTTTCATATAACTAAACATGAAGTATGTATAGTGATCTGAAAATGAGAACCGAATAATACACTTTTTAAACACAAGTAATACATTATTTACCTACAACTAAATATGCAAATTTATATTTGCCATAAAGATTAATCGAGATATTAATCATAAATTGATCATTTAATTTTAAAAATGTAAAAGTAAAAAAAAGTTCAACCTAATAAAAAATCAGCATATTAAGTTAAAGTGAGAAAGTATTTGAGTTTATTTGTTGTGAAATATAAACAATTATTTAATAAGATTTTATTATGTTAATCTAATAAAATATGAGATACAATTATTATAAAACACAACAGTATTTGTTTCCATACCATTTTCGTCCATAAAGTCGAGCATACGGACTACAGGAACAATATGATTGTAATTCGGTAGCTTGTCCTCTCTTTTTTGACATGATTAGAAAAGAATAGCATACGAATATGTTTATTCACCCTCTTACAGCTTTTGTTTTTAAAATCGAAAAAAGGGTGGGCGAGGAAGTATTAGTACATACAACACAGACTACCATGCTTTTGGATACATATTCATTAAGCGATTAGAAAAAACCCATGAATGAATGTTACCTTTTCGGGATTTTAGCTTGTAACCTTACCTTACAATTAAGTGGACAAAAGCTCTTTGCGTATAGTATTGAATGCTTTGGTACATGACCATCGAGTAATAGTTAATGTTTTATGTTTATAAATATCATTATATCCTAGTTAATTAGCATTCAACTCTATTCCGGTAACTTAATAATATAAGAAAGACTACACACGGACGGACCTTATCGGCTATTAATATATAGATCAAATATTTTAGATTATTAAATCCATTGGAAAGCGGACGAGCGGTAATCGTTGCCTAGTATTTTCGGATTAATGATATCGTCAGCCCCTTTTCAACGTCACTGATGATGCTATTATAAACTTTAATATTTTTTGGCTTATTATAGAAATGTCAATCAAAGTGTCAGAGTAAACACAAAACAAACTTTATACAAACACGGTGTGCATTATCTAAGTGTAATGTATTCTATTTCACGAACACCCATTACTTCCCCTAACATATTATATAAGCGATACGACGTTATTAGTTTGAATAAAGTTTTCTAATAGAAAAAAATAATGTTATATCAAAACTCACTATAGCACACTAGCGCCTCGTGATTTATGTGTATTTGACAGAAGGTACACCATTTACTTTCTGAACTATATTTTATTTGTTGAATATAACAATTGTAGTAATAAAAAAGGAAAAAAAAACATATTTTTACCTAACTTACGCTGATTAGCTAATACAAGTAACGATTTTTTAAAATTTCGAATTGTTGCCTTAACAGCAGTATTTTTTTTTTAATCATCCATGTCCGCTACCAATGTGGAGTATATGGCTTTCTAATGGAGGTATCTTAACAAAAGTTTTTTTTAAATAATACTATTAATTACTTTTCATATTATTTAAACAATTCATGAACGCATATAAAAAACACAGCAGTTTTTTTATTTGCTCGGCAAAATAATTAAAAAAAAGTTGGATTAATTAAAAAAACATTGTAATGTTTATAAAATGTGTTTATTAACAAATTCATTAAACTAGTTTTAACTGATTATTTTAGTCTTATCAGATTACAGCTGTATTAATATGTCATGATATTTACAGATTGTCTTAAAATAATAAACAAAATACATATGAAATTTAACTAACTTATACTTATGTAAAATTATAAAACACGCAATCAATAACATAGTCTATTTCAATGGCTTATTATTTTGGGAACTTCTATATTACGAATGATTCATAATATAGAAGTTAATGATTTTAAAAAATATCTACTTTTTTTTATTGTTAGTATTTCTTTCAGTTGAATAAAATTGAAAGCTGTACCATAGTTTTATTATTTATTTCCATTATAATGTTGCATTCTGAATAAAACATAACCCTCGTCATTTTTCATTTCGACCGCCCCTGAATAAAGTTGTAAAGCTGACAGAATTTTAAAACAGGGAAAGGGGCTGTTCTGTGCCAGTCGGTCGACTGTTTGTTGTTACTGCTTAGCGCGATCAAAAAACTGTATCAAAGGCATCCAAGTGGAATATTTACTTTTTTAATCCCCCGAAATTGAAACACTAATTTCAATGGCAAAGCCAAAAGTTTTTAGATAAATATGAAAGCTTTTAGTTATCTGTCCGGGAATTTTAAGAAGCTTTTTAACAGACGCTCGACTTATTGAAAATGTTATTATTTCCTGTAAGTAATCTTCAAAGAAAGTTTTGTTATGTTTTGTAACAAACACACATAAAAAGTAAAAAAATCTTTTTTCAAGTGATTTTTTTCATTAGATAAATGGAAAACTTTTATATAAAAATCTGCAAATAATTATTTGATTCAAAACACGGAAATCTACTCGCAACGCTTTTATGTTGAACATACTTGTTCGAATCTCAAAAAAAACTTATCTCTTCAACCTTTTAATACCTTTGCTGTCAATAATTACTGGAAAGGCGTTATATCAAAAAACAAAATACTCTTTATTGAATATGATCAGGATAGCTATTGCTCATTACAAGCATGTTTACCTGGAAGAAATAGTAATAGTTCAGGACTACTAAATCAAGTTAAACTTGAGTTTAACCGACTATTTATGATATAAATATTAAAGGAATTTACAGATAAGAGAAACTGATCTTGATAATGATACCTTCTAACCTTACCTTCGAGAAATATGTAAAGAGGATCTAACTAAGAAAAAGGTTGAGCCAATGTGTCACAATAAGACCTTGCTTAACCCATAACATGCCATTCTAAAAAATCACGTTCCCTGCCATGATGGGATCTCAGTTTCACTGTTTATTGACAGTATTTAAACCTAAGTTAGAAGCCTAAAAATATTTTTAAAAATGTATATATGCTAGAATACCTAAAATGATAAATACTTATTCACAATATTAAGAGAAATATTGAATGATTTAATGGCTCGACTATTTACGATTGCATCATGGGCATGGAGGTGTTAACAAATACTTGTAATTACAATCCTTATTCTGCTTTAATATACGTCTCTTAGAAAATAAATAGAGTCATTATTTATTTTATATTATTGATGAATAATAATAAAATGTATAGTTAACATATTCTCCTTGGAGATAAATATGTTAATATTTTTTTATCGACTATAATGCAATATAAAGGTAATTTTTATAATGTTTTTTATACTAAGAATTATTCAGAAATGCATGTAACACTTGTATAAAAAAATGCGGCGTTGGAAGTCATAAATAACCATAAAAAGAAAAGTGTATTCACTTTTTAATCTGGGTTAAAACAAAACAATTTACCCCAAGTTTGTCCCGTAAAATTATTTTCCCATAAAACCTGACTGCCCCGTTTCCATTCTTTCCCTTTTAATCCCATAACACGAAAGTGTGTGTTCATTTGATATTTTTTAATGTTCGTTTACCGTAAATAGATAAAGGCCATTTATTTTAGTTAAGGCTCTCTGTGGAACGGGTATGTGCTGTGACAACATTTTATATTCCTGGGTTATCGCCCAGAGGCCGAGTCCCGGGACAATATATCTTCATTACATTGTTTACTATTAGATTACGCTGATAGTTCTGTCACATTTGAGAGAGATGTCATCGCACTTGGCTGAATTCCGGGAATATAGGATTGTTAGATCGACACTCCCTGTATAACCTCACAGGATGGTTACAAATTTTTTTTTTTTTGAAAGTGAAGCAAATATATTTCGTTACAAAAAACTGCGAGTGCACAGTATAGACAAATGCTTGCGGTATATATTTTATTATTACTGGTTTTACTTATAAATAAGCGTTTCAACTGACATGTTAATCAATAAAAGATTCTTATTAATTCGTTTGGATACAATAATTTATCTCTCTCGCTTCAAAACGTTATATTAAAAGAAATAATATAAATTATAGTTAGTATTTTATATGTATCTTGTGATTTACTTTCTAAGTATCTAAGAAATATTTTTTCATATACAATTTAAACGTGGCTATTGGTTATGTTTAAAAAAACAACTGAGTAAAAACGGTTAGTTACATATTTCAGTTTTCACTTTCACAAGAAACTTTTGAGGCAAGTGATGACCCATCAAAAGTAGTACATTTGTATTAAATACTAATAATCATAAAGATAATTTTAATGATGTAAATATTTAATAAAGCTTATCGAGAAACACATTTCACACCTTGTTACAACACCATTAAAATGTCAAAGTAATCAATTATAATATAAATGAGTTGTTCGACAAAATTCTTCAACAATTTTTTTCAATTAGTTTTCATTGAAATATAATAGACTTTTTGACATTTATTAAGTATTTTGACGGTTGATTAATCTTTGAAACTGTTTTATTTTTTATGAATTATGCGTTGCCACCAAGAATTATCAGATAACACCTTAAAGTGATTACTTTTAAGGTATTAACCGTAAATAATGTAGGATCCTTGAAAAGTGATATATATTAATGATATAATATAAATCTACATACCCAATCGATTTGTTTTAATTCAATTGGTTTGAAAATACGTTCTAAGTCGAACTATGATTTACTTAAAAGAATTTTAGCAGTCTTATTATTGGAAAACCAAAATAAAGAGTTAATACCACTTTGCCAGAAAAATGTGGTATGTAAATATTTTAAGCCATATCCAATTCTAATGCAGAGCATATGGATTTCTTATCTCAACAGACGTTGTTCTACTACGGTTACTTATAACTCAGTAGCCCAACATTTCATTTTCTAAGAGAGTACAAAGATAAGACTAGGATAAAGACAGTAGTAAGCTTATCGTAGTTGTTTCCCTCATTTTTTAGGATCAGACGGAGATGAGTTTAAGATATAAATATTCATGCCTTCAAACAAAAATGTATATACTGATTGAAAATTTAATTTATGCAACTGTCGATACTGGAAGTCGATACCACGGGCACCGCAACCAAATATGTGTATCGCAATTGTAAAATCAAGCTACCATCTAATATATATAATGTTTGTTTGTTCGTACTTTATGCGTTGCCACACCGCTTATCCGATTGCAATAAAACTTTGAAAAACTTTTTGCTTGCATTTACGGAAAGGTTAAAATTAACTTACTGTAGGTCTTATATATGAAAAACAATGTTTGTATGTCTGCCATACGGTTCATTTTGACAACGTATGCTTGCACTTGCGTGAAGGTTATATTACAATTTACTTACAGTAGGTGGCGTGTGTGTAGCGGCAGCAAACATCAACCGTCAAACAGACAGAAAAAGAAAACATGCACTTCAATAAACACAATTAACACACGAACACTTTCTTTCTTTGAGTGGCATTGCAACGCTTGCCGGGAACCGGCAAGTATCTTATAAAAATCATTGTTTCTTTTTCGCATTTTGTTTCCGACTTACGTAAATTTGTGACAGCACTGTACTTTTAATAATCATAATGAGCACAAATAAAGCTTGCCGGAAATAATGCTGGCCGTGGAGTTTGCTTACGCCTCTGAAAAGATAAATTTTCTTGACAATTTTCTTCGTGAACAGGGATGTACCATGTTACGTCAACACAAGAGTAATTCAATTAGAAACGATTTACTCTTACCAACATGGTTAGTCTTAATTAATTAAACGCATGATTAATGGATTTGTCGACATAATATACTATAATATTACATACCTAATTTAATACGAATATTTTAATAATTGAATATAAAACTTTTTTCCTTGATAAATAGTTAGAACGCCGTAATCCTACTTATAGCTTAGCATTATACAGGTTTTTAAAACTTTTAATATAAAATAAAGTTTATTGATTTTCACGGAAACTTTGTTAAGCAAATAAATTTAAAACAATACATTTCGAATGAAATAGAATAACAGATTTTACACTAAATAAATGTGATATCTCATTTGATTTTTTACCTTTAAAATTGTAATGTTTGTAAATCACAGTGAATATATTTTATTGCTAAGAATTGATTGATATGTATTAGTTGACGAGTAACTTACTTACAAAATACTTTAATTGGGCCCGTTGGAGGTGAAGTGAGCCAATTAGTAAAATGGTAAAACTTTTTTCTTAAATTTTTAAGTACTATTATGTTTTTTATTGGTGCTTTGGTAGATTGCATATTTTTTTTTTACGGAGATAACACTATTGCGATGTGTATTAACTGAGGTTACTTCACTTTTACAACATGTTAAGACGTGTAGAATATTACAACGCATTTAATTTTTTTGCATAAAATAACACTTGGCTCACTTCACCTCTAATGGACCCAATTAATATAAACATAATAAAGTTGACATTAATTTAAAAGATAAACGACACAAAATGTAATACACGTTCACGCTAATGCTACGTACATCATACACCGCACCATGCATGTAAAATGTAACAGACACTCGAATTATTTTTGATGGTTTGGCAAAAAAAATGGCTTTTTTTTTATGCAATTAAAATTTATACCTTTGTTGTACCACTGCGTGCTTAAGAGACGCGTTTGTCCTTTTTGAGAATCATCTTCAGACTGACAAATACAGTATCAATAAAGCCAATAAAATAATATCAATTTGTTTTATTTCGTTGAATAACTTTAAACAATTGTATGTCTAAAGAATGACCAAAGCAATATCGCGCAATTTTTAATGCATTGGCAACACATTGAACACTATTTCGATTTGAAAATTTTGTATTTATAAATCACGTTTACAGCTGATGTGATAAACAAAACGTAATTTGTCTTAAATATTTTCCACGGTTATTTTACCTGGTTGTTATTCTAAGCGAAGTGTACTAGAATACCAAATGGCTGATTAGTATATTACGTAGTGGGTATTTGTTGAAACATGTGAGGAGAAACATCAGTAAATATATAATGAACTTACTGATGAAAAATGGCTACAAAAATATTCAAATCGTTGACATTACTATATAAAATATAGGTGTGCGCTTGAAAATACTTGTCAGTTTCTACTCGCGGATGTTTTCTTGAAGTAGAATATATGAATATGCATTAAAAATGCACGAAAAGGATTTGAATAGGCAAAAAGCTCTCTCAACACCGCTCTGCGCCGCCTGTACTCGCAGACCTAAAACTTTTGTGTAGACATTTTATTATTCATCCCTCTCTGTCGTAGGCGTTCGTGGAACAGAGTGCATATAAAACTTTTCACTTCTTTGAATACAGTTTAGGAACAACGCTCGAATGAGTGCGTGCCCGCAAATAACTTTGCACGACATTTGAATGAAATTTATTTTAATAAATATGTGAGATATAACGAAAAAACTTCTATAGTAAGCTCTTCACACTTATTTTACTCAATAAAACCTGTTTTGGCCAGCTATAAAGTATAACTAATAATAAACAGATTTCAAGAGTCAATAACGAATAAGTAATGAACTAATGGCATTATACATATCGACTCTGGAAAGGAAAAAGAAAGTAAACCACAGTTTTTTCAAAACAGCTTTTTTTCGATAATCGCAATCTATCCAACTTGATACACGTTCTATCAAAAGGATGTAAGCTACAAATGTAGCTTACATACATACAAAAGTATCTAAATTTATCTTTTAAGCTTGAAAAAAGATGGGCTTGTGAAAATTGAAACAAAAACAAAAGACTGAAAAAAAAGTTTTTCCTAGTAAATTTCTTAAGTAAATATTAGATTATGTCAATTTAACACCAGTTTAGAAGTCTCCGTGCACTTCAAAGTTGTGTTTATTTCATAATTTGCATATGGCCCAAAATCATCAAAACACGTTTTTTTGCCTCCTGTAAATGTGTGGGTTACGTACTTTTTTCTTTTTCACAGTCGATATGTTATGTTATAACAATCTTTAAAATCAGTAAATACGTAGTTTTCAATAAATCAAGTCGGAACCAATTACCCTATCACAACATAATTTGTATAGTGATGTCAAAATAACGCAATTTTTGTGAAATAAAATACTTTTTTCAATATATCAATGGGATTTTGTTATCCAAATTCTAAATTGTTTAACCAATAAAAATTAGCCAAAAGTCATTAAAAATCAATTAACTTCATTAACTTAATTACTTTCCTAATATATTTTTAATGAATTTACAGAATTTTTAGAAAAAATCCGTTTAATATAATATATGTAGAGTAAAACTATGTGAATACGCTTTAATGGTACAATTTTTAAAATTACTTTTATATGCAGATATTCCACAAAGTGTAATATTTAAATGGAAAAGTATCATATATTATAACTGGAAACAAAATTCAATGAGGATGTAAAACAAGTTTTTTTTAAATGTATTCTAGGGATGCAGCCGACAGAAAAGGCAGTGCCGCTTACGCCGAGTGACAGTTTCTGAAAGTGTCCATGTTAGCCCTAGCTGGTAGACCGTTAAAGCTGCTAGGGGATTATTTTGCATATTTTGAAGATTTTGCCTAAAGTATTTTAAGCATGATGAGCGAGAGTTATCTCAATGAGTTGCCAGTTTCTAGAAAAATAAATCTTTTTGAAACTAACGAAGTTATACGTAATAAACGATATCATCTTAAGTTGATAATTCAAGATAATTTTCGATTAGATACTAAGCAAAAAAAAAAATTACTACATTTTTTTAAAATGTTTCAAAATTACATAATATGGCTCTTAAAGGAAATTTTATTGAAATTTATTTTTCCATTAATATATAATTACTTTCTTCGTAATAATGTTAATGGAAAAAATATTTATAAAGATAATTTTAAGCATTTTGGCTCGTTCACGAGATTCAAACATTTTTTTCTATCTATTTTAGTCTATCATTTTTTGTGCTTTATTTAATAATTTAATATTTTCTATATAAAATCATCACATTCTTTAAAAACCAAGAGTCAAATATGAAATAATTCCTGTCTTCTATTCTATTTCTTGATGTAATTATATGATTAAGGATAATGAAAAATTGAATTTTGCCTTAGAAAGTTATATATAGTATTATTTAACCAACACTCAAAACTACGACTTTTATCAATGCTTATATATAGTTAAAATATAATATGTTTTAAAATGTCTCCACCAACAGGCAAAATCTGTTTTGTATTTTTATCAAAGATGTTGAATATAATTAATATTTAATGTTATAAAAAGAGAGATTGAGAAACTGAGTAATAAACAGTTTTTGTAGAAAAGTTTATGTTGAGATACTTCCATCATGGATTTTTAAAAATATATATTTGGCCCTTAAAACTTAACTTATCCCTTAAATAACGAACACGGGGATAAGAAAACCACTCTTATATTCATTGACTCATACATACAATTTCAATTGACCTACAAACGTTTATTAAAAATTATAAATAAACTTGAAGTACATACTTAAACACCCACTGTTTAATTTTAGTAAATTCTCGGAGGAGTCTAGTAAAACTAAACAACTTTTAAAAAATCAAACTATAGAGCTTTTAGTTGTATTAAAACATGAATATCATTTTCCTAAGCGTTATTTTATGATTATCCTTTAAATTCATGTAAAGAATAAATATGTTTCGAATTTATTGAAAATAATACATTTCCATCAGTATGTAATAGTGAAACTCCAACATTTCTAATAATATTTAGATTGCCATTATTTTTTTGTAAATTGAAAATAACTTTTTGCGCCATATCACAAAACTGTCACAGCGTCGGAATAATATGGCAATGGAAAAGTTTCGCAAAACCCTGGTATTCAGAAAAGTTATTAAATTTACAGTTACACAAAGTAATAATCGGATGATTGATGAGCGCAGTCCAACGAAAGTATTTACATTCCAGAGAGATGGCAGATTCATTTTCTTTTACTAAAATAATAATACTTTTATTCTATTGTGTTTGCGCATTTCTGCAAAAAACAATTGAAAGCTACCAGAACAAACAGAGCTTTTGATAAATATAACGCTTTTACGTAGCATATTTTTTGATTTTGTATTGAGATGACAGACGTTACTAAAATATCTTTACATTTAAAATACACAACAAAGGAATAAATACTAAATATTTTTTACTGATACATTAATAAAAAGAGATAAATACAATGCATTCTACTGTGTTGCATGTTTTTTTATTCACTTGCTTAATCCCTCTTTTTCGAAGAGATAAGCAGGGATGGGCTGGAAGGGCCTCAGAAGGGCTCGCGCAAGCCCCTTGATAATTGAAAAGAAAACAATATTTTCAGATCAAATAAGTACATAATTGCAATTTCTGACACATACATGATCTAAGACAGCATCAGTAAACACAGTAATAAATTTTTAGTCATTTAGATTGATAATTTGATGGTAAATTGCATATTGTTACCTTTTATAAGTGTACTAAGTAACAATTGATTGCTTATTTAAGTATTGCAGATAATTGCATACCAGTGATAAATAAATTCACTCCTTACCCAGAACACTGGAAATTGCTTTGAGATTAAGAGTGCACCTTGTTAACGTATTGGCAGCCCACCACTGGGTATAATGATATGGCTAGCACACGACTAGTGATTTATTCATTTATATTGATTTGGTTTGCTATTTTAAGATTGGAATGGCAAAGGAATTTTCAAACATCACAAACACCCATGTCTTCAAACAGAACTCGACAAACCGATTAAAAAAATGCTGTACGTACCGGGACTCAGACAAGTAAGATCCGCCACAGAAACTAACGACGTTGACCACTGCGCAATGAATCCGATAAATGATAACATTCGATAAAATAATGACATTAATTGAAAATTGATTTGATAAATGATGAAGTAAACAAAACTGTTTTAATAAATTGGAAATTTGAGATAATCGCAAAAAAAACTACCTTAATCCATGTGATGTATATTTAATATTTTAATCCTATTTTATCCACTTTATCCCATCTCGAAAACAAGGCGTAGACAGATTTAAGGGAAAAGCTAAGCCTATACTAGACATACGAGTCTGTCTTCTTTCGAACAGAAAAATATTGTGACAACATTATTTATCAAATTTTAATCGTTCAAATTATGTACATTCACACAAGTTCTGTAACAAGCGACCCGGGTTTTGCCTTTCGGCACATTCAGGCGTCAAGTGCACGAATAAACCTGAATTGACGCTTAGTAAATTAATGTATCTTGTTTTTATAAGAAATAAATGTATCGGTAAGCTTAAAGCCATTGCTGGCGAATAGGATTAACCCATGTGAATGCCAACAGATTTGAATGGTGGGTAATTTTAAGAATTATATTTATTTTTGTTTGTCGAGAAAAAAATATGATTATATTTACTCACATATACGGTATGAGAGTGGGGAATTTGGCAGATTTACCTGCTCATTCAAAATCGTTATAACACTATTTACATTTTAAACATTATTCTTCTCTTCTTTGGCCATATTCGCTCCCTATGTGGAGCATATGGCCACCACGCGGCACCACCATGTTTTCCTGTCTCCCGCCAATTGCTTTGCTTCCTCCCATGACATGCCAGCATCCCTCAGTTCCACCGATTACATCATATGGATAGTACCCGACTTACGTCCGGGGCGCTGGAATCCCACCAGTCGAAAGAAGAGGCAGGTAGGATTGAGGCTTTCCGAAAGCATCCGCAGCATGTGACCCAGCCAGTTCCAACGTCTCTCCATAAACACTGACGTGACGGGGCACTGTCTTGTATGCTCCTTTATCTCCGAATTCCTCACAAAATCAAACCACCTCACTACCAAAATTAAACATTAATTATTGTTAAATATTAATTATCGTTTAATAATTTAATATATGAGGCGTATGTTTGTATAGTTATGTATAATGTTTGTATTTAAAGATGAATATTGTATTTAAAATTCGTCAATGTCTGAAGCAGCTGTAATATGAATGTTGTATATTTTTTTGACTTGTTGATATTTTCTCGCGCAAAATTGTAATACAATTTCTGAGGAAAATTCTGTAGCAATATAGAGCAAAAGCAAGTTCTTTGCATTTTTTATGCAAGAAGACGTAATGTAATGAATGTTGTAGAAACGAGTAATTTGATGTTGTACAAGTATTCGCTCGGCGTGTAATATTATAGCGTTGCGTGAGTCTACCGGCATAATTTAATTTTCTATGTCTACTGCAAATGTTTATTCTAATATCGGTGTAACGTTGCATAACTAAAATGAAAAAAAAAAATTTGAAGGCTTAAGCGAACTGCTGTGTAGGATTTGGAGACTCAGATAATGTTCAAGATCGTCGGGTTCTGTGACACATCGATTAGCGTTGAGGGCTTCCATGCCGGATCTCATGGATTCGAGCCCCAGTACGAACAGCATTTTTTTGAATCGATTTATCGATTTATGTTTAAAGGCATGGGTGTTTGTGATGTCTAAAAATTCCCTACCACCTTTTCCGATCTTTATTAACTGGGAGTAGCGAGAGCGATCAATTAACCACAATTTCTACTATCCCTACTACTTTCTTTTGCGACACCTATATTAGATGGTCGTATGCTCCACATTGGGAGCGGACACGGATAAAAAAAGTTAAGAAAAAAAACTATTATGGAAAATAAATTTATTTACAGATGCTATCATTTTAATTGAAAAGATATCAACAATCTCAACATATATATATTTGAATCGTTCAAATTATGTACATCCACACAAATTTTGTCACTAATGACCTGGGTTTCGCCTTTCGGCATGTTCAAGCGTTCGAATGCACGTATGAACTTGAATTGACGCACGATTCAAATTTCATATTGAAATTCCACCAAGCACCTTCAGTCGAAATCTTGAACTATGTATATATATGAGTAGACTATCAAAAGTACAACCATCTCATATATGATGTATGGAAGAGTTCTAATTTTGATACATATATAAATATATTAAATAATAGAATAAAATTGTTGAATGTATATTTTATTTAAGCAGCCTAGTATCATAACTAACGTTTTCTAAAAATCAAGGTTCAAGCAATTTTTGACAATTATAAAAAAAAGTTATAAATGATCATGAATCGGAAAAAAAAGTATAACTTGCTTAAAATATGTACGAAATATACTATTACACAATTTGAAAATATGGCCGATTGGTTTTTGTATAATGAAAAATTGCTGTTGGGTCTCTGTGTTCTAAAATTTTTTTTTGAAAACCGTGTTCGTTCCCAATACGAAATAAAAATAAATGAAAGGATTATGATATTCAACGAGAATGAGTTGCAAATCTGTCACTCAATCTTTCGTTTAAGATATCCTTATACGTGATACCCTAAAGTTTTCGAGGTATAATTGGGTAGGCAAATAGATGTTATAAAGCTACAAAAAGATAACATGTCATAAATTGATTAAAAATAAATTAAAAACCCAACGTATAATATGTATTCAGGTATATATTTACTTTTGAACTAAGTAGGACGAACAATGTTTTTTTTTTCTTCAAATTTTAAGGCTAAATAAAAACTATCGAAAAGTTGGTGTAGTAAAAAGTCCTGACGCATTTGTTAAATAAAACGCAAAATTCTGATTTTAGTATTTTTATTAATTTTTCTTTACAAAAAGTATTCACCCTTTCTTTCTATAACCTTCTGCCACCTATTTGACAAATCTAAAATCCCTTTAGTAAAAAACTCAACTGGTTTCGAATTAAAATAATCGGAAATAGCCGTTTTCACTTCACTTTCTAATTGAAATTTTTTATCTCTAAAAAAATGTTCCATTGATCGAAATAAATGGTAATCAGATGGTGCCAGATCTGGTGAATAGGGTGGATGCAATAAAGTTGTCCAACCAAGGTCTTCGATTTTTTGTCGGGTCAAATCCGCCACATGTGGTCTCGCGTTGTCATGTTGAAGGACGATGTTGCGCCTATTCATCAGCCCCGGTCTCTTTCTTTCCAAAGCTGCATTTAATTGGTCCAATTGGTCGCAGTATACTTGTGCCGTCACAGTTTTACCATATTTTAAGACTTCATGATAAATGATTCCTTTAGAATCCCACCAAACACAAAGCATAACTTTTTTTGGGTGCAAACCAGCTCGAGGGGTCGGAATTGGTTGTTGTCCTTTATTTAGATATTGTTTTTTCCTCGATACATTCGTATATAACACCCACTTTTCATCTCCGGTAATCAGATCCTGAAGAAATGGTCGTAAGCTTTGTTTTTCAAGCAACAATTGACACGCGCTTAGTCGCTGCGCCTTGTTCCGATCGCTTAGCGCATGCGGCACCCAAATTCCTTCTTTTCGGATTTTACCCATTTTTTTCAGGTACTTCTGAGTAATTGACCATTTGGTCCCGACTATACTGGACAATTCTTTTATTGTATGCATGGGATTTTTTTCAATTTCGGCTTTCAGAGCAGCTTCATCCACTTCTTGAGGTCGTCCACTTCGAGGGTTATCTTTTAGGCTCAAATTTCCAGATTGAAATTTTTTAAACAATCTCTGGCATTTTCGAACATTTAAAATGTCTCCATAAACGTCGCAAATGTTTTTTTTTGCAACGGCTGCGCTGTTCTTCGCGTTGAATTGAAAAAGCATACAACTGCGTAAATGTTCTTCAGATGGGCAAATCGCTGTCATTTTTTTTGGGTGGTCGATGAACTCGTTTTTTTACACAGAACATAAATTGAGATGTCCCACGACACAAAAAAAAATACGAGGGCGTCCTAATCAGTCAAAGGACCGAAGGCGACTAATTCTAAAACACGCATCTCTAAAATGCGTCAGGACTTTTTACTACACCTAATACTTAAATCTATGTTGTCGGGTCCTTAGTGCAGTGGTCAATGTTGTTGTCTCCGTGACAGATCACATGGGTTCAAGTCGCAGTAAAAACGTAGTATTTTTTCAACTAATTTATCGATGTCTGTTAGCAGGCATGGATGTTTGTAATGCATATTCCCCCTTCCCATTTCAATCCAGTAACGGGGCGCAGCAAGAACGATTAGCTAAAAACTATTCCTATTTTTTTTAGCCATACTCTTTTCGAAAAAAAAAATGAGGTATTGAGTAACAAGCAGTTTTAAAAAAAACTTCTGTTGAGATAGATACCTTTATTTGGAAGCCATACGAGCCTCTGAGAAGTGAAGTGAGCCAAGTGATATTTTAAGAAAAAAAGCCTGTGGGTGTAAAGTGAGCTTAGTTTATACAAACTGCAATAGTGTTTTCATTATAAAAATAAAAACGTGCGATCCACAAAAACTCTATATACTTTCCGTCAGAAAAGTTTTATCATTTTTCTACATGGCTTACTTCACTTCTCAACGGCTTAAATCTTACAAATATGAAAGAGAACATGGATTTAAAAAAAAACGTTTCATCGAGAATATTTGCAGAAAAGATTGATATTTAAATTGCTTAAAAAAGAGATATTTCAGTTAAATTCTAGTCGATTTGACAATATTCCTCTTTGAAGGCAACCGAAATTCCAATTAGGGATAACCTCCCAGCCTGAATTTGTATACATACATAATGTGGGTAACGATACACAGGTCCCTCGTCTATCTCTATTATAATGGCGTTAGCAGATTGCCAGTCTACCCATTTAAGGAAAGGGATAGATTTCTTTTTGTCACTCCACCTACCCCTGGCATCCCTTGGTCGGTAGGTATCGTAAATCAAACAGATATTTATCATAATTTACACAGAAATGTAATCAACCCTAACGCAATTTTCATAATTGATTTGACAGTTACGTAATTCGGTAGAATAGGTTGGAGGCAACCGATCTAAAGGTCATAGATTTATTTTCAACGAGAAATTATCAAATATCATATCGTCACCTCAACTAAGAAACTTCTGTGATTATTGTTTCTTCTGTAATCAAAATGAAAACAGATTAATTAATATCAATTTTAATTTTAGACCACATGCTTTTTCAAAAATTCATTATAAAATTCATAAAGAGTGGTAATGTTATTTCAAAATATCTTTTACGATTCTTAACTGAATGGCACGTGTGTCGTATCATAGACAATTGGCAGCAAACGTCAAACAGACATAAAAAGAAAACATGCACTTCAATAAACAAAAACACTTTCTTTTTTTGAGTGGCATTGCAACGCTAATAAATATATAAAAAAAGCTGTAGCATTTTAATGACAAGATGAAACGGGAAACCACTGCCTCTTATATTTATTTATAAGTCTTATATAAGATATTACCGACAACTATTCCAATGTTCTTGCAAATTTATTATAATTTAGAAGGTTGATCCAAGAGAATTCGAAGGAAAATATTTGATTGGGAAGTAATACACAATACATATCATTGAATTGATTTAAATTTATGAAAGAGCTTGTAATTTTATATGGATTCTAAAGTCAATTTCATTTCAAAATAACTAAGGATAGTATAATTCAACTTGCTGAATGTAATTTTGATTTTAAAAGGTTAACATTCGTTAAATATAAAACGTTACTGTTTTCAGTAGAGATAAAACTGTAAAAAGACAAGTTCTTCTGAATAATTCACCTCTTAGAGCAATTTTCGTGGCCATAATCATTTAAACCCTTAAAAACGATCTGATTTGGCGACCGGACTCTTTTCTTTAAAGCAAAGCTCCGGCATTGCCAACCCCGGGCCATATATATTATCTTGAACCTTTTTAAACAAAATTTAGTGGAACAAGTACAGCACCAGTCGCTGGCATTGCACCATTATGGGAATGGTGCAATTTGTTTTGTCGTGTGAACGGCCAGTTGGGTTGGTAGCCCTTATTGCTTAACCCCAAAAATGCCGCGAGGAAAATACTCTTGCATTCCTAGAAAAAAGTTTTGATAGATTGCCGTGAAAAATAAAACGAGAAAATTGAAATTATTTTTCTAGAATTTAGCGCATACGATGATTCCAAATAAATTCGGCATCAGTTCAAGTGTAAAATGTATTAAATTCAACATACTCACATTATACAAATAAGTTAGCAATATATTTCAATAAAATCAAAAGTAAGCACGTATGATTAAAAATAATAATTTTAGTGATCTAGTAATATAAGTTGGCTTCTTTGGTCTAGTGGAAAAAAGATGCGCCCAATTGACCTGGCGGTCGGAGACACGGCAAGTTCAATATAAAATAATGATTTTCAGACCCATTATTTAGTTTGTAAAGTTGTTGATCTGAATTGACTTAATTTAGCGTCTTGGTTAATAATATTTAAAAATATTATGACAAAACATATATTTTTAACTAATGTAGTT
The DNA here is from genome assembly GCA_031772345.1 of Himalopsyche anomala. Taxonomy (NCBI): domain Eukaryota; kingdom Metazoa; phylum Arthropoda; class Insecta; order Trichoptera; family Rhyacophilidae; genus Himalopsyche; species Himalopsyche anomala. The sequence goes on along the minus strand of CM062822.1, from coordinate 37,026,453 downwards.
TTATGTTATAAATGGGTCCATTAGAGGTGAAGTGAGCCAAGTGATATTTAAGAAAATAAAAGTTCGATGCGTTGTAATATCGCGTTAAAGTATCGCAGTTAATACACGTTGCAATAGTGTTACCTGCGTAAAATAAAAAAATGCTATCTACCAAAACACCAAATAAAGACCTGATTGTACTTAAAAGTAAAAAAAAAAGCTTAACTATTTTATTAGTTGGCTCACTTCACCTCTAGAGGACTCAAATAATACAATAAATAATAATAAAAATATGGTTATCAATTAGTAGCCGACAAATTAAGTAATAATTTTATACAAAAGAAATAGTATAACATATCATTAATTGATTTTCTTTTTTTTTTTAACATTTACCTAAGCAAAACCTTCCGAGGCCACAAGACAAGCTTGTAAATGGGTTAATGGTAGCAAATGATATTGAAATATTTATTAGGTTAAGTGTCTGCAGCGAGGGATGTGAGTGAACATTATGGATTACTCTCGTTCAAAACGTTCCTGGCTTCCGTTAGCGAGGCAGCCCTCCCGACGTAGCAGTACGTCGAACGCTAATGCGATAACGCGATCGCTTTGTTAGCAATGGTAAAATGTACGCACAGAGGAATTATTACTGGAATAAATATCGTGCATGTTGCACGTGAAATTGTGTTGCAACTCATCTTGATGAATTGGTAACATGTTTAACAATGGCCAAAATAATAACACGTAGCTATCAATCAAATATATTTTTACTACAATACAATATAATATAAGATGTTAGAGGTGAAGTGAGTCAAGTGGTATTTTAGAAAAAAATAAGTGCGTTGTAATATTATAATACCTCAGTTAATACACATTGTAATAGTGTTATCTCTATAAAAATATGAAATTTATCAAAATACCAAATAAAGTCGCGATTGTTCTATTATTAAAAGTCCAAGAAAAAGTTTTAGTATAATTTTTCTAGTCGGCTCACTTTACTTCTTAAGGGTCCATATTATAAATCATCAAGTATGTTAGACATTTGGTGAAATTGAAAGTTGTTCTGGTCTATTTATTTTTGGTTTAAAAAAAGTGGAATATGACTGATATAAAATATTACAAACAGTAAGTATTAGCTACGAAATATTATTATTTAAATTATGTACTATTAATTAATAATCAAATACTATTTGCCAACTTGAAATTATATAAATTAAATGATTTTTTAATATTTAAACATAAACCAATATATAAAAAAGTTGTCTTTGATAAAATTGTTAGATGTAGATTACTTTTAGGGTGTTCGCTGTTAATACTTGATTGGACGGCATATTATATTTAAAAAACATATATTAATATATTTGTATTAATTCCAACTTTAATTTATTAAAATTGGAACCGACTTCGCTCATGACGCGCATTTGAAATAGTAGTAGCTTATATACATTAAAAAAAAAGCGTAATCCGTAGTGTTCAACTACGTTTGTGTAGATGCAAGAGAAAATGTGTCACAATAACATTACAATACTTATTTGCTTAATCTTTATAATGAAAAACATGAACCTAAAAGATATTTTTTAGAGTAACGTGTGCGTTAATTTATCAATTTCCTTTTTAACATAGACGGTAAGGATTACAACGCATAATTAAGGGAGGATTGTAACGATCTTCCCTTATACGTCCTACCTTAAAAAGATTTATAGTTAAATCAATCGAAAATTCATACATACTTTTGGATGCCAATCCAAAAATCGATTGGAAATTTGATTGATGTTTTGAAAAAATAAAACTTACTTAAACGACAAAGAATGTGTGTTTGCTTCTAGTTTCGATAACACATTTTGCTTAGTAAATTTTCAATGACATAATAATAGATGTGTTATATTATATTTAAATGTACGTGTTATGCTTAAAACTTGACAACACATTGGTGTTCACAATGCTCTTTGTGCGGAAATTAGAAAGCATCTTCGTGTTTTCGTCTTCTGAAACAATCATTTATTAACACTCCAAATGAATATGTGATGTTTGAAGCAGGTTCGAATTGAGTTTATAGGTGTTATGAATAAACCAGAGGGTTCAAGTTCTCAAGCGTTGGTGATTATTTGAAGGGCGTAAATTAAAAAAGAAGTAGAGTCCTGTGGTTAATAATGAATGTGTGAATTTCGGGAAAAATGGAAGAGTTCTCAGGATAATAAGAATTTTTAGTAATGACTGTTTCACACGTGAATAAATGATATCATAAAAAAATATTTTGCAATTTAGTATTTATTTCAACCATAATATAAATTACCGTTTTCCATCACCAAGCCTGCTAATACTTTTAAATGAGATAATATGAGGTACTAAAATTCAAAATAAATAATACGTCAGTAAGAAATTATTTATTTTTTGACATACCTGTGTTATTTTATAAACACTCCCTTGAAGTATATTGATAAGTAAAAAATGAGGAATTATTTACAGTTTTTTATTACTGAAAAGATCCTGACATCATTTGGACTTTTATCCAGTTATAACAGCCATTTGAATAATTTAATCGAATTTGTTTTCGCGTTTTGGAAAATTATTTTACACTTTATTTACATTGCTTGCTGATTTATTTAAATATGAAACAGCGAAATTAAAAATATTATACAATAAATCGGAAGTTCAGGGTGACAAGAGCGAAACTATAAATAATAAATATTTATTAAATTTGAATCATTCAAATTATGTACACTCCCACTGACAGTCAGTTCAAGTTCATCCGTGCGCTTGAACGCCTGAAGATGCCGAAAGGCGAAACCCGGGTCGTTAGTGACAAAATCTGTGGGAGTGTACATAATTTGAATGATTCAAATTTAATATTGAAATTCCACCAAGCACCTTCAGTCGAAATCTTAAATTATATAAATATTTATTGTCTATTTTATCAAATGTGTACTATTTGTTTTATTTAGTATGATATATGAAAACTTTATTTTTTTCAAAACAACATTGTTATAAAGGAAAACATTTGATATCTCAACTGTATTTATTTTCCATTAAATATAAAATTATTTTGAGACAAACGGAGAATCAGTTTTTGTTGTCTAGTTTCACCATTGTCACCTTAGTTCTGGAAATGTTGTTTGATTCCGGATATGTGTTCAAGTGGTCAACGTTGTTGAGTTTGATTGTGTAGCTTACGGGCTCAAATTCAAATACTTTATTTTTTAAATAGATTTATATATTTCTGTTCAAAGGCCTGTGATTCTATTCGGATCGTCAAAATGGTGGGTAGCCAGAAAGATTACTTAACCCTCTAGAGACGAGAGCTTTTTTTCCATAAAAAATATATTTTTTAAGCCATATTGAAGTCACGGATAACTTCTATTTCTAACAAAAATTAAAAAAAAAAAACGCAAAGTCGTTGTATAGAAACCCCGCATATGGTTATACTCATCCTTTTATTACCGTGGATTATTGTGTACGGACAGTAGTAAGGACAAAAGTGACCGTATGGGCCCACAAACATTCGGGATTGAAATATGTATAGATAAACGTGATATTTTTTTTTTAAATTTGACCTCTTTAGATCAAAATAATTTCAATTAGCAAAAGAACAGTACATAGTTTGATGTTTTGATATAAAAATAACTAACAGTTTCAAAAAGTCCATTAAAAAAACGGAAATTCAAAAAATCGCATGTGCTTTTGGTGGCCGTTTCTGTCCCCGCGGCTGATGACTAACTGAAGTCTTTACCCTTTTTAATCAAATATGAGTGAAAGCAACGATATTCAGGTAGAAAAAAGATGAATTGTGGGATCAATAGACAGCGGTGTTTACTGTTACCATAAGGTCACGCTCGTCCTTGGAGGGTTAACCACTAGTCTTGTCATAACCCTATTTTTATATCTTTCTTTTTGATCTAAAAAGATTAAAAAAATCTTGTAGAAAAACACTTCTTAAGACAAATTCTACTAATAGTATATATAGTCTACATTTGGGCACGTTACCCGTTTTTAAGATGCATGAATTTTGTTCTATAACAGAAACATCATCATTTCACAACTTTCTGTTCCCTGCTTTGAGCGCGAAGTATGTTTAAAATGCACCGTAATTATTTTCACGACATAGTTATTATCATAAAAGGTGGTAGGCGAATATTTATTAAGTTATTAGCCCCTTAAGCGGCGCATTTCACCACGATTAGCGGTGGCGCTAAAACGCTCATTAGCGATGATACTCGTGTCTTTGTCCCTGTCACACCTGTCATTTACAAATGACGCCGTCTCTGTCTGCTCGGACAACTATGATATCACATACTTTCGTTGTCATCTCAAATGGTGAGCGCTTGTGCAGCAAAGTTCAAAATTTACACAAACCCGTTCAGATGCAAAACAAGCTATGATGTTTTGCATCTGAACTATGAACTTTATACAAACAAAATAATATTTTTATTGGCTGAATTAGCATTTACTTGGTAGAGCTCTATTGTAATACGGTTAAAAGGTAGCAAAGTATTTACTTCTACAACTTTTTTAAAATCAGTTTATAGCTATTTTGGCGTATGTGTTATGAATACACAACATTATAGCATAGAGTGCTATGTTAAATTATCTATGACAACTTGTAACAATAAACCTTTCAACTAAACCGATATCCTTCTCCTTTCTCGCCAGTTCAAATTGAGAGTTCAAATCGAAAGGTCGACAGCCTAGTAAAAACTTCTCGATACTCAGCTTGATATTATTTTGATTAATAAGATTTAGTGATTTATTCATAAAGTGTAAATTATATATATGGAATAAAGTTGAAACAACATTTGAATTAAATTAAGTGTTTTAGTAATAATATATCCATAACATATGGCATGGTCAGAACTATATTTAAACCCTCATTTACTCAGCTATATATACTGGCTTAGAAGAGATACATGTATTATGTATCTCTTTTAATGTGTGTTGTGTATTTTTTAAGCAAGTATATATATGTATATAAAATACGTTTTTGTATCCATATCCGCTCCCAATGAGGACCATATGACCTCCTAATGGAGGTATCTCAACAGTTTTTCTACGAGAACTGTTTGTTACTCAGTCGCTCAATCTCACTTTTTTTTTTCAAAGTGGTAGTAGGAAAAGGAGGATAAGGCTTGAACAGGATAAGTCGTTAACTAATCGCTATTGCTACTCCCAGTTATTAACGAATCAAAAGGATGGGAGCAGAGAAAATAATGTGAATTTACATTACAAACACTCAGTTTTTGATCAACGTTTTGAATTGAATAGTTCTCAAATATGCTGTGATCTTACCGGGAATCGAACCCAGATTTGCGTAATCGGTAGAGCAAGCTCTATCCAAATGGGCCACAACAGGCGACAAATAAGTAAGACAGCATTTTTACAACACAATTTTATGAAAATTTTCTGTGAAAGTATACAAACATATAGGTTCAATCTTGAATTCATTAAAATAAATTTGAAGCTGTGATCGAGTACAGACCTTAACACCTTAAAGGCTTACCCAAATGACATGAATCGTGTTCACGATTCATGACATGACGTCACTTAACGCTGGTGTGGCATGCATGCTGTTAAAACACTGTATTTAGCATACAACAAAACCTTAGACAACATTTTTCCATAAAATAGTATTCTTAATACAATAATTATTTTTATTCGAATTATAAATTAGTCGTAACGAAGTCACAAAAAAATATTTAATGTATCTTAAATAGCGCACAAGATAAGTACTGAATGTGGTAAAATTTTTTTTTTTTGTCATATTAGTACTATAGAAATTCATTAAACAATCATGTGCTTGCTCCCTGTCAATTATTGTTCGAAACGTAGTCAAAATAAACCGCTTTTGTTCTTAAAGAGTTTTCCATTATTTATTCAGATAAGGAATAATTTATTTGTTACATTTTGTTGACGTTTTCTTGTTGTATTTTCAAAACACAAACATTCAATATTTAAAAAAATAAATAAAATATAGAGTTTTGATTCTTTTACATTCACTTTTATGGTGTTTAATTTTAATAATAAATAGGTGGAAAGGCATTACATATATTCAAAAAATCGAATACTTATTTGTACTAATCCCACTTTTTTTAGTATGATCAGAACCGGTTTTGCTCATGACAAGCATTATCATCTGATATATATTACATTCATAAACAAACATAGTATCAAGAACAATATACGTAAACCAAAACATACTTAAAAATAAGTCAAACTTTGTTGCAATGTAGGGGTGTAGTCAGAGTTGATTTTTTTTTAAAATTATATAGCAAAATAGTTTACGCTTTATTAAAATTAAAACAAAAAGATATTTTAAATAAATTATTTATTTAAAATATAATCTTTAAATTGAATCCATCAAAACCGAATAACATTATTGTAGATGTAAGTAGTTACATGCAGAACTGCAACAACAGTATTACAATATGAATAGTTTCAGCTTCATTGAAATGAAAACAAAAATAAATGCAGTAGATCTGTTGGAAGCTTATTTATTTAAAATATAATGTACTTTAATACAGCTGGCGAAAAACAATCGCTCACGCAACGATATAGTTGCTCTTTATAAAGCTAACATTATATAGAATGAATTGAATCTTTCAAAACCGAACGACATTATTGTAGCAGTAAGTAGTTACATGTAGAACTGCAACTGTTGTATTGCAATATGAAATGCTAATGGACATTAAATGTGCTCCAAGCCTCACCATTCGCTTTAGAATGCTGTTCGTAGTCATATTCACAACTATTGACGTCTGTGTGATGTGAAGCTTGAATCATTTTAATCGTAGCTGGCAAAATATCTTTTTGAATATTTTGATTGCGAAATAATTTCAAAATAATTCAACATATTGACTGTGGAAAGGAAAAAGGACGTAACTCATACACACGAGGGACAAAAAACGTGTTTTGAAAAAAGATTTTTGGCCATATTCAAATTATTTACTAAACACAACCTTGAAGTGCACGGAGACTTCTAACCTGGTGTTTAATTGACTTAATCTAATATTAATTGAAGAAATTGTCTAGAAAAAAACTTTTTTTTCATTCTTTTTTCTTGGTTTCAATTTTCACAAGCCTATCTTTTTCAAACATAAAAGCTAAATTTAGATACCAATTCGGCATTTGCAGCTTACATCCTTTTGATGGACCGTGTAACAAGTTAGTTACGTTGTGATAATCGAAAAAGACTGTTTTGAAAAAACTGTGGGTTATGTCCTTTTTCCTTTCCACAGTTGATATGATAGTAAAACTGTGAATTCAAGATTTTTAGCTTTGTAATAATAATTAATGAATGACAAAAATGCAAACTTTCTTTATACATAATTGTTTGAAGTTTAGTTTTTAATGTAGTAAAATGAAATCAAAGAATAATAACAATTCATAAAAGTTTTTTTTATTGTACGGTTATAAATCGTTTCACGATTAAGTGATGGCAATTTCTGAACAGGTGTTACAGAATATAGATAAAACTTATTTTTAATTTAACACAGACAAATGTAACGTTTTAGTTTTGGAACTCCGTAATACTACAAGTATTTAATGTAAGCTGGTTATGAATTTGTTTTCAGAAAAAACCTAGAAAAGACCTGTTATTTTAAGATTTCTTAATATTACGAATATTAAAAATCAATTATCGCATAGTGATAATAAATGCATTAGTTAAAATATTTTTTAACACAATAAATGGTGACCGACACCGCTAACACCACTAACAAATATATGTGAAATTAGTACAAAAAAGTGTTTTATTTTTTGGATATTTAAAGTAAATATATTATTATTTAAGGAGTCTTTATCGCTTACTTTTGGTAAGTATGACTAAAATGCAACTGAGAAGTTATGTGCGAGAGAACTTGTTACATTTCTATTGGGGGAACCAGATAGATTGAATTTACTATACGATATTGAAGCTTCTGCACAGAATCTGATGTGCTTTAGCCCTTTAACAAAAGTTGATTGTTGTACTTTGAAGTATGATATTTTTCTCTATATGTACGTCTTTTATGTTTCACACAATAAATAAATACAATTTATACTACATATTTGATACTTGACAAACTGATAAACACTAATTTTTTGTACATAAATAATTCTACTTGATTGCTAAAGCAATTTATTGATATGCAAAACCAAAGACGGTATTTAAAAAAACACTTGAAATAACTATTATTAACTATATCCAAATGATCAACGGTTTTGGTATGCGCCTTATTCACTTTTGATGTACACAGGCTCGAATACCCATACAGACATGTTTAAAAGCTATTTTTAAATCGATTTCTGAATTATGTTCATGTTTAAGCATATTTTTACTTATCTGGGACAAAAAAAAACGAGACGCATGGAGAACGATTTTTTCGGATATCAAATTTATGGAGCTTTAAGTACCAGGAGTTTTTCTAGTCTCCTTCATCGCTAAGTTTTTGAAAAATTGTATTCCCTTACTACCGTTGCAGACGGAAAGGCGTGATTACTACAGAGATAAAAAAATCACGGGAACTCAATATGCACTATTTTTCAAATCACATTCTATATGCTTCTCTCCTTACTATATCTGCACAAGTACACACAAAGGCGCAAACATACATTCACAAAAAAATACACAAATAAGTCAAATAAAGAGAGTCATTTTTATGATGGTAAGTTCGTCCTTAAATTATTAATTTTAGACGAAACATAAGGTCTATAGTGGGTCATCGAGAAGAACAGCTCGGTCTAAAACGATTCTCAGGCAGCGGGAGAACGATAAGCTATCAACAAGTCTTTCCTAGTCTCATCTTAACACACCCCAATTCTTTTTGACATGAAGAAATGAACAAATGAATATCAGCCAGGTTTTTTAAGCTACCTTTTGCTTAAATTCTTTATCGAAATCCCACGCGTTCAATATTGCAAATGAAAATTGTAAAATAAAAATACTAATGCAAATCATTATCAAAATGTATTTCAACTCATATAAAAACGGCAATTTTTCATAAATATCACAGTAAATATAAAATCTCTAATTAACAGTAATTATCTGAACCATGTCACCGATACCGTTCAAAGCTTACAGAGCTAACGGTCAAAGGTTAACCAGCAACCTGTCAGCTTTCTGGCGACTGGAAAGCTTGCACAGCTTCAAAGAGCTACGGCGTAGATATATTGCAGCTACGAGCGTTAAACTTGTTTCCCGCAAATAATTGGGTCAGTTGGGAAAAACCGGAAACGGCTGCATTAATTGGACTTTTTTAATACTGAAAAACAGTAAAAGCTTTGCGTTGACGTTGTGTTTTCACAGTTTAAATTACAAACAGTGTTTTATTGACCTATCATAGTTTTTTTACAGTAGCTTAACAGTAAAAAATGATAATTACCTCACATTTACATTAACGAACGTGATTTATATATAATAAAAATGTTTTTGAAATTTGAAGCGAGAAAGAAACATGAAGTGTTTTTTGATCTAATATTATATAAGATGTTTTTTTATCTTGTCTGCTCCCAATATGGAGCATATGTACTACAAATAGAGTTTATCTCAACAAAATGTGTATACGACAACTGCTTGTTACTCAGTTGCTCAACCTGGCTTTTTTCTAAAAAGGGTAAAAATACAACGCTAGGACAGGATTAGTGGTTTACTGGTTCACACTGGTTGGAGTATATGATGGGTGAGAATTTAAGACATCAGATACATCCATACCTTTGAACAAAAATTATTAAATCAATTTATAAAACTGTCCTTACTGAGATTCGAACCTACGTAACAAAGCCAACAACTTCGAACAATCAACCATGCAGACGATTTATAAAATTTTATAAATATTTTTTTTTATTTTTTAATAATAATCAAAACCTGCATACATTTTTTGTGGAAAGAAGCCAAGAGGAATATAATTAATAGATAAAAGAATATTTTACATTTCAACATGCACTTAAAACTGAAACTATTAAGATTTTTTAAAGATATCACAAAAAGGTAAGTTGTGATTTAATAATATTTTCAATCATATTTTTACGTATCAATAGACAACCATATATTTTTTATCTTTATAAAAACTTTATATTCACAAGGAAACATTTGAAGTAAATATTGAATTTTATACAGGTAAAAAAAAAATGGTTGCAATGTAAAATTTCAGCAAAGCAGTAGAAATATATTTGGAAAAATAAAAGGCAAAATATTTGCATGGTAATTCCTTCTGTTTGCGATCGCAAGATCTTGGTATTTGACATGTTGCAGTATAAAAGCTTTGAAATCATTGGATGCAACTTTGTACCATTTTTATCGCATAAAGTATTTACTCTTTGCTTTGCTGTAATTGCTGATGTAATGTGCATTCTATATTTTATATTTTAAACCTTTGTAAAAATGTTAAGTGGAGTAGGAAAAAACAACAATATTCTTGTAATTTTTTGATGATTCACGGCTCCCGATGTAATATTTGTTGGATTTAAAACTCTAGTAAAAAAAAATATTAATCACCAATTTTAAAATAAAAAAAAAAAAATGTTTTATAAACAGTCTAGTTTCCACTCAAAAATAGTAATATTATTTTAGTTTAAATAATTTCTTTAAAGCTATGTTAATAAAATAACACAATTTTATAACAATGTATTGATGACTACAGTAAAGCAAAAAATAAAGATAGCTTTGTATCTTTATTAAGTGTTTGCATTAATAAAATACAATACGAATCGGAGTTTATTTTAATTTTATTATTATTGTGCTGCCGCAACTGTGTATTGTATTTTCAAAACCTGTTGTTTGAAGAAAGCCATATAGATAATACTTCCCAAGAAAAATAAAGATTGTTTTTGTCCTTCCACTTTAAAGTTACATTTAAAAACACATTGAATTTTATTCTTCAAGAGAAACATAACAAAGAAAACGGACGCTGGCTGTTTCTCTACAGTTTCTCAATTCAACAGTTTGTTTTGTGCGCCATTTTGCGATGTAAACAATAAATACACTGATAAAAGGCTTATCGCAGTTAAGATGACATTGTCTCTTGAATAAAATGGATCACGTACTTATAATATAAACAGCAAAATGCCTTCTAAGTGGTATGGCGACATCTTTGAAAAGGCTAAGAATTGTACCAGTTGGACAATAATGTTGGCAGAAAAAATTAGTACGTATACCTTGCACTGTTTACAAGTTATACAATTGGAATAAAAATATACTAAAGCTACATAATACACAAATTTTATTGATGTTCAATGTTTTCAAACACAGATGTTCAAGAATAATTTAAATAAAAGAATATATAAACAACGGATATTAAGTGTAATAAAAAACTATTACTGGGTAATTCTAAGTGGAAATAATTTTCTTGCGATTTCATTTAATCAATTCCAGTGCGTTTTTAAATCAAAATCAATTTTAGATTTACGAAAAAAAGCATAAAATTTACAATATACTTGAGAAAAATTAAAAAGTCATTTGAGATAACATATTTAAATGAGAATTAAATAAAAATATGACACATAACCATGGTTGACTCTCGCGGTTCGGAGACTAGAAAAATACTTCTCTGCCGATGGGGGTTGTTTAGGGACCCCAGTGGTTTCCTCATTTTGGCCTTATTATTATGAGTTTCAAAAAAAATAGTCTAAGGGCTTTAAAATATCTCTCTGCATCATTCCTCATACATTTTTTTTTATAAAAATCCGTGGTTTTTTAATAAATAATCATATTTTAGTTGCGCGTAAAAAAGACGTCATCCCAGCACACATATGAAATTGCAACTGACGAGTTTAGCGCAGCTATCTTACGAACGATCGCTTATCGCGGGCGCTTATCGTGTTATCGCGTATTTATATAAACTACAAAAGGTCCAAAAAACAATGATATAAGAAAACCTTAATTATAAACATTGTATAACCCATATTAAAATATATATTTAAGAAAATGTGGGTATTTGGGTCGCATTTCTTGAGCTTATAACCGGAAAAGTTAAGTTGACTGAGTTATTATATATATAAAATATTTAACTAAAAAAGCCAATGACATGGTTCTTGCCACGCTTGAAACTGTTATTAAAACTAAATTTATTACTTGAAAGATTATTGAAAGAATTGCTAAATATGCTCTTAATGCGCTCATTAGCAAAGGTTAAATATAATTCAAAGTATTAACTCAAGGTGGGTGATAAAATTGTAATATTGTTGGATTTATATATATCTGAAAACCGGTGGAAAATCGGTGTATGTACTTAAATATACCCGAATATGTCAAAAGGCTTGGTCGACCAAAAATTATAGTTAGATATTTAAAAAAATATATAAAAACAATATCCATGCTTTATTTAGAGCGGTATGGTCAACACACGAATCCTCTAAGAATCTTTGCTTCCTTCCTAGTGATTCCACCGTCTTGTAACTCGCCGAGTACAACATATGAATAGTCATCGGTGGCTTTCCGTAACGACGGGATCCGTCCAGTTGGTAGAAGAAAAAAGGCAAGGTTCTTGGTAATACATGTGCTAGCCAGGTCGATCGTCGCTTTTTATTTTGTACTTTACAAGAGGCTGGTTAGTCCACTTTTATAATTCCGTGTTCTTAACATCGCCATTCGTTTAAGCAGCGATTTTAAACGATCAACTGCACATGCCTGGCTCTCTATGTTTATACCACGTATAAATATAATCATAAAACCTTTTCCGACAAACAAAAATAAGTAAGTAATAGTTCTTAAAGCTACTCACCATTCAAATCTGTGGGCATTTCCATGGGCTAATATTTTTCGACAGCAATGGCTTTAAGCTCAATGATACATTTATTTCTTATATAAACACGAAACATTCATTTACTAAGCGTCAGTTCAAGTTCATCCATGCACTTGAACGCCTGAAGATGCCGAAAGGCAAAACCCGGATCTTTAGTGACAAAATATGTGTAAATACATAATTTGAACGATTCTTTTCATATAATATTACGAATATTACTAACATAATAAAAAAAATGCTTGCTAATTACTATATAATATATATTATCATGAAAAAGCACTTTTCCAAAGCAACAAGTGCTTAATATTGAACCCGTTAACATAACTATATTTTCTTTGAGAAGTTGAAATAAAAAAAATGTTATCCTCTATGCTGTATGATATAGAAGAAGTTTAATGAGATTTTTTTATTCATGCTCGATACGATTCGATGAGTCGGCTGGAAAAAAGGTTGTCTGAAAAAGTTTCCGTGACCTTTGTACGTTCCACTATCTCATTTCTCTCATCGTGTAAGCTCTTTTTGATATAATACCGAGTCTAGATTGCTGACTCCGGTATTAAATACTTCGTTATACGATATGCTGGACTGCTCTGAATATTTTCAATGTAATTAAAATAGGAATTAAAATTTTGCCAACGAATCGTCATTCGATTATATAAATTTGTTTTAATTACATTAGATCTAGCTAGAAACTACAGAAATAATTGGTATCAGTTGAGGTACTGATATTATGATAAAATTGTATAATACATAACAGAAACATTGTTTTTCTGATTTTTAAACATACCGAATAGTAAGTTTTTACCAATAACTTACATTTTACATAATAACATGAACAGTGCAAGAATCAATCTGAATTTACGAAATAAAAAGAGTGCCAGATAATAACACTTACAGTTTGTAAAAGTTCACCAATTACTTATTATCTGCCGTGATTCCAGAAAAATGTAGTTAATTTGAATAATATTTTACGAAAATTGCTACTTAGATAATCTTGACCATCAAATCATTTTGCAGTGGATGCAACAACGAACATCACATGAAAATACACATTTTACACAGCATTTAAAATACAATAATTGTTTTTTTAAAAAATGTTTTGATTTACGGGTTAAGTTTTTGTTTCCGTATAAGAATATTTTTATTAAAGACTACCCTTACACTAAGGACTAAAACGTACATACTGCCTTATTAAAAAAAATGTTTTACAGTAACTAAAAATTTAATACCCAAGTTACTTAATCTATATTCTTGGGTTATGTCAACATTTCGTATAAAACATTTTAACGACTTATTTTTTAACTGTGTCTTAAAATAATGCTATTTATTGTTATGTTCAAGAAAAAATCGTAACAAAAAAATCGCGTGTAATTTTTGTAGGCTTAACTGAACGAATTTAAAATCTTTTATTTTACAATAGAATCTCGTATACGTAATAAAGTGGAGCTACCGAGAATTTAGCTAAAGCTCCACGCCTTAATAATGCTATTTTGATAAAACAGTATGTTCCATTTTAGCTACAAAAAAAATATACTATAATACGCATTTAATTGATATTTGTCTGAGAAATATAATTGGAATGTGTCTGGAATATTTCTTTATGTCTTATATTCTAAAAAAATATAACGTTATCGATTAAATTGATATTAACTTGGTATGTCTTTATAACAATAGGGTGAAAATAGCAAAGTGTGGCACTAGTTATAAAATATAATTGTTTTTTTAAGCATCATGCCACCGTCAGAACTTTAGTAGTACTCAACTAAACATTTCTTAGTCTACAATGATTTATAGTGCCAATAAATTAACTAAAATATTGTGATAATGGTATATATAAAAACATATTTGTTAAAACGTTTTAGATTTTTAAAAAATCAGGTATCTATACCGTGGATTTAAAAAGTATTTGAAACTTGGCTTACTTGAAAATTCACAAATTTTTAAGCTCTGTGAAATATAATATTCATTATTTAATGAAAGCTAAGAATATTAGGAAATTGAAAGCTAAGAATATTGTCGCCTGCTGTGGCTCAGTTGGTAAGAGCTTGCTTTACCGATCACGCAGGTCTGGGTTCGATTCCCGGTCAGACCACAGTGAATTTGAGAATTATTCAATTCAAAGTTGTGATCGAAGACTGGGTGTTTGTGATGTCAATTCACATCATTTCCTCTCCTCCAATCCTTCTGATCCTTTAATAACCGGGCGTAGAATAGCGATTAGCCAACCACTAGTCCCGTTCTAGCCTTATCCTTCTTTCCTTACTCACTTTGAAAAATGTGAGGTTGAGCGACTGAGTAACAAACAGTTCTCGTAGAAAAAACTTCTGTTAAGATACCTCCATTCGGAGGCCATATGCTCCACATTGGGAGCGGACATGGATTAAAAAAAATTAAAAAATGTATCTTAATACACTTGGTATGCACAATATATACCTATGTATTGTGTGTGTGTGTGTGTGTGTGTGTGTGTGTGTGTCTATGCTGTGTTGTGCTGTACGCTACAGACAGACATTCAAATAAATCAAAACGTTTTTTATTATATTTTTTAAGTTAGTTTGTTGATGATGGGATTTATAAAATAATTTTATATTTCTTATTTTGAAAGGCAAACAGACGTAACCGACAGTTTTTTCAATAACATCTTTTTGATATTCACAATGTATACAACTTAATACACGTTCAATTAACCTTTTAGCTGCCGTAGAAAAAAAGTACATAATTACCTAGCACGCCGGCTACAATTTTCAATTACTAATTTAACTAGTTATAGACTAGTAAGCTCGTAACTGTCGTGATGAGTACGAAAAAAATTACTAGACATTTCGTCTTTGGCATCCATCTAGTTTAGAAGATGTACGCTGCAAATGTCGAATAAATATCTTAATAAAGTTTTGGAGATTGAAAATTGAAAGGCCTGATAAAATTAAAACCAGAAAAAATGATATAAAAAAAGATTGTTCATAAATAATTTATTAATTTATTATATTATTTTTCAATCAAACAGCATTTTAACATTCTCCGTACACTTCAATGTGATACATATTTTACAATTTGCCTTCGTTCCAAAATAATCAAAAATCGTCTTGTGTCTCTTGTCAAATATTTTATGTATGGATTACGTTTTTTGGTGGTACTTGAAAAACTAACAAATTATTTTGAAATTATTATTATAATATGATATTTCGTAATGTTTTGGTAATATGAAGATTACAGAAAGGTAAACCTTTTTATATGATGTATCTTTGATGTTTTTAAATAAAGTTCTGACTATAAACGCAATACTTGGCACGTATTAAGTAAGTGGGTAAGTCTGCGCTAACCGTTGGGGGACAGCCTAAATAGTTTTGTGCTGTAAACTTTTTCTAACAACTTTCACGGTAAATTATTTTCTTTGGCAAAAGTCCCCAAGCAATAAATATTGGCGGGCGCCACTGTCTTGTTACGGCGCGCTTACCAACCCCACTGCGGCTCCTTATTATTGCTTTATTTGTGGCAAAGCAGTGCATTACCCATTTTCCCAGTGGCGTTTGAAAACAGATTGTTCTACGAAAATAGTTTTTATGGCAATGTAAATTACGGTAAATGAATTCGTTGTATCTTTAGTTAATAATATTATTTACATCTTTTAATTATATCTTTA
Organism: Himalopsyche anomala; assembly: GCA_031772345.1. Taxonomy (NCBI): domain Eukaryota; kingdom Metazoa; phylum Arthropoda; class Insecta; order Trichoptera; family Rhyacophilidae; genus Himalopsyche; species Himalopsyche anomala. The sequence goes on along the minus strand of CM062822.1, from coordinate 37,010,130 downwards.
GTTTATTTACGCATGTTTTAATAAGTTTCATTTGTTTTATTTCTATTATATTCATGATTAAATATGAGACGATCTTTTCTAATATTTCATAGATTTTCAAATAAATTTTTGATGCATGAGTTTTGCACCACACCTGTTCACATTACAAGTTATTAGCCTTATAATAAAGGCAATTTTATATGTCAATTTTTTTTTGTTTTGAGTTATATTATTCATTATATTCGAATACCTCTTTTATAAAGCTCCACTAAACTACAATTAAAGATGGACTAGTCTTCTTTTGGCAAGTAGATGTTTACATATTGAAAAAAATACATATAATATAACAATCGTCTTTAATTTGCATACAAAATGAAACTCGAAATATCATTTTTTAGCTTAGAAATTACTATTAGTCACTACATTAACTTTATAACCCTTTGATCATCTTTGTAATTATGTATAAAGAGGTGTTAATTTTTTTTTAATTTGTGTTAGTTAAGGGTCACTTATTCATTATTTATACTGTAATTTGTAAATTCTTTTCAATGCTAATGGTTTATTACACCTTTTTATTTCAATTTTGTTTTTGTATAAATAACACTGTCAAATTCTTTTTTTTATCAGTTGAAAATGCTCGTTATGAGCAAAACCGGTCCTGATCTTGGTAAATGAAAATAAGTACCAATGAATATTGTGTTTTTCTTAAAATAATTATTTTATTGTTTTCTCAGCGGATCAACAAATATGAATTTAATTAAAATAAGTGATTAAATGATTCACTAAAAAGATGAAACGGACAATGATAATGATTTTTTTAAAACTTAGCTAAGTTGTGTCAAAAATTCCTGTTTCTAATTGTAGCTCTATTGAATTGGGCAATCGATATACTTATGTCCCAATAAAATCAATAAATCATAAATTATATACATGGTATTATGAAAGTTAGATTTTATCTGTTTCACATTCAAGAATATATCAAACGATGTCTGTGATGAAAACTGTTCGTTTGTGAATACAATACGTCAGCGATTCTATAAAATTAATGGCCAAACTACTTTTCTAAAATAAGATCGCACTTTAGTGTCGCGTCATAATAGTTTCAGTTCTCTTAAACGCTTCTCACCCCACTAATGTCTCAGCAGATGTCATTGTAAATTGTTGGAGAATGTACATCGATGTTGTTTTAGTAAACATAAAAATAGAAGCGCCCCATTTGAACCGCATGTCGAGTGTTTGTTTTGCTTTGTTCAACAAAAAACAGATACGAATTAATGATCTTAAGCTGAGAAAATGATAATGAAATTATTACGTGCTCGTAGTGTAGTAGTCAACGTTTTTGGGTTCAGTAACAGTTCGCTGGGGTTCAAATCCCAGTACAGACCTTTCTATTAGAAAATGAATCACACATTCTATCTTTAAAACTCGGCGTAGCGAGAGCGGTTACCAATCCAGTAGTTCGGTCCTAGCTAAGGTATCCAATCCCGGAGCCTTTTTCCAATCCCGGGATTGAGATTAGCTCACCGAGGAATTTGAAATCCTCAATTCCCTATACTTCTTCCTCAGATTATCTACAAACCTCGTTTTTTTCTCAATCCCGAAATCCCGGAATCGCGACCATGTCAATCCCGGGATTTCGGGATCAAAAATTTTAACAGGATCCCGGGATTGGATGCCCTAGTCCTAGCCATATCACTATATCCAAATTCTCTTCGAAAAAGGGAGATGTACAAACTGAGTAACAAACAGTATTAGTGGAAAGCCTCTGTCTAAAGCTTCACCAAAATTTTAAGTCAGGAATGGTCATGGTTAAAAAAATATTATTTCCAAACAAATTATATCTCAATACTTTTGATGGATTCAGCGGTAACTTTGAGATTATTCCACTATTGTGCTACAAACTGTGACACTGTGTTACTTAAACGTTGAACTTAAAAAAGCATTGTGAAAGTAAGATTGTCTGAGGATGCTTCTGAAAGAGGCGAACCACGTGTCACAGTTTGTATCACAATACGTGGAATAATCTAAGCTATTTTTAATTTTATATTCAATTATATCTCATTTATATAGCATCTATAAATATGTGAAGAAATTCAAAAAAGTTTAAAAAAATCTGCTCATGATGATCAAATACATGCAAATATTTTTTTTATCGTAAGTCAAAGAATTCAAAACATATTTGTTTGATAGCGCAGATTTCAAACGTAAAATAGCTTAAGAATTGTATTGCTTGTGATAATAATAAAAAATATATTTATAATATCATATAATCTTAAGATGAAAAAAGATAAAGCCTTCTTTAATATCTTTATTTGAAAAATTAAACGAGTAACGAATTGTTCAACATTATTAAGCTTTTGTGCATTATGTTTTAAACGGATTAGATTTAACATTTAGGTTTCAAAGCGTTTACATTGTAAATAGGACTGTTAAGGTAGTCATTTCGTGTCTACCTCAACCAAAAGAAACATTCATCCATAAGCGTTGACCACTCGGCTACTAGGGTTGTTGAGAGCGCTTACTACTATTTACCATAAATATTTAAGGATAGAAAATCGTATATTCTATAAATAAATTTTGTAAACGGTCTTAAAAATAAATTTTAACTGAGATACATACAGCCTTACGTCAAACACGACAGGCAAATAAATAATACTTATTCATTCATAAAAATAAAAATACACTTCGCAATATATCTCCAAAAAATGAGAAAAAATGTCTTACTTCAAGTAACTACCCCATTAAAGTACATGTGTGGTTTTGTATAAAAGTTTTATAAATATTTATACGAGATATTTTCATCACGAGAAGTAAAAAATACGCAACAATCCTTCATTTTGATTTAGTTGGTTTTTACAAAACGTGCTTTTTGCGGAGCCTCTGCAATAATTTTTCAATACCGTCCATTAAAAGTTTTTTCAACATTTTTTAAACCAACTGCCAGACAATGGAAATCTCAAGATGTGAAGAAGTATCAAAGAGTTTTAATTGAGTAACTCAATTATGGAACAATTATAACTTTCCTTTCATACCACGAATTAAGAAACAAATGAAAAGAAAATTGATTGCGATGCATTTGGGTAGAGATATTCTTCGCAATATTTTTGAATAATTTAAAGTCTTTTTCATATCAGTTCACAATTAAAACAGTCTATTAAGATAATTTAATTGCTTTACATTAAGAATAGTTAAATAAGTGCAAAAAAAGTCTTTATTCAAATATAAAATATCTTCATTCTAAAGTACAATGCTCGCGCTGAATAAACATAACTTTGCAAAGGAGCAAAATAACTAAATAACAACCTGTAATAAAACATTAAATTATAACTATTTTCATAATGTACGTTTCCATAAAAATCTTGGTCGAACACGACCCGGGTTTCGCCTCTAGGCATCTTCCGGTGTTACACAGTGCGCAAATGCACTCGAACTGACAAAGATTTTGATGGAAACGTACATTATGAAAATAATTGTAATTTAAAGTTAAATTTCCATCAAGCACGTTCAGTCGAAATTCTAAATTATGTAATAAAACATGGTTAAAAATAGCCATACACTAATATCTACAAGAATAGTTTCGGCACCATGTCATCGTTAAAATGGTTAATTGTGTATTTTGAATATTTGATAGCGTGATCTCCAATATTTTATATTTGTTTTATAATTTCTATTAAAATTTTTTTTATTTAATTATTTGAAAAAAAAATGTTTTTTTAGGGATAAAGGTCTAGTAATTAAAAAATAATAATGTCGGGTTCTACGGTTAGTATTGTGGGCTTCCCGGGTTTGAATCCTAGTAAGAACAGCATTTTTTCGATCGATTTCTGTTGGGAGGCATGGGTGTTTGTGATGTCCCTCCCACTATTTCCGATACTAGGCGTAGCAAGGGCGATTAGTTAATCACTAGTTTTGTCCTAGTTTTATCCTTCTATCCCTACTACTCTTTTTCATAAAAAAGATAGGTTGATCGACTGAGTAACAAACATGTGTCACAACAAAACTTTTGTTGCGACACCTCTATTAGGAGCCCATATGCTCCACATTGGGAGCGGCTATGGATACAAAATAATTAGACGATACTTTAATAAATACAATTAATAAAATGTCATATTTTTCATACCGAGCTCACATTTTTTGGGTTATATTTCTTATCGTGCGTTGCAAATACTCTCATTATTTGAGATTCAAATAATTACGAATCTATTTACACAGGTTTTAAAACATTGATAATAAACACCACTTATATACTTAAAAGTAAGTTATCCTTTACGACTTCATTACTTTTAATATAACGATAATTTCATGAAACCATTAGTTTCTAAATGTTAATGTAGGAAGAGAAATGAATATTTTAATGTTTGGTTTAGATGGCCGAATTGTAAAGATTAAACAAACGAAGCGGTATTTAACAAAATAAACAATTGATATTTTAGAACGATATTCCATGTACAGTAATCTAATGTAGATATTATCATTTAAGCACTTATAACAGTACAGTTCATGGTTAAAAGATAAGTCCTGTGCAGCTCTGTATCGGCCCAATAATATGAGGAATAAATTATTTTATTTTCTTGATCGCATTGCGTTATAGAAGGCGGCCGTGAAAATGCGGGTGCATACACATAGCGGATGGTGGTGGGATACTCAACAACCAACTTGTCACGTAAATATTATAAGCTTTGAAAATTTTATGAATATTACAGACAAGGTTTTGGAAACAGCAAGAACAAGAGCAAGGTAATTGTAAAATTACGTAATTATCGGGAGTTAAAAATATTATTTATATAATAATTTGAGAGTTTTAAATGTATCATCATTGCATGTGAAACTAAGCCAGGTGTTGAGTTCAATAATATGGTTGAGTAGACAGTGTATTTAACTTTAGTTGAAGTCTTAAAAATAAAATTGTAACATTAATTGTTGTGGAACAAGATAAAGAATTTTAATTTAACTATCACCGTCATTAACAGATACTTTAAAAATAATTTCCGCATCATATAACATCGTACAGAACTGCCATTTACAAAATTCTTACAAAATCCGTCCAACAAAGAACTTTTCCTTCATTAGGTACCTATTTAAACTCAGAACAACCCTGCCAACTGAGGTATGTGAGAGTACGTAGGTACACCATCGAAATAAACTCCTCAAGCCTTAGGCGATTTGAGAAGTATCCCAAAACGTTTCAGTTTATTTCTACGGGAATCCCGCCTTTATGTTTTACTTTTGCTAACATTGCGCAGACTATTTTCTTTAAATTTATAATGTGGCTGGGGGAACTCCCTTCTTCGCGGTTGATTACATTGATCTTACTACTTACTCTCTTTTTGTACTGTCATTATGAGTATTCGTTTACCATTCAAATAGCAATCCGAACCCTATTCAGTTTTGTGACTTACCATTTATTGATTATGTAGAAATGTGCATCATCGTTGTATGTTTTTGACGTTCCGCCAAAAGTCTACTAGTTGTAAAAGCAGTCAAATACTAAACATACATCAATCGTCAGATAATAGCCACAAAGTTATATAATTCAAAACTTTTTTATAAAACGTTGCACACAAAAAGTTCAGACGTTAAAAAATGAAATACTCAAATGAATAATTAAAGAATGTTTTATTATTCTTTAATATTACATAATGCTTTTCCATCAAGTTTTGACCGTGAAATTTTTTAAAATAATTAATTATTTAATTGTATGTGATTGACCCAAGTATTATTCAGCAACAATATTTACTCTTAATATTTAATTAATAAATTGTTTTAAATATTGGTAGCAATTACATATCGGTGGTATTAAAAATATTTTTTTCTTTTTCAATTAGTAATACGGAAATTGTGGGGTTATAATGCAATTTATTCCAAACTATTTCCAAAACTCAATCTTTTCAGTAGAGTCAAATACTATAACAAATAACATTTGCATAAAAATATGATTTCTAATTTGAAAACGACAGTCTGAAAAACATTTTATATTAAAACTAATAGGATCAATCGATTCCTTAGACTTAAATTATCCTATCGGCATACCTAGCTCAATATCTCTCATTTTGGAAATAGTACGTTTTGCATTATAACCCCACAATTGTGAGCCGAAATTCAAACTATGACGCATAACTTTGATGTATTTTTTATTTGAAACATTGATACATAATGAGAGCTGGTTAAATAAAATATACAGCATCATTGATCTGTTTTTTATAGTTATCTAAACGTTTGTCATTTGTGAAAATATGTAAAAAGTAACATGTATATTGTTTCGTAGTTGATGTACTCGGTTAAAATTGAATGATGACGGCAAACCGTTTAATTTAAATGTCCCCTCAATATCCACAAATCGAGAGTATATACAATTAACAGCAACAAAGGAAAATGGGAATTGAAAGGCCTTCCATACCTGCCAGTTATAATTTACATCTAGATAAAGCTGGGGGGGGGGGGGCGATTTTTATATCCCAAATTGCGTCCACAGAGCTCTGGCCACGGGCCCCTAAATGGCTCGCCATCCCTCTAATTACGACCGCCGGCTCTGCCTAATTTAACACCCCAGAGACCGGCCATCTTCGTTTCGGCGTCATAAACCCCCATGCATATTCAACCATTTTTTTCTACGTCCTAATGCCTTATTCATATTTCTGCTATAAGTATCGGATAGGCGTGACGTTTAAGTTATCGAAAGTTCAAAATTGTAATTGTTATTAAGTGTAACAGCATGTCAATCAAAAATAATTTTACTCGCTTCTTTTATGACTTTATCTAATTAAAACATTTATTATCATCACTATGTCTTTTTGAACAGATTTTTTATTTAAAAGAAGCAACTAAAAGCAGAAAAATCAGTGTTAAAGATTATGACATTGAAGAAAAATGACATTTTAAAAAATACGTAGTCATTATTAAATTAGACATCTCCCAATTACATTGATTTAATAAAATTGGTTAAATAAAAAAAAAACTTTCCTACTAAATTTACAAGGTATATTTAAAATACATAAAAATTTAATTTACATAAATATTCGCTTTCAGAATTGATTCAGATTGAAAAATAATTTAAATATTTAAAAATTGCATCTAACTTTTACTGTAATTACGAGAACTGGTTGTTAGTCATTCAGTCAAACTATATTTTTAAAAAAGTTAAGGAAAAGGGTTAACGACTGGAAAGAACGCTAAACGGTGTTTGAAATCGGATAGATAGATGTGGATGAGAAGGTGTAAAATACCACATATGTATAATACAAAAACATAAACTGATTGAAAAGTTGAAATAAGAATGTTTCCATTTTGGGATTTGAGTATGAGATACTGTTATCAATTGGATAAAAGCCTATAAATTTAACCGCTCAGCGACATTACCGAAATAATATTTATACTTGGTTAATGACTGTATCTTTTTTTAAATATTATTTATATAAAAAAATATGTAAACGAAGCATTTCAGAGATTGATCCCCTGTCGTCGACTTTGAATCATGCAATAGGGGTACGTAGAGAAATAATATTCGCATAAGTAACGCCTTTTAATCCACTGGACTTTATTTCACGAACTATTAACATGACCACTCACACATTGATATATATTTAAGTGAATTGTCTAATCCAAAGGTGTCCAACCATTTTTTCCCTGGGATCGACTTTTTACTCTTAAGTTTTCCCGCGATCGACTTCTAACACGATTCTTATAAAAAATAATATTTAGTAGGGTTTTTCCCCTTCTTTAAACTTAGAAATGTTTATTTGAAATGTGAAGTGCATGTCATTAGATAGGTATGTGCTTACAAAATAATTCAATTTTAGCATTTTTGTATATTTTACATTTAAATTATATATTTTTTCGAAATTCACGGAAGCTTTCGGGATCGACCAAGTTTTACTTCAGGATCAACCGGTCGATCGCAAAGTACCGGTTGGACACCCATGTTCTAATCCATTAAATGGGTGTTAAAACGGTCGATTAAGAGAAATCAGTAAGAACTTGATATGACAGACAAATTCGACAAAACTTTCTTTTAAAATTTCAACACACTTAAAAACATTATTTTTAATCATTTTTTGATAAAAAAAAATGGTTCTACAATACAACAGGGGCTAGCAGACAGAATTGACCTAAGCAAGAAGGCGACAAATGGAAGGACTATAAATGGTATCAAATCGGTGAAAAATACAATATTCCTACACAAAATCTATTATAAAAAAAACCTTGTCGCAACCATCAGTGCCGCCACCATCTTGATCTACAACATTCATCACCATCATACACTACCCTACAGATCCTTAATCAGGAAAAATCACAAATCCTCAAGATGTAATAAAGAATAAGGAGTCATCTCCATGTCCTCGTAATACGACACAAGACACTCGTAAACAAAAACTTACATTTCAGAAACAAATATTGTTTGACAAGTGTAAAAGTCAAAGGTGGGGAACCTTTTCATTTATACTCTTTTTTTGACTGTCGAGCATATAATGGGTTGATTACGCTCTTGATCTTTTTTGAATTTTTTGATCAAAATGAAAATTTTTATCAAGTCAATAGGCCGCAGGTTCCCCTCCACTGGTATTGGTCATTTGAGACCTATCAAAATGATATTTTTGTTTGATGAACGAAAGGATTTCAAGTATTTTTTAAAGCACTACTTAGGTAAAATTTTGTATTTAACGAGCGGATTATTGTTCTATTGTGATCATGATTCGTTTAGCTTAGTAACATTGTTACAAGTTTTTTGAAGCTAGTTTCTAGTAAATAAAGCAATTTGCGATTGATTTACTTCCAATTTTTAAATTTAAATAAATAATTTGAAGCCAATTTATAATCGATATAAAAACATTCATGAATTCAAATAAAACCTTTTTATATTTAACAAAAAAAGAAATATTGTACGCCGTAATCAATTGGTTTGTAATTTTGTTTGAATTTCGTTTTGAAAATCAATAAGTTGGTTTAATGAAACGCAAATTTAATGCCGCTCTGAGAATTCTTTTAATTTGCCAAACGAAAACGATTTAGCCGCAAATGGATTAAAAATGTTTCTCAATTTCTCCCCAATCATGTATTTTTCCTTTTTTGAGTGAACAAAGGATATTCGTCCGCTGCCACACAAACTAAAATAACGTTTAAATTTATTTAATTTACTAGAATATTTTTAGAAAAATAGAAGATGTACCATTATACTGTAAATATATTTTTTTACAAATCATAATGTATGATATTATTGAAAAAAGTCAGGATCATTTTTTTTAATGACAGCTGGATTTCAATTAATCAATTGACGAGTACTACAAATAAAATAAAAGTGTATTTAATTTTCTATGGCTTGGCAAATTGATGAATATTTTGTATTCATGTTATAACAATGATAACTCGATTTAAAACGGCGGAAAAATGTCTTTGGTGTTGATAAAAAAAGTCTTCTTCTACGATTTTTTTTATTGATTTTCTCGTATTCTAATAACATTACAAAAAATAGCTTAGGGCCAATCACCGTAGCCGAGTAGTAGCATTATAAGATTTTTATCTTATTTGATTGGGTGGATAAAATTGTCAGGTTAATTAACAGGTCAGGAAACATTATATATGATAAAGATAACAACTCTGAAAACAGTAGCGTAAAGAGTTTACCAGGACCAGTTACCAGGACTCTTAAAATCTCTGTACCAGTAAAAAAATATATTTTATGTTTTTAAATTTTGAACGCTATGAAACCCTTATACTAAAATTATTGTGTATACCACCATAAAAAGACAGTAAGGTGACTAAGATGTTATTATTTTTCGATACAAACATTTTCTGTTTTTGTTATAAACATTTACCAGCTATATTAACAAAAAAAGATTGAGAGTTATCGAATAAAAAGCTTTTCACAAGCTACAGAAACAGTTAAGGTTTCTCTACAAATAATGACTCAGTATTTAAGATTCGGGAATTTAATTTATACAATTTAAACATCAAGAATGTTCTATACATTTTCAAGCAATAATGTAGACCTTTTGCAAGTCTGTACTTTTAATCGGTTCGATATTTCGCAACTCAATTTAATAAACCTATTTATAAAACACGCAGAGATCAAATGAAATATTAAAACGGTGCATTAGTGAACTGTTATATCCTGAATTATAAATTCGAGTTTTGAATTCAGGGAAAATATATTTTTAATTAGTATGAAAATAATTACCTGGAAATGTAAAATATTCTAGTAGTAAAATGTTTGGTCCAATGTAGTTGATTCTAACAAAGCTATAATAAAACTTTGAAACATCTTAAGCCCTTTTCAAATTATTATACATAATCTGTGGTGTTTAATATAGAGAGAATATTTAATCAATTTTTGATAATTTTATTATGTGTTTTTAGATCGCTAATTACAAATTCAAATTGTTACTAAATATCTACCTGTTATAGGCAGAACATTGTAATCGACAATTTATAAATTTTACAGGAGAAGGGTTTTTTAAATTTAGTTCGAAAAATGAATTCTTTAAGTGCGTTTAGTAACTAGTATTATATGGTCAATGCCTATCCTGATATTATAATAAAACTGTCTGACTACTTCTAGTTCTCTAAATCAGCGTTTCTCAACTAAAAGCTATGTGAGACAAACGATAACAAGTCAAAAAACTAAAATGTACAGACTTTAAAAAAGATCAGGTGAATGAGATAACGGTCCAATTTATCAAATAGTGTCACTTAAGTTTTTATGTCGTATTTGAATAAGCCCGTACCGTTTTATATATAATATATACTTTAACATTAGTTTATATTTATTAAGCAGAATATAATTATAAAAATTATCGTTCTTCACGTAGGAGAAATCCACGTTACTTTTTACCGCTTTCAGTTTGTTGATGTATAATAATTTATTAAGGAAATGTTATTATATATATATGTATTTAATAAATATTTTTATTAGGATTTGAAACCAAAACTACACCGTTAATTTGTTTCAAAACAATGCAATGAACATTTACATAATATTTAATGTACAAAATTGTCTGAAACAGATTATCTGTTGCAATAAGAGAGTTGATTTATTTGTTGATTTAAACGTGAAAATTAAAAAAAAAAAAAATAGTTGTCAAAAAGTATTGCTATAGTTTTTGCTTGAGAGATTTTTTTTAAACTGTGCTTACGCATTGACTAGAGTGTGGGGTAACAACGAAGGGTAGTTTAAATACCGGTTGTTTTTAATTGAAAAATCTATGGCCCGTCGCTGGTTGATGGAGTGTAGTAGATATTTATTATACAATTTTCCCCACATCTCAATTGATTGGCTATGGTAAACTGGCCATTTTCACCTTGTAAACAATTACAATGTTCAATACGAAGCGTAGAAAAGTTGATCAACCCAAGTTTTTAAAAGATGAATAGGCGATTATATTCGATGCACTGTTTTCCAAGAATGACGTTAAGTTGTTTAATTTTTTTAATGCTTTTTTATAAGATTGTTTCAGCAAACCTGATCTTGATTGTGATGTTAAGGACGTTAATGGTTTCCTCATAATTATTTAAGCCTTTAAAATAAACGAACTTACCTTTTGTCATCCATGAATGTGAAATACAAGTATTCTTTGAAGATTTATTACATACCTGAAACGAAAAAAATATATAAATATGCAAATGAATAAAATTTAACATTGAATTAAGGATATTAGTAATCAATTAGATAAATATTGGTCCAATAAAAAAAAGGTCTTTCAAAAACAAATATATGTACGTGTTTAACACTGCTTTACATTTTTCAATTGACTTTGTACTTTTTTGTATTTTGGTAATGGAAATACATAAACAGATAAAATGTTATTAATATTTAAAAAAATACTTTTAAAATATAAAATTCATTAAAAATAAAACACTCATTTGTAATAATACTATATTTATTTATCAGGATCAGAACTGGTTTTGCTCATTATGAAAATTTTTAACTCATAAAAATATACTTATATCAATACAGATTATTAAACTTAAAGCTACAAATACAAGTAAGAATGTGACAGATCTTACGAGTTTGAGTCCCAGTGTAAACGCTATTTTTTCTTATTAATTTATTTTTTTGAATTTGAATCTTTTAAATTATGTACATTTACACAAGTTTTGTCACTAACGACCCGGGTTTCGCCTTTCGGCATCTTCAGAAGCGGATAAACTTGAACCGACAGTTTAAATTCTCAGTTCACACTGACAGTTTAAGAACTCAGTTCAAGTTCATCCATGCACTTGAACGCCTGAAGATGCCGAAAAGCAAAACCCGGGTTGTTAGTGACAAAACTTGTGTAAATGTACATAATTGGAACGATTCAATTTGAATATTGAAATTCCACCAAGCACCTTCAGTCGAAATCTTAAATTTATATTTATCGTTTTCTGTTGTGTTTGTGATGTCTTAAAAGATCCCTTCCACCTTTCATTTTCGATAACAATGAGGCGTAGTGAAAGCGATGAGTTAGCCTCTAGTCATGTTCTAGCCCTATCTTTATATCCCTTCTCAGTTCGAAAAAAAGATGATGAACAACTGAGTAACAAATATTTATCGTAGAATAAATTTCTGTTGTGATATCTTTATTTAATGTAATATTATTCAAATTTGGAGTGCACGTGTCTTTTTTTTTCAAAAACAGAGTGTACCAAACAATTGATAATAGAAATATGAAAATAGCTAAAAGATTATGATACAAACTATGAATGAATGACTCTTAAATTACTATTATAAAAATGTTCACTAGTAAAAAACTGTGGTATCACAAACATACTTTTAACGCGAAATTACCACAGAAAATAAATAAGGCAACAGTGTTATTTGAAATAGTGTATTATAACACTTATCAATTTTCCCGAGTGTGATAGCGGACTCAAAGTAGACGACAATATAATTACAAGCTGGGCCGACAATACGTTTGAGCTTAGTAGCGAAGAATAACTTCCGACATTTATATGAACGTTTAGCCAGGGGACGCTAATCCTAGACGCCGACGATGGCGAAGTAGGGAAGGGACGCCCACAGAGACGCTGGACTGCATTCACTATTTCACTTCCGTTTTGGAAAAGGAAGTAACGTTGAGAAGACGACAAAAGGCGTGCATCAGCCCTCTGTAATAGTTTCGAGGAACGGATGAGTTCATTCTAGTAACATGGTTAAACTAATTGCAAAAATAGTTGAAGGAAAAATGCACTTTAATTGAAGAGGTAGCATCAAAATAAATGCTTCTTTTTTACTATCAACGTTTGCAAAAAAAGATCAAGATATTCAAAAAACATCGCTATCAATGTTTTCGCGATATGGTTTTTTTTTATCTCAACCACGAATCGCAAAGATTTTTCAATTAAACTGTTTTAATTGATACAATTATTAAAAAAAGCACTGCTTGCGATTCAGTGTTGAGAGACAAAATTGACAATATAAAATATAGTATTTTTTTGATACAAAAAAATAATTCATTTTTGAATGAGGCAAATAGCAATGAATAATTTCGTATTCTGTGTACATATTCTATTTTTAAGTACGTACTTAAAGTTATTTGTCAATACTTTCAATAATCTCTCACTTGTACTGATCAGTAACTAAAAAAATCATGTCAAATATACTATTACAAATATGTCTATATATATCAAATGGTTTATATACATAATATAATGAGATTTTTTATAAAAATGTAGATTGATAAATTAATGCTTAAAAAATATGAATTTAAGCAAAATACTGCATTTTTATGAGACATACGTCTTTTAAGTGATCCAAAGTGATGGGAAATATACAAGGATATCTTATTACTGGCATTGTGTATAGAAGAAAGAATAAATGTTTGGATACCCGGGTATTCCCGAGACACTGATATTATTGCGTCTCGAGTCCCGGAACTTGAAAAGGTCGAGAGCTTAAATTCTCTAATCAGAGCACATGTGAACGTTGCAGATTTAAATTCTCATCTCCCCTTGGTCAAGTCTAGTAATTTTGCCGCGGGTAGAACATCAGAAAAGTGGCCATGGAACGGAGCTATAATTGATACAAAAACCTCACTTAATGCGGTAGACCTTGCATGAATTTAATATGAAAGTAAACAGAATGTCAGAGCATGTGTTTACTTTTAAACATTGTTTAGTTTAAGGTGATAAACGGTTTTTGTATTCCTGCTTTTGAATATCTTTTGTATTAAATCACTCTCAAGTCACAAACGTTTTATAAAACTCATTAACCATTGAATTGACTTATAAACCTTCGACTTAATATGTTATTTGTTGCATTTGAACTGTATTAGTTAATGCACTTTGTCAATATACTATACATTTACGCCAAACTGACACATACACAATATAATTAAATCTGCCATCAGCTCCTTTGCCAGGTTAAGAAAAACTGACTTTTTTGAATGATGAACTGTTCCAACTGGCAATAAATACTAATTATTTGTACCGAAATATTCAAAAGAAAAAAAAAATGAAGCTGCAGTGAAATTGTACCAGCCAAGTGGTATTTTTTATTCATATCGAAACGTTTGCTTTTAAATCTTAAGGGAATATTTTAATAAAACTATTTAATATTATTGATAAAAAGATATTCTATAACGATTTATTTTTGGAAAGCAGAAACTAAATGTCGTTACTAATAATTGATTGAATTGGTATTTCCTTGGCAGACTTTAATTAATGTGATGAACAAATATCAACCATTATTTAAATAATTACAATATGTTAATATTATTTTACATAATCATTTAAATTTAAACTGATTTGCTTTGAAGACTATTAAATACTACCATATTTGTCTAATACTATATTTTTTAGTATAATAAGAAGATGTATTTTGTATCCCTTCTAAGCCAGTATTTATATATCTGTTTGTTTCGGTTAAAAAATGGTTCTGACGAGGGCTTAGGCCAAAAAAGCTATCAAATATATACAATATTATATTAATTGTATAATTAAAATACACATGTATTTTGTAACAATTTTGTTACTAATAATATTTATATGAAAAGTTATTTTGTTGATCGTTAAATTTATCAATGTTATTTGCGTATATCCAGCAAAAGTTTAATGGCCACCTTTCACAACACTATCTAAAAAAACAAGGAGTCTATCCTTTACATTCATGGCCCGAGCAAAGCTGCACAGGACTGATTTTGAACCATACACTAGTGTGCATGAAAAAAAAAGAATGACAATAATTAAAAAGGTGTGACTAGCTCAGTCATATAAATAGAGTAATACTAAGTTTATATTGGGTAACAAATAATAACGTGTATAGAATGAAATAAAATTTGTTTACATTAAAAAATAAAACACTCATAGCAAATTTTACAGAAGGCACAACAACGTGTTTTGAAGATTTTGAGCCATATGCAAATTATGAAATATACACGACCTTGAAGTGCACGGAGATTTCTAAACTGATGTTAAATTGACATATTCTAATATTTATTAAAGAAATTGTGTACGAAAAACCTTTTTTTCAGTCTTTTTTCTTGGTTTTAATTTTCACAAGCTCATCTTTTTTCAAACATAAAAGTTAAATTTAGATACTAATTCGGCTTACATCGTTTTGATAGAACGTGTACTAAGTTTGGTAAATTGTGATTATCGAAAAAAAACTGTTTTGAAAAAGCTGTGGGTTACGTCTATTTTCCTTTCCACATTCGATATATAATACTTTATAGGTTCAGCCAAAAATAGCAACACTTTCACAATGGAATAAATATTTCATGATAATGGTGTAGTTGAAGACTTTTCCTTGACAGAAATGATAATAATACACATTTATATTGAAAACACAACGTTAAAAAACGGTATTTTTATATGAAAAAAGATGAATGCTTCAAAAACACATAACGCCGACACAGATAACCTCGCATTTACGACCGCCATAAATAATAACGGTATCGTCTGAAGTGTCTTATTTCATTGAATCTAAATAATGACAGATCATTTTTTAAGTTTAAATCACACTATGAAGTAGAGTGGTGAGATCGTGACGAAAAAGCCTCCGAACTGCCAACAGTGGGGTCTCATATAAATGCAAATTCGTAGGAGCGGTGAACCATATATTTTCGAGCAATTTCGAGCCAAACTGCCAGACTGGCAGTGCCAATGCTATCGCAGCCCAAATAAGATGAGGATAATGTGAATGCGTATTAAGCATTAAGCGAATATTTATTTGCAAGAATAACGTAAACATTACTCGCAGGCTGTGATGTATTTTATGCAAGATATAAAATATTATGCTTTCACTTTCTACGCTCCATCTGGGATACCTTTTATGGCGTAGAGTTTTTTTCTGAAAGCCCTTCAGAATAAATTCAAAATTAATTCAACGTACCACCAAATAAATCAATATTTCGATTTTTTTTTGCATGAGATACAAACACAGTGAGATACAAGTTAGGAATGCCAACGCCAGATCGTGGAATGAACGACGCTTTCAATCGAAAATTGGAACGTGAACGTGAATATTTTCGAGATGCATTAAACCAATCAGTTCAAACGAATTTACCACTGTTGAACCCACAATAGAGGGAAGTGTACGATACGTTAATGAATGCAATTTATGATGGAAATGGTGGCTTATTTTGCCTTGATGCGCCCGGTGGAACTGGGGAGATATTCCTCATGTCATTGATTATAGCTACTGTTCGTGCGAGATCCGAAATTGTTGTAGCAGATTCTTCTTCTGGAATAGCGGCTACGTTGATAAAATCATGCCGAACGGCTCATTCAGCGTTGAAATTTCCGTTAAACCTCCAAACGACTGAAAAACCGACATGCAATATTACGAAACACTCAGAAATGGCCGAAGTTTTGGAAGCGAGTAAAATCATTTATTCACTTCACTTATCAATAATTAATCACTTATTTTAAATTATCAAGATTCACAGGATTTTTTTGTTTGCTACTTGATTTTTATTCTGGCACATATGCCTAGTGATTTTTACCGAGAAATATTGTACATTAATAATAAAAAAATAAATTTAAAGCTTTTTCGGAATCACTTTATAGTCATCACTCTTGATAATGGTGTGATTTCGAAAAAGGTAACAAAATAGTATTTCATCAATATTGTGAAATTTTCCTTTTTTTTAATTAAAAAAAAACACCGTTGATTTTAAATGGTTTATTTAAATTATCACTTTAACTAGGATAAAAATTTAAAAGCCTTATTGATGTTGTATGAGTTTTATAAAAAATATCGTTGTTTTATTATGAATTATATCAGTTTTGAAATACAGGAAGAATTCTCGCTTAGTATAAATATTAAATAAAAAAAAATAAAAAAAATTTGTGCTATTGCTGCACTCACTTTCTGGTTTGATAATGAATAAAAATTGGTTTAAAATATCAATAAAGAAACATTAATTGATTAAATAGTATCGAATTGTAACAAATTTACGTTTAAATAATACTCAATTTTAAATGGATAATGTAACACTAAATTTATTGATTTTGTTAAAACAAGTAGTTTAAATGAAGAAATATTAAATAGGGTCCTTTGAAAACAATAAATTTTAAGCATTTCATGAACATCGATAATTAAGCATAATTGAGGTATTACTTTTGATCCGAACCCTTTTTTACTTTCCCCAAAAATACCAATCATTAACAACAAATCATTGTAGGCACCCTTTAAATAGATTTACAATGGCAAAGTGAAAAGAGCTTCAATAAACAGCCCCATCGTCACTTTTGAGGCACATGTGATCACTGTCCGGCGTCCATGCATTGCGTCCACACTGACCGGCGTCGCGACGCGTCTACCCCACAAAGCCTTTGGAATGGGGAGAGTTTATCTCGTGCAGTTGCGGTCAGTGAATAGCAATGCGTATGTTTCAAATAAGGTTCTGCCAGTTTTTTTCAATATATTTCGTTATTATTTCTTAGACTTGAAAAGTTTTGATACATACTGTATAATGTTTTCTTTTTATAGATATTAAATTCAATCAGAAGTTTTCAGTCATAGGTTGCGTTAGTGTCAAAGTTCTTCGAGTCTCCTTCGATAATGTCATTGGATTCGTAAACTAAAATAACAAGCCTATGAATACTTATATTCAATTGGAATATTCTGAAATCTTCAAATTTACTACATACTGGGAATTACTTAGGTAAATTATATTTTATTTAGATAATATTTATTAATCAGGTATTATTTAAACGAAATCTTGATGAATGATCATGTAGAAGAAATAATATTTTTTTTTTATAAATTTACCATATTAATACCATAAAATGTTTCTTTGAAGAAAATTATATAAATGAAACATGACAAATTTATATATATATACATAATATACACAAGTTGGTTATTGAGTATCCCACCACCACCTGTTTTGTGTATGCAGCCACATTTAGCGGCCGCCTTCCATAACGCAATGTGATCAAGAAAAGAAAATAATTTATTATTGGCCCGATACAGATCTGCACGGGAACTAACTTTTAACCATGGACTGTTGTGCTTTACTAAATTATTTCCCTAATTATTGTCTGGCGTTAACCAGACTGTTTGATTTTTGTAGATTTTTTTTTTTTAAGTGAACAACTGTCTTTAATTTTAAAAATATAGTGTTAATCGAATCAAAGCATGTTGTGTAAATTTCATCAGTTACGCAGTAAAAAGCGTACAGCACACGTTGCGTTGCTCTTTTCGCCGTAGCAAGCGCTGAAGTCGCAGCGGCGGGGAGTGGGGTCGCTTTCGCGCCACATTTTTGGCGCCCGCCGAGGCCATGGAGGCTCGCAGATAGAAGAGGAAGCCCGCGGGAATATAAATTATCCCCTGCTGCGCTGTCCACTTTACCCGCATGCCCCACACAACTCCGCCCACCCCAACTCCCAGCTCGTGTCTCTAACTACCCCCTTGAGTAGAGTGGGTAAATTTTGCAAAGAATTCGGGGCTATTTGAGTTAAAAAATATATTATTGTTTATTTTACACTCATCCGCTGCAAAGGATTTTAAAAACAACTTTTTTACTTTATTAATAGATTCGTTACTACGTTCGTTTTATCGTTTTATATCGTAAAATATACTATATCATCGAACACTTTTTTTATAAATTTTCCTTTAGTTATGTTGTAAGAATAGTGCAATGTATTGTATAATACAAAATTGAAGTTATTGTCTTTAATTGTGTTGCGAATACGAAAGTAGATTAAAAAAACATGTTCGCCACAGCTCCTTACAATTTTTGACCTTCTGAGACAAAACGTTAATTTCATAAAGTCAAAACGAGATGATGCTTTGAGTTCTTCAGCATTCTCAATTATATATTATTTATACTCATTATAATTGAAATTAATTCCAAACAGTAATGGCAAGCTTAAGTAGGTTGACCGGTTATTAATCAAAAAGTTAATTTGCCTAAAATTGCCAAATACTATTACGAGGGTTAATAATAAATCAAATTGTTAATTTCGATATTCAATCAATAATTACCGCTTAAAATATGTGCTGATGTAAAAATTGCAACATTACTATTAATAAAAATGTGTTACAAATATGTAATAGTAATTCATTTATTTCATTCTGTATGTATTTTTTGAACGCAACCGCATTTTGCTTGTCTAGTATTTGTTTTGCATTACCGATGTGCTTTTGTTATTGTTTTCTTACATGGAAGCTAACTTTTCAGAGTATGTGCTACATACTAGTGATGTTATGGTATTTAACAATATAATGCTATAAACATAGCTGTATCTAAAAACAACTCTAAATACGTTAATTTTTTTAACCCGAGTATAATATTACAGCGTTAAATCGTTACAGCGTTATCATTTAAAACACTTTTTGATAAATAATGAAAGTACAACTTAAATTAATAAATACTCACGTGATACAATTACAATAAAGGTAGCGGAAACGTTAATCTTAAGACGTGGTTACAATCCAATTGTTTTTCTGCAAAATTTGTTCGTGTCACATTAAAGAAGCGCGCGAGTATTGATTTTTTTATTGCACTAATATGTTATCGTATGCACTTTAGTGCTTGCCGGTTTTTTTTCTCGCACGCATATAAAAAGATAATGGCTGACATTTGAAATATTACTTCACTATATCAACAAGAGAGGAACGTTTGTCATTGACATCGATATCGAATCTTCTCCTTTCTTGTCGGGGGTTTTTTATTTTCCCAAATTTGCCGGCGATAAAACGAACAAGTGTTTTTGTCTCGTTCGTTTTTATGAATCCATAACTTACTGCCCCTGTTTTTACTAAGGCGAACAAAAAATACAATACAATATTTATGAGCACTTTGATCTTTGACTTGGACATGTTTTGTATAGCCAAAACATATAAATTTGTTAAAATAATTTTACATGAAAACATTCCTTCATAATTTGTATTTACTCGTTCAATGGCAATCTTTTTTTTTAATTGTCAATTATTTTAATATCAGTTTGCTTTCTTAAATCTTCCTTGCCGAGGTGTTTTTTTTCTGTCAAAGTGTTGTTTGCGAGAAATGTTTTCTTTAAATAATACAGTAAAGAACTTAATACTTTTCAGAAAATTTTAACGACGTAGTACATCAGCTTCCTAATTTTAGTTACTTGATTATTCTATTTTACTGTTATTGTTTGTTCAGTTAATTTAAAATTTTCCGACCAATAAACAATGTACGATGGAAGGTTTTTTCTTTATACAATATTAAGCAATGTAGTAAATGCCAATGAATAAAATATTTTAAACACGAATAGTCGACTATTCGTTATTAGCATGATAAAAAAAATCACTTGGGAGCATTTCAAATATAATACATCTCGTTAATGCCTACATATGTCTAACATTTTTAATTCAATATTTGATATATATTACTGGGATTTGAGCACAGATTTTCTAGATTGATAGAGTACTTTCACTCTTACTGACTATACCATAGAAGGCTATTTTTTTTGGCTAGTTTTAAAACTCGAAAATTTACCTTCAATTAATTTTATTGAATTATGTTATGTTCGTAAGTCAATCAATATATTTGCGTCATCTTTCTACATATGTTTTAATTGCGTGTGAAAAAGTAATCGGTATTTTGATTTAAACTAGAGCTACTCTTGGATCTCAAGTTAAATATTCATATATATACGAACTATGTATGTTAAGATTCGTTTACTTGAGTTATTCTTGGACGACGATATTGAGCCATGAAGATAATAATATCACTTGCATTGTCTCAAAAACAGATGTCGTTTTCCTTACAAACACTTAGATATCTTTTTGATATTTATTAAAGATAATAAATAAGTAAACATAGTAAATGAAGCACCAGGAGTATTAAAACGTTGGAGACTTACATTGTTAGAATTGGCTGGGCTTACAATTTTACAATCGTAAGAATAGCTTTTTTTAAAAACAGAGATAATGAAATATACACAAAAGCAACAATATTTGACTTTAATTTAAATACTAAATTTATTGTTTTTTTCCATCGTATGATTATGTACCAATATTGTAGTTGAGTAGTCAACGCCCTTCGTCTGTGATTGCAGTATTTACGAATTTATACCCAAGAACTTTCATATATTCAATATTCAACCAATTAATAAAACTTACTTGACTGTTTATATTTTCTATAATAAATTTGTTCCTTGAAACAAGGCAAAGCGAGTTTCAAGTTTTTTACTAGTACTTAGCTATCCCCATCCGTCTATACGCATACCGAGATTCTGGGTGACTTAATTACAACTCATATATATATTATTTATAATAGTTTTTAAACAAAATATTAAATGCAAGTTGGAAACTTATAAAACATGTAAATGATTTGTATTTAATAATAAAAGTCACACGATTGTATCGGTATTGTAATAAATCTTTCAACATTTATATTTTCCATATTTCTTTGATTGAGTACAGACAAAAACTTTTTTATCGAAAATTGTATTCGATTGTTTTGATATAGATATAACGACTGCTATTGATCTAATTTTTCTCATTGTACTCCATAAAAAAACAGTGTGGTATTCCACAAATATTTTCAAATATTAAAAGAAAAATCATGACGCCATCCACAGGACTGCGTTCGATTCAATAGATTGTTTTGACGATAACGTGATGTCAAAATAGGTAGAAAAATAAAGTCTTAATACTCGTTGAACTAAATGCATAACCATTTATTGTCCATATAGTGCCAGAAAACGTTTAGTCATTTTTCTTTGTGTTTTGAGTTATGAACGATAGATTTAAGCACGCTATATCGTCTGAAAAAAAGTCTACTAATTTAAAGAAGAACGTAATACGAATTAAACTTAATTTGTTGGCTGTAATTACTTGCCGAAAACTACAAATAACTTAACGCTTTTCAAGTGTAAAGACTTCTTATTTATACAACTAGACAGTGAAAATTATACGACTAAGTGTAAGAGAAGTAAAATTTTTGGTTAATTGTTATTTATTAATTTGTCTTATTGTCTACGACCACGCTACATTTTAATTTGATTCATGATATTTGAAAAAATTAGCATATGTACATACCGACGTTTTGTAAATTGCCACTCCAAAGTTTTATCAACTAATATTTTTAAACAAAATGTCAGAATTAAATATTTATACAAAAAAATAATTCTGAATTTGAAAAGTCAAAAAATATGAAACGCATAATATTTATTTAAAAAAATGTTTAGTGACTCCTGAATTACAGTGGCGAAGCGACGATGTCCGTGGCTCATGGGGGATGAATCACGGACCGTGACTGCGGACGAGGCGGCAGGTTCCGGAACGCGCTGGGCCGGAACCCCGGACCCTTTCATCGTGACACTGTGAGCTATTTTCGCCGCCAGCTCGCCCGCACAGACACAACCCAAACATGGCGCAAACATGTGCATGGCGGTTTATTAATATTGAATAATTCTAGGTCGACGAGCTTTGCATCGTAAATAGGAAATGATATCAAATAGAAATATATTGCTTCCGTTACAAAAGCATTGTGGATATTCTTAATTTTGGAAGTATTATCAAACGGACCAGTACAAAAGGATATATAAGTCGTTGCAGTATACTTAAATGTAAACCACAATATATTATATTGGACAATTTTACGTATTTCAATTTTCAATTGAACGAATATTCTTAACAGTTCTTAACAGCTTTTAGTCCTACTTTTAGGGTGTTTAATGTCAATACTTGGTGGAAAGGCATTGCATTAATAAAAAAGCAATATTCCTTTGTACTTTATTCTACTTTATTTAAAAAGTCAGGACAGGTTTCGTTCATCAGTTTAAATGCTCGAAATGAGCGAAACCGGTCCTGACCTTTTAAATAAAATGGAATAAAGTACAAAGGAATATTGTGTTTTTATTAATTTTAGTCCTACATTACCTTTCGCAATAGGGTTTTACACTACAGCGCTTACTTATATGTAGGTACGCTAAAAAATGTAAACTTAATACGCTTTTTTAGGTGGCTTAGTACTTGCACAGTCTAATGATAATGTAACGGAACACATATTTAATTAACATGTTTTTTGCACAGCTGTTTGATACGTAATATCTCCTCCGTATAAATGCACGAGAATCATTATCATATTATGTAAAATTACAGTGTAACTCTGGTAAAGATTTGTGACAATTGTCAAAAATAAATACCTCGGACATCCGTTATATTATAAGTCAAGTTTAAGCTTAATATGTCTGGAACAAAATAATAATTAAGGGAAGAAATTAAATGGTCAGAATTTAAATATATTTTTGGTCAAAATAAAAATATGAACGTTCAGAATAAAAATATTAAAAATATTACATGTTATAACCATTTTGGTTAGGTTATTTCAGGTTTTTTTTTAATTTCATTTAAATTACGACTATTTACACTGACCGATATATTATGATAATTTAATATAAATTCTGAACGGAAAAATACGAGCCAATAATAAATATGCAGAAAAAAATCCGCAATCAAATAACTTCCATTGTTAATGATAATTATAACACTTTGTTAAGTACACAGGACGTAAAAAATAAAATAGATTTTTGGTAATTTTTGTATGAAAGAATACCAACCTGTTTGTTATTTGTAATATATGTAATTTTATTAGCTGTAAATGATTTTAATTTGTTAACAAACATTTTTAATTGAGATAAGATAGTTTTAATTCTGAATCATGTAATTGAGTAAAAATATTCTCAATTATTTTTCAAATTTTAATACAATCTGTCACAACGGTAATTATATTATTATATTGTTTTCCTTTGTCGTGAAATACTCTCCCCCAAAAACAAATATGTGTCTGCTCAAATAACAATGTTAGTAAACATGACGACATCTCTTTTCATTTGAATTAAGCAAAGAAAAGTGTCCAACAAATAGTACCATCAAAGCCTGAAAACATCTGATACAAGCGGATTCGTTTATTTTATAAGCCCCTGAGGGCTAAATTAGATGAGATTTTCGACGCCCTACGATTGCTACGTAAACTCGAATTAAACTGCATAATTTCGACTGTTCACTCTAACAAACGACTTTTTTATACCAAATTGGATACTTGTAAGTGAAATGAAATGGCTGCAAATTACAAAACATGCATTTGAATTGATGAATTTTTGAAAATCTACTTCCTCATCATAAAAAAGTGAATGTTTCTAGAGATATCAAATTTTTACTGCTTATGAAGTCCTAAATGAAAACTTCGTGCGTAAATCACAAAGTAATTTCATTTGCATAGATCTTTTTCACTTGATTACATTTTTAAAACACTTTACGCAAATAGGATATTTACATCGTCAAGCTGTAAAAACCAAAAAACGAGTAAGTAAATACATACTGTAAAAAATATCTCAATAACTAACTGATGGATAAAAATTGTTGCGTCTTACTTTATCACAAATAATAATATACAAACGGTTTGAAAGAGAAAACCATTCCATAAATAGGAGAACGATTCAATTGTAACAAAGAAATGGGCAAAGCAGTTCATCGTTATTAAAAATATTGGAACAAGATAAATTGTCAGAGTTTAAATCAATTTTTGGTCAGAATTCAAATAAACTTTTGGTGTGAATAAAATTCAATTTTTGATCCGAATAAAAATATGAACGTTCAGAATAAAAATATTATAAGGTCAGATTTTTATAACCATTTTGGCTAGGTTAAGTTAGGTTTTTTTTGTTTAATTTCAATTAAATTATGATTATTTTATATAAATTCTTCAATCATTAATTATTTATTCTACCCTCTGTAACTCGGACTGATACATATATTAATATGAACTCTGAGCAATGTAATATAAATTATGACCGAAACTGAATTAAAATTCTGACCGGTTAAATAGAGCTTTATAAACATCATTGTAGAATAACTACAAAAAAAATATTTAATAATGTTTATAAATATTACACAGTCCAATCTCATGTGTAAAAATTAAACTTGCATTATTTTATATCGAATTAACAAAAATTAACGAAGTTTTTTGGATATTTTACTGTTACTGACGGATTTTTTGAGCATAATATACAATGTGATATACCGGGATGAAATTGTTCAAAACGTATTCAACCGAAATTTATGTCACAATAAAAAACAGGAGAGAACCATTTGATCGGCAGACATTCTTCGTTTGTGAAAAGATGGATCAGGTAATGCGACATTTACACAAGAAGCGCACAGATGAGATTCAACACACACATACTTCCGAAAAAGGATCCGCTTTGATTTATATATAAAGAATATACTAAATTCCAGGGCTGAAACAATATGATTGTTCGTCAAAGGTATATGCCACATATAAGGAAAGCTCTTTGTAACACACATATATAATATATATGCCTACTTCTTATTTGAAACAGGCGAATGTCTTATTTTGTGAAGTAAGTATTTTGCTGTGTTAAATAGAGCCTATATAATTTTAATTACACTAACACGTTACTATTTTAAATCGTTGTTTTGTAAGATTTCAGGGAGAAAATTACATACAATGATTGCATGTCTGAATAAATTTCATTCGGTTTTATTGTGTGTAATGAAGTTTAGTTTACATTTTGATTATTAATTTGTAAAAAAAATATCAAAGAGAAGACAAGCGTTTTTATTTATTTTATCTTCTTAATATACAAAAAAGAATGCTGTTTCGTAAATTTAATTCATTTAACTTTCAATCACATATTATGTGAGAAACGTGGTAAAAGCATATTCGTCGATTTGAGTCATAAAATAAGCTTTAACCCAATACAACAATGGTATTGTTAAATAAGTCACTAAAGTCTTGTTGTTAAAACTTTGCTAACACATTTCATGATGCCATCAAAAGATTGAATAATTATAAAGTGTTAATTTAATATTTGATGTTTAATATAATATATAATATATGTATTGTATGCGTTCTTGTGAAGTTGCTACTTCTCATGTTGATCTCAGATGATCTGTTTTACGTTGCTTTGATTTAATCTGTTTCAAAAAATAAAAGACAACTTATAAGTTTCATAATATTGATATCATAACAAATGCATTAACATTAAATGACATACTGTTATAATTATGAACGAATCAAACATATTTTTTTTTACCTTAAATAAAAGATATTTTTGATTCTAAATTATGTTTTCAAACTGAGTCGTAATAGATTCAAGAAACTTAACATCAATGTTGTAGCTTTGTAAATATTTGTTTTATCCATACTGAAAATGATAGATAAAGTTTTAGTTGATTTTCCATATGCTTTCGACTTCAGTAATCAAAAGTTTTGTTTGCATGACTCAGATTTTTAAAAAGCTTGATGTTGATTTGTTATCTGGGTCACATTTAAAAGTCGCATTTAATGTCTTGAAATGAAAAATGCTGAATTTATATTTTTACAAAAAGAAAATGAGAAATTAATTATTTGTTTGCAACCCTTTCAGCACGACTGTGAACAAAATATCGGCAGCTTTTTCTTTTAGCAGTAATGACATTTGGATTCACATTTTTCTATTGCTTCTAAAGGATTTTCCGTTATTCTTTTATTTTTTCACAATAATCAAAACAAAGCCAGTGCGAATGAATGCGTAGCGTCGTTTTCAAAACTTATTTAAAATTTAAAATAAAATATTTTTTATCTTCTGTGAAAAAAAATAATATTTAGGCAATCGAACTTTTTACCAGCTGAAATCAAGTACCTATATATTATGAGGGATCGATTAACAAAAACGACAGCTTTATAATCCGAAAATGTTGGCAAATAACTACACTTAAAAAAATATATATTTAAAGATATAACGCTTAGTATTATCATGATTTTTTAATACAATCGACATTGTTGTTCAATAACTACCGTGTTTGCTATAAAAAAATATGAAAACTGCCATTTTTATTACAAACTTGATTTAATTATTCAAAAATGTACGTGTTAAAACATTTCTTTTTTTAATTTAACTTACTCCCGTAGTCTGAGTTGCCAACTGTACACGACGACATTTCAACTAAAAAACATAGAGACTGCCATCTTTGTTTTCAGAGAATTCATAATAATTAATATTTTTACATTTAGTTCCTCGTTTATTTAATTTTTGAGTTATGCACAATTGATCCAGAAAGTACTATAAATTTATGGAGCAAATAATTAAAACTTTTATTTAGCTGATAATACTCGTCACGAGCGAAACAACTCCTGATCTTATTAAATTAAAATGGAAATTATTACAAATTTTTATTTTATATTTTGAATATGATTGAATATTTATGTTTTAGCACTATTTTACAAAAATATCGGTTCTATCAAAAATAAAAGTGCAATATAAAATGTTCTTCGAAGTCAGGTATAATAATTCTCCGCCGACCGCTCACATCTTTTTCTTATTCTCCTACCTCGTATTTCTGTTCGTTATTTGTCGGATCCTTTTCCAGTAATGCTGCGAGTTGTCTTTGTGTCCACTTACCCGATAATAAAAATCTTCTTCACTGAGAGAATGGGACACGGGTAAAAGAAAATGGTGCTTCATTCACTGAAAAATCGTCCCAGAATATAGCGCGTTAGAAAGAAATGTTACAGTATTTTTCTTTTTATTTTCATGTTTATATTAAACAAAATAACTGAATTAATCAACGTAAGTAAACTGTTTGAAAAACACAGTTGCTATGAAAAACATAATACAAAAATCAGATTTAATCGTTAATTATTTAGCTTTGTATGCTTTTCTTTTACTGTTATTCTACCAGCTTAGACTCTACTAATTAAGTAAATAAAAATACTGTTCATTTGATGTTCATTATTACTACATATTATACTTTGTCAAAAACCTTTAACAGTTAATAAAGCTACAGAAATAGTTTCAAATTCATTAAAATATTTACTAATTTTTATGATTTTCATTCGCCGTAAGAGAAAAGCGTGGTTGTGTTTTGTAGTTTGTCGTGAAAAAAGTGATCGAAAATATTGCTTCCTAATTGAGGTATCTCAACATAGGTTTTTCTACAAGAACTGCTTGTTGTGAAATTGCCCAAATTTTTGACGAAAGGAGAGACAAAAGTGATAAGGCTAAGATATGACTTATGGTTGGTTAATCACTGATGAATTTTATTATTTTAGTAATCAAACTTATAGATATAACAATTGTTAAACATCCACCCATATCTTCGAACAGAAATTGATTAAAAAATGTCGTTCGTACTGGGATTCGAACCCGTGAGATCCGGTATAGAAACGAATGACGTTGATCTTTGTGACATGGACCCGTCATACATTAATAATACTTTAAAAGATTTGTTTGTACAGTGCAAGTGATTTAGCTAAACTTTAAATTTAAATCATTCAAATTATGTACACTCCCACAGATTTTGTCACTAACGACCCGGGTTTCGCCTTTCGGCATCTTCAGGCGTTCAAGCGCACGGATGAACTTGAACTGACGCTCTGTGGGAGTGTACATAATTTGAATAATTCATATTTAATATTTAGCTAAATCACTTGCACTGTACAAAAACAAATGTTTTAAAGTATTAATAATGTATGACGGGTCCATGTCACAGAAATCAACGTCGTTCGTTTCTATACCGAATCTCACGGGTTCGAATCCCAGTCGAACCCGTGCCCCCAGCCTTCAGTCGAAATCTTAAATTAGCAAAACTTTGTTTGTTCATATTATTGAAGCAGTTTGCAGGAAAACAATAAAATGTATGTGTATACAAAAGATTAAATATTATGAAATATTGTTGAACCTTGTTAATAATAATTCATTAGTTTTATTCAACTGCTCGTTTTTTTTATAACAAAAAACGTTACTTCATTCAAAATAAATAGATGATTTACACTAATTCAATATAAGGCTGAATAGGAAATTTTAAAGTAATCTTTATATTTGAAAGTATATTGATTGAAATATTATATTCGATGCGGGACTATGTTTTAAGAATTAATAAAAGTTTGTTCTTGGTTTACGAGAAGAATTGTTTATCATATATTTTCCGAACAAAAAACCCACGCTTCTAAGTTCTAAGTATAACTTTGTGATACAAAACGATACAATGCCTACAGGCTTAATTTTATTGGGCACGAAAAAAATCCAGCCAAACTCAGTTGGATAATATTTTTCTCCAACAAAAGAAATTTCAACACAAATTCTCTACATGTTTCAGTCCATCTTTTCTATCGGAGAATTTTCCAAAGGAGTATTTAGCTTACAAATTAGATTTTTTTCATAGAAAACAAAAAAATTCTTGTTAGAGAAACGTTACATTTTGAGCAAAATATCTCACATAAAAACCCAAGCTGCCCCACTTAAAATGTTGTGCAAAGGTCGGGTAGGGTCTATATCGAGGGCCGTTGACTCGATAATTTATGCTCGACACTATGAGCTCGGCCGATGCAAATTTACAGTAATATTTTGTGATTATTAATTACGCAAACAAAAAACTTTTTTTTACAGAAAAATAACAAAAAAACATATTTAAAAATATACGCAATGTATTTGATTTTGTAATGTTTTTCACTGAACTCATTGTAATCAGTTAAATGTATGATAATTCAAACAAATATATTTTTGAGAATACAATTCATTTTTAAATTATTTCTTTACCAGATCTACCCAAAGAAAGAAGAGTTTAAACGAGTTAATGCAGAAAAAGTATTCTTGTACATTTACTTATTAAATTATATTTTTTTAAATTTGTGATAAATTTGATATTATTTTTAAATTCATGTCTGCTACCAATGTGGAGCATATGACTTCCTAATAGAAGTATCGGAGAAGATTTTTTCTACGAGAACTGTTAGTTAATCAGTCGCACAATCTCTCTTTTTCAAAGAGAGAGTAGTAGGGATTAGTGATTAACTAATCGCTCTCGTTACGCTTAACTATTTGAGGATTGGAAGAGTGGGAGGAAACTTTTAGACATCACAAATATCGAAAAAATGCTGTTCGTACTGTTAATCAAGCCCGTGAGATCCGGCACAGAAGCCAACGAAACTAACCACTGCGCCGTAGAATATAAAGCCTTCAAACAATTTTCACTACAAGTAGGTGTGTTGACCCATGGTCGAGTGATAAAAGGTACTCACTAATTTAAGCCCCAGTACGGTTAGCTTCATTATACTGAAGGATTTCCGTTGGAAGGTATGTGTAATTGTGATGTTTAAAATTTGCTTCCATCTATCTGATTCTAAAAAAAGGTGTAGCGAAGGAAATGAACTAAGTACTAGTCTTTATATCTCCGTATTTTCCTATTCAACTGTCTTAAAAAAAGATGGGTTGACAATCTAACAAGTACTGCTCATAGAAAAAGACTAGCTGAGCTAAACTTCATTAACAGTGCATTTAATTCATATTAAAAGCGAATAAAGTTTTATAAATCTTGAAGAAAAAAGGAATTGATTGTATTTTTAAGGCAGAGGCAATATGTAAACCTATGGCTATATTATGTAAAGACACACTGTTGATTTTTAAAGTCAAAACCGTTTTTATATTTGAAAGAGCTAACCTTTGTGTAGTAAAATATTTTTTAAATGTTTCGATGACAAAACATTAATTATTAAACAAAATGAAAAGCAAAAAATTAGCTTTCATTTAAGCAAAACACAATAAGCTTCAAACACCACTTCATTTTTGTTATTTTGAATCGAATATTAACATATTACGGCAAAAATTTGATTCAATTCCAATCAATATCAATATAAATGCAAATTAATGTATATTTTTGATGGGTTCGACTGTAACTTTGTGCATATTAATTTTTGATATAAAATTAAACTTAATCACTTTGTTATTCCACTTGTTGTCTAACAAAATGTTGTGTTAAAGTACTGTTTTCCTTTTATATTGTTTTTTCAATTTTCAATTTTCAATCTTTATCTAAATATAAATTACTGGCAAATCTTTCGATTGAAAAATATTCTATTTGACATCCTGAATGGCTTAAATAAAGTAACTCTATCATTATTTGTCGTGTTAAAAGACGGTGGCCTCACTTACATACAAGACAACCCATTAAAGCTCACAAAGTGCATGTCTCCTTTTCATGCTAGCTCGTCTTGTTTAATTAAATTTTAAAGGGTTGAATTACATTGCAAGTGTTGGTGATAAGCCGAAGTAAAAGGCGATTTTCTCAGCCCCTAAGACGTCAGTGGCAACGTAGCAAAGTAGTACGCTAAAGCTAGATACTTACCAACTTATTAAAAAACCATTATCAAGCAATGTACAAAAAATGTCTTACATCATTTCATATATTTTTGTTACAAAAGAATTATAGTAACTATGTAACTGTATATTTTATACTATGTATACTGTAATTTGTATCTACTTAAGATCATGGATAGTTTGAGATTTTAGAGCTTCCAAAGTTATTAATAATCATAATATTATTTCAATTTGATTTACTAATCAAATAACTTATAAATAGCTCAATTACATGAGTATTTCACTGTAATAAAAATATTAAATAATTACCCACAGGCATCACATTAGTTTTAAACTGATCTAAAACAGTTTATTTCGTTTGATATTTTTTAAATGGACTTTTATTACTATTCATGCAAGAATCAACTTATAAAAATAATAAGTTAAAGTTAGTAGCTTCTTAACTACTCAGGTCATTTATATTTACAAATGAACTTGATGTAGACTAATTTTGTTTCTCTTAGTAAGTATGTAACAAACAAAATTTCTAATGCTACTGTGAAAGCAAAGCTTGTCTGAAGACGCTGGTACAGATCTTTCTCTTGTCAAAGCTCAATTTTTAATTACCACTTTCCACAGAAGCATGTCCCAACACGTTGAAGTCACTCTGTGAATGCAATCACCAAAAAAGTTTGTGTTATGCACTTAAGTGTTTGAGATGATTAGATTAAATCTAATAATATGAAACTTTTACAGGATTGCAGTATATTTGTTGGCGTATGTAATTATAATAAAAATAATAACGCGCTCTCAGTATAATCACCACAGAAATAACCTAAAAGGTATAATAATTTTGAGCTGTGATGTTGTAAAACTCACTATTTAAATAATTAATATCGTATATTCAACGTGAAAGGTAAGCCTATTATTTGAGTAATTAAAAATGTTTCTTTCTTTCAAATTAATACATATTGCACTTATGAAAGATTAAACAGAAATTGTCTTGTTTTTTACTTTTAAATAACCTTCATTTTCTTTGTTGTTAAACTGTTATTCTTATTTGGGATGAGTGGCTTCTTTCTTGTACCCGAATGTTTGTAATGATGTCTTTATACTATGCACTACACAAAATTAAAAGTTTCATTTTATAATCTGAATTAATCATCTTGTTTACTTAATCCTTGTGCTATTTTGAATATATAAATACGTAAACGCAAAAGTTATACTAAAATACAAAGTCGCATCGAGCTGTTCAAGAAAACTCAACGTTGAATTGAGCGCCAAAGAATTGTTATTATATAGTCAAAGAAAAACTTCTATATTAAATATATATAAACTTCTATAAAAAAAAATAGAAGAGAATATAACGAAAACTATAGTTGATAATAATTTAAATGTGATTTAAAAATAGCATAAATTTATTTTAAATAAATGTATCTATTTTAAATATTACATTATAACTGTTATTTTCAAAAAGTAAAATTAACCATCTAAAATTTTATCTCACTTTTAATTGATCATTAAGATGAGATAAATTTTTATTGGAAAGTTATTTATTATACTAAAAAAAGTGGCATCATTTTTTACAAATTCATTTTTTTTAGTAAAAATCAGAACCAGTTTCACAGATCACTAATAATATCGATCGTGAGGTATCACTTTCAAATTTAATTGGTTGCTTTAATTTTAGCATCTTTACTGTTTTAGGTAAAGAATAATGTTATTTAAGTAAATGGAAGTCTTACATTTCCAATAAAAGGTACAAGACACGAGTATTTACTGAATTCGCAATGTTGAGCGTACGTTATGTGCGATAAATATTCACCAAAGGTTAGCAACTAATTATCGCAATCGGTAAAAGGTAAATTGGCTGTCACTCAGAGAGGGGTTCGCGGTCTGCCAGGCTGAAGAGTCTGCGTGACCGCAGGCGTAACGGAATTCCGCTCAGATAAATGAATATTTCATAACCCCTGACTGATTTCATTTTTTAACATTTCAATTCACATGCTGGCAACACTGATTTATGGTCTGGTAGTTTTATTTTCCGCAACACGCCGCAACGGCACAAACAAATTGTATTATGGCGGCCGAACACCGCGATTCATAAGAGATAATCACAACATTTTCACGGAAATATTTTTTATATCATAAGAAAACACATCAAACCAATAATATGTATTGTCAATAGAATCAGTGATTACTTGTCTAAATAAAATGTATAATCGTGAAAGGTGTGAGGCTTTTTTAAGAAGCACAAATGGAATAGTGAAATTCAAGTTAAATTTTTGCTTTTTGTAAATTGACAAAGAAAAAACGACTAAAGTTGACATATTGTGACTTTTTTAATAAATAAGAGCAGTTATGAATATCAGCATAAAAGATATAAACTAAAATTGCATTGTATTTTTAATTTTATAAAGAAAAAGACAAACCGTTCATATATACACCCCAATAAATAAAGCAATTATATACATACGTTTGACAATTTTGTAAGTTTTCTTAAAACATTTATAAAATATAAATAAATAAACGATATCAATTATGTATATCTTCTTTACTTGTTTTCGCTTAAATAAAAAATGGCTAAAAGTGAATTACTGCTAGGTTAGACTTAGTTTAGAGTTAGTCGGGTTCTATGGTGCAACGGTTAGAGTTGTGGGCTTCCGTGCCAAATCTCACGGGCTCGAATCCCAGTACGAACAGCATTTTTTAGACCGATTAATTGATCTCTGTTTGAAGACATGGATGTTTGTGATGTCTTTAAATTCCCTCCCACCCTTTCCGATCCTTTAATAACTGGGCGTATCGAGAGCGATTAGCTAACCACTAGTCCTGACCGAGCCTTATCCTTCTATCCCTACTACTCTCTTTGAAAAAGAGAATTTGAGCGACTGAGTAACAAATAGTTCCCATAAAAAATTACACGAGGTTAAGGGAAATTTTTCCTAATTTCTTAATTTAAAGAATAGTGGAATACATGTCAAAGAAAGATTATTTTCTCAGTCTAAGAAAAAAAGTCAAAAGTTATCATATATTCTCTTCTTGTTATCTAGGACGTTAGCACTATCCTCTCGTAAACTGTTCCATAAACGTGGGGATTTCAATGGGGAAACTTTGATAACATATTTTGAGTGCGTGTCTATTTAACGAAAGCCTTTGTTATACACATGTTGAAACCTATGTATACCTTATTGAAATTTTACAACATCAATATTACCGATAAAAAAAATCTGTACCTATAAACACCAACACATTAAGCAAACAATATTTTTCTGAAAAAAAAACATGTCGCTTATTTACATCACAATATTTATTTGATATTATTAACCGCTTGGATCTCAAGCGGACACCGGTGTTTGAAACATTTGCAAGCGAATACGGATGTCTAAGACATTCAAAGAATCAAATACCTAGTATTACAATGAAGTATTGGCAATATTTTGATGAATATATGTAGTACCGTCTATACTGCGTCAACACAGGTTTTTAAAATATCGAATTCGAGTGTATATTGGGGAAAATTATTTCTCTCAAAAATACGTAGTATCTCTGGAACATATTAATGATTTTTTTTCACGGTATTTAAGCGGTTAAGAGTTATTTTATCCAGTATAAAACCACCAAGAAGAGTTCGTATTTTTTAAGGTATGTGTCATCACCCCAAATGTTATTTTCATTTATTATTTGAAAATACTTTTTCATCATCTTCATTCATCATTCACTAACATTATTTTTTTTCAATTATATCAGGTATGGATGTCTGTGATGTCTTAAATGCCCTTCCTCCCCCTCACCTACAAATCCTTAAATAACGGGACACAATGAGAGCGATAGGTTAACCTCTAGCCCTTTCTTAGCTCTTCTGTATATCCCTACTCTTTTCTAAAACAACAGGGGCTTAGTAACTGAGTAACAACCTGCTCTCCATTTTCCATAAGCCAGTCTCCACATTGGGAGTGAACATAGATTAATGAAAAAAAGTAAACTGCAAAAAAAAAATAAACTCATAGTATTACTCTAATTATACGAATTATTAAACAGTACTTACAATCTTAACAAGACAAATACAAAATGAGGTAAAATTTAAAAGTTAGTAATAAAGATTAAGAAGTGTATAATAAAATATTGTATTTCATAAAGGAAAAAAAATACTCTAATTGCATATAAGCACGTATTTCTGACAATTTATTTCTATAAGCAACGCGAAGCAATAGTTTTGGGAAAAAATAATATATTTCATTATATAAAGAGGCTGTTACCTAATACCTCCCATAGAGGTCTATTGATAGTAATCGTTAAAACCCGCTATCCAATTTATGTTTTCTAAGCGTGCGTTTTTTAGCAAACCCTTTTTCGAAGGTTTAAATCGGCCAACATTTGCGAACGAACGAGAAAATCTTTAAAGATTTATTACTTTATTTTACCGTAGAGAGTATAAGCACATGAAAGTCTTTTTCGAATGGTCCAATATTAGAAAGTAACAAAAGTATGAGAGAGAAAATTAAAGATTACATACTTTATTTTCAATGTAGTCCAATATGGAATACCAATTTACCGAAATATTATTATTTTCTCTTTGACCGAATTCTGGTCTTTGAATTTTTTGTTTGTGTGTCGACTTTTTTCGACGGTCAAAAAAATTTTTGAAAAGTTTTGTTAAAGTGAATTATATTAATAGCTCATTCAATATTTATATTTTATTTCAAATACAAGTGTTTTGAAAAATCATATTTTCCTTATTATTATTTTTTGTTAGATTATTTATCAAAAATGCATAGTTTTTGAATGAAATCATTTGATATACTTCATTTTTCTAATTTTGTGAACACTTAAACATCCGAAAAAATCAATATACGCAAATAATTTAAGCTATTCTTATAGAATGCTACCTGCGTGGCCGAGTGGTCAAGGTCGTTGACTTCGGTTACGGAGGTCACGGGCTTGAATCCCAGTACGGACAGTTTTAAAAAATGACTTTTCCACTGATTTATGAATTTCTATTCGAAGGCATGAATGTATGTAATGGCTTGAACTCCCTCCTCCTACCCATGTTACCTCATGAACGGGACATATCGTGAGCGATTAGCTAACCTGTCCTAGCCCTATCCTTCTACTAGACTCCATTAGGAGTCCATATGCTCCACATTAGGAGCGGACATGGTAAAAAAAATAATCTCATAGAATATATTTTTAGCGGCTTGTGGCCCTACAAAAATATATTTTTTTCCTGTACTCTATCTGGAGTCCAGATCATTAACTTAAAAGCGAAAACGGTAGTATTTGAGATTGACGTTTTTCTTCTTGTTAATATTGGTTACTTTGTTTGATTCCCCCTGAGCTTTACTCGAATTGTAAGTAATTTATAACTATTGGGTGCATTAGCTTTCTTTTTTTAAATGTCACACACTCGATGGCTAAGCTCGTGAAATGTTTTCTTAATATCAATTTGTATTCTGTGGCACATATTGTCATTGCACTAGCAGAAGTTTTATGTTACTTAGATAAATATCGTATTAAAATATAAATTTATGTATGTGTATGTGACACAAATAAGTTATGAAATAAGGTGCTGGTACATACATATATAGAAAATTTACATCAAGAATCTGATTTTTTGCTTAGCTCCTTTTTATATTTTTTTATTTACCAGCTTTTCTAGTACGGAGAAGATATTATAATCATTCATTTATCACTTCATATTTTATTTATTGGTTATATGAAGTGCCTTGCGAATATTTTTCAATCAGATAATTTGTTTTAAATTAAATTACTGGAACTACTAATTTCACATTTTTTTTTTAAATTAAAATAATAAAAATACGATTTTTATCTGTAAGATTCAATTTTTGTTGCAAAAATTAGACGAAGAAGAGATTAAAATATTTTTTTATCTTTTCGCTTTTCCGATGAAGGTAAATTGTTTTCCTATGTACGATTCTATATAATTGTGCGTTATACATGTGCGTTTAATGTAAAAGGGGAGTATTAAATCATGTACCATTAACAACGATTAAATAAAACATATTTAAAAATAATTCATACCCAAGTAATACAATAGACATCCTCTTAGTTAAGTCTTTAGGTTCAGTTTCTCACGTAGGTCCTAGTTGTACTCAGAAATACCATTATCAGGGTACAACAAGGTACAGGTTACAAATAAGATACACAAACAATTTGGCTTCGCATTTAAACAAAAGATTAACTTTACATATGCCAATAATACGTGTTTATATATTTTTAATTAACTGAAAGATGATTTTTTTGTATAATTATCACAATTTCTACAGTGTTGTCATCAAGTTGATATAATTATACAGAAAGATATCTTACCGAAAATAAAAAATAAATGAAATTTGCCATTTTTTCTTTTGACAAAAATTCATAGTAGCCTGAAACATTATTATTACATATAGAATAATTGTACTCCAATAAATTTTTATGTAGAATAATTGAAAATACAAAACAAAATTTTTTGATTGCAGTGGATTCAAGTAAAAATCTTGATCGACTTTAATGTGGAAGATGTGAATCATTCAGGAGAGTGGATCAACTTACCTTAGCGAACAGGTATATTATCTTACAAATACAACCAGGATTTGACTATTTACAATTAATTTTATCGCTATACATCAAACTTTGCGCTTGCGAATGATGTGAAAATCGTAGATAGACAGATGGTATTAGAAATTGTGTGTGTCTTTTGATATAATTGGAGACGTTTATGGAAGATTACATTCGGGTGTTGGTTATTTCGATGTCAGACCGATAAGGATGACAATTCTATTCCATTTTCATTTGACTACTATGATCGACAAATAGGATTATATATCGACTGTGGAAAGAAAAATGTCGCAACCCACAGTTTTTTTAAAACAGCTTTTTTTCAATAATCACAATGTATTCAACATGATACACGTTATAACAAGGATATAAGCTGCAAATGCCAAATTAGTATCTAAATGTAGCTTTTAATTTTGAAAAAATATGAGCCTGTGAACATTGAAACCAAGAAAAAAGACTGAAAACATGGTTTTTTCTAGACAATTTATTAAATTAATATTAGATTATTTCAATTAAACACCAATTTAGAAGTTTCCGTGTTCTTCAAGGTTGTGTATATTTAATAATTTTCATTTGGCCCAAAATCGTCAAAAAACGTTTTTCATGCCTCCTGTAAAATTTTCTATGTGTGAGTTACGTCCTTATTCCTTTACAAAGTAGATATTATATTTAAAAAATATATTTATCAACACCAAAACGATTGCTAATTATGGATATTAAAATATCGTTGTAAAGCAAATTGTTAGTGTATACTAGTTAGGGAGGCTGTGCGGGGTCACGTTATCAACAGATGAGAGCCTTCGTCTCCCGCAATGGCCGCGGCCCGTTAAATTCGTTCGCTTCGCTTACTGTCCTCTTTGTGCTGGCCTACTGTACACACATACAAATAATGTTATACATACTTTTATACACACATACATACAAGCCGTTACCTACACGCATTTTGAAAATACACACAGCCTTTGTGGAGCTCCTTAGAAAATAATCACAAGGTTTTGTCTTTGATTTTTTTAAGGCTTTTTATAAATAGTAAAGCGGAATCTCTTGAAGCAATTTAGGACTCAAAGAAGTTTATGAATATAAAAGTAAATAGTTTTTTTCATAAGGATGGTCATTAAAATTTAAGTATATTTTTTATCGGTTCATTGAATTAAATCATATAAGGTAAAGGTTTTTTTTAGTTCGTATAACGTTATAACGAGTATACGAGAGTAAAAATTGTATACAATAGTTCCAGATATTTTATTTTTACATTGTTCACTCTAATGGATTTTAAAAAACCTTTCTTAGATATCAGTTGCTTTACTTCTCACTCTTTAACTCTCGCGGCTCGGAGACTAGAAAAATACTTCTCTGCCGATGGGGGTCGTTTAAGGACCCCAGTGGTTTCCTCATTATTGGCCTTATTCTTATAAATTTAAAAAATTAATAATAATCTAAGGGCTTTAAAATATCTCTCTGCATCATTCCTCATACATTTTTTTATAAAAATCCGTGGTTTTTTAATAAATAATCATATTTTAAGTTGCGCGTAAAAAAACGTCATTCCAGTACAAATATTAATTTGCAACTGACGCGTTCAGCGGCGTTCAGCCCAGTTATCTTACGAACGATCGCTGATAAGCGGGTGCTTATCTCGTTATCGCGTATTTATATAAACTACAAAAGGTCCAAATAACTATGATATAAGAGTACCTTAATTATAAACATTGTATCACCCATATTAAAATAGATATTTAAGAAAATGTGGGTATTGGGGTCGCATTTCTTGAGCTTAGAACCAGAAAAGT
Source organism: Himalopsyche anomala (assembly GCA_031772345.1). NCBI lineage: Eukaryota > Metazoa > Arthropoda > Insecta > Trichoptera > Rhyacophilidae > Himalopsyche > Himalopsyche anomala. The sequence continues at coordinate 36,970,324 of CM062822.1, read as the reverse complement.
TAAAAAAGATAATATTTCAGATCCTTTATAAAATGGCGGTTTATTTTAACTAAGCATTAATGATTTTGGGTTTGGATGTTTGTGATTTTTTTGTACACTAGTGAATCTCGAGTGAATAACATCATAATAATTTTAGAGTTTATCTGAAGCGGCCAAAAAATATAATTGTAAAGCTGTCCGTTAAATTTTAAATGTTATTTTCTTCCATTGATTATTTTTAATAATGTTTTTTTAACATAATGGCTTTGTTAAAAAAGTCGAATTAGCTGAAACACATCGGAAATTCACCTTATTTATTGACTCATGCAATTGAAAGAATTTCTTGTACAGTTAAAGAATTAGTCTTTTAAATGAGTAAAAGTATTCCGTTCAGATTTAATGCTGCCTTCAACCCCTTCTTGCGTATAATCCGCAGTTTTTATCGCTATCTTTATTTAATAACTTCGACAATTGCACCCTAACGGTCGTCATGTATATCGTAACTCAAAACAAGGTAAATGACTATCTTCTCTTAAATATCCCTGAAAATTATAAACATTTTTTGTAACATGCCTTTATTTTCTTCATTAATCAAAACTTTCTGAACTTTTTAAGGGTATAAGACACAAACAGCAAAGAAATCTCTATAACGTTGGTTCTAATAGCTTTTTATAAACTGTATTGCCTGTAAAATGAAAATCTTCGCCCTTATCTATTGTCTTGATAAAATGAACTTTATTTTAACTGACCCATGTAGATTATTGTAAAAGCATTAAGATATGGTCTAAATAAGCGGTTGCTTTGATTAATAGGTTGTCAAAATAGATAGAATCGTCTGTATGACTATCTCATCCTACCAGAATATTGGAAATAATTTCCTAATCAAATACAAGTGTTTATTTAAAATTACGTAAGCTTTAAGCAAGAAAGGAACATACTGTTACGTTATGGGTGTGAGTTGTCAGTTATTTAATGATTGTCAAATACAAGTGCAAAGTTTGTATTGAGGAAACTTATTTGCATTAATGAGACCGAAGCTCTTTCTAACAGAACTTGAACTAAGCTCAAGCACATAAAACACCTACAAATCTATCATAAAGCAAGTCCTTTTTAGGACCGTTCCGGGACCCTTATTTGCGTGTGTTGGATAGCTTTTATTAACACTCGTCTACCTACGTCGTTGAGTTTCGCCAAGTGGGTATCATCACTTGCAGAAGAATAAGGGCTGAATCTAATTGAACCTAAAACAATCAGACTTAGTCAGTGGCGTACCTAATCTATACTATGAAGTTGAAGACTGAAGATTATAACAAAAAAAATGGTATCATTTATTATTTTTAAAAAGGATATTTACTTTCATGATGAACAATTTTTACTGAAATTTCTACAAACAACTAATATTGCACTATTTTGAAAAAATAAAATCCAATCAACGGATTGGTATAAAAGTTATAAGTCAGTTTTGATTAATGATAATAACATTTATTGAATATACCAATGGTTAAATTTAAATTTGATGTGTGGTTAAATTTAAAACAAATCGAAAGTAAGTTAACATGTTTCTGTGTGTTAAAATAACAAGTTAAAAAAATAGTGGTTACAAGCACTATTTTTTAACTTGTTATAATTAGAAAGTTAACAGTTATATTATTTTTTTAAAGAAAGTTATTATATTGCTTCATAGTTGATAAAAATGGCTGAAAGTAAGTTCATTCTTCTTAAGGAACTGGTGAGATATAAATTATTGAAGTCACCAAAGACAGATAATCCCTTTATTAAAATGTAATGAAAAATAAAACAAATATATATTATCTTGTAATTTTATATCAAGGTATTTGAAATTTTGAACACATTAGCATGCAAGTTAAATTTTCAAACAAATTTAATAAAATCAATATTTTTTCATTTAATTATGCTGTTCATATTTATTTCAAATATAATTTAAGCTACGCTGTTCAACATCAACTTAATTTTATTTTCATAAACTTTTCATAAACGGACTTTTAAATAACTTTTAAAAGAAACAATTTATAATCAAATAATAATTATTACCAGTGGTCTGATTTCCATAAAACATGTTTAATGATTTATTTAATAGCATAAAGAATTTGGGTGTATTTATGTCATGTAATTTAATGAATATGGTAGTATGTAAACTACTTGATGGTTTGAGGGAATTATATTTAAGTCCTACAGTACCTCACTGCGAAAAGCTCTAAATGAAGCTTTCGTAGCGGTTTGGTTGCACGCTAGAAACACACGAGGATTAATATCCGGTGTTTGACTGTATTTGCACCATCAGCGACGGTATCTTTTCACACCATCCGTTTTCTCAGAGAAAACATTGGTTCGCTAAAAATGAGTGTTTTCCAGAAACTTCGTAGTAATTTTTCTCAATAAATTTCATTTGAAAGCTATTATTTATGTTCAGCAGAAGTTAATTGTCAAACGCTAAAGAATATATGCGCAATCAAACAATGAGCTTCTTATGTACATTGATGAAAAGTAGTATTTAATTTGTTTTTTATTTAACTCTCGCGGCTCGGAGACTAGCAAAATACTTCTCTGCCGATGAGGTCTTTTAGGGACCCCAGTGGTTTCTTCATTATTGGCCTTATTCTTATGAATTTCAAAAAAATAAATAGTCTAAGGACTTTAAAATATCTCTCTGCATCATTCCTCATACATTTTTTTTTATAAAAATCCGTGTTTTTTTAATAAATAATCATATTTTAATTTGCGCGTAAAATAGACGTCATTTCAGTGCAAATGTTAATGTGCTACTGACGCGCTTTACTTTGCGGCGTTCAGCCTAGTTATCTTACGAACGATCACTGATAAGCGGGCGCTTATCTCTTATCTTATCGTATTTAAACTACAAATGGTCTAAAAAACTATGATATAAGAATACTTTAATTATAAACATTGTATCACCCATATTAAAATAGATATTTAAGAAAATGTGGGTATTGGGGTCTCATTTCTTGAGCTTAGAACCGGAAAAGTTAAAACGTAACATGTTTGAAAAGTTGAAGCAGTTTTAAATGATCTCACTAAGCTCTTGGTATGAATCGGCATACTAAATATTACAGTATTCATAAACTCATTGTAAGTTTGTTTTGGATTTGTAGTTAAGTGGTCAACGATGTTGGCTTTGGTTGGGGTGCTAATGGGCTTGAATCCTTTTATGCACAATTTTAAACATTGAGTTTCTAATCGATTCATTGATAGCTTGACGAAGAAACGAATATGTCTGATGTGTAGAACTCCCTCTTTCTCTTTCTGATTCAATAAAAAAAAAACAAGGCAAGAGCAAGGCCGCTTAACTAACCACAAACCATGCCCCGATTTTCTTTGAAAAAAAGCAGTTTTTGTATAAAAAAAAAACCTCTGTTGGGATAAGCTTTGATATTATATCATTGAGAGTGTACATGATTATAAAATAGTGAATACTTGCTTTACTTTTCGTTGTCTACGATTTTTATATAGACTGGATAGAATATGTTTTTATGATATTTTATAAAATAAGTTCAACATTTAATGGTCAAACTAAATTAATATATTATTTTAACCGTTGAAATTTGGATATTCTAAAATAGACATTAGGAAATAAACCAGTCAAATATGTTTCTTTTGAAAAAATCATTTGAGGTCACAGAGCAATTTCAAATGAAACTCTTCGTTCGTATAGAATTTCTATTTTTTTCTTACGTATGTATAACTGTTATTTGAAGCTTAAATTACGAGTAATATTTCCTTATTCAACGAACGTAGTCACCATAACAAACTAAACCAAATTTTTCAAAGGCCACGAACCTGCGCACATACCGCTATTTATACAATTCACGTCTAATGCGCACACATAAAATTGCGATTAACGTCTCGACTTTTCGAGAGGATTCTTGTTCACTTGCATGGTTCAAATTGTGCAACATAAACTTCGTTTTAATTTTTTTTAAATAAATAAAAATACGTTACCTTTTTTACTGAAACAGTATAAATCAAATAGTTTTTAATGAGAATCATATTTTTTTTATTGAATGTATAATCCAGATAAAAGTAACATCATCATCGAAATGATAGTTAAATATAATACAAATACACACATGAACAAAATGAAGATTGTCGGATTTATACCTAGTTTTTTGTTGCTTTTCTGAAATACTTCTGCTATTTTTTCACCTTAACACCTGGGTAACTAAAGATTTTTTTTCCTTTTATCTTTATTGATCTAAGTATTAAAGTTTTGTGTAGCCTGAAAAATTACTCCCATCTTAACATATCTGTCGTAAATAACTAAACTGAATACTAAATTTGAATCGTTCAAATTATGTACATTCACACAAGTTTTTACACTAACGACTCGGGTTTTACCATTCGGTATCTTCAGGCGTTCAAGTGCACGAATGAACTTGAACTGTACGAATGTACATAATTTGAACGATTCAAATTTAATATTGAAATTCTACCAAGGACCTTTAGTCGAAATCTTAAATTAAACTGAATATATACTTTATATTTTCACTTTCACTTAAACGAGATATTTAAAGCTAATGTCAATTAAAGAAAAAAATATAATGACTTGGTACCTACACAAATTATTGTTGATGAATGATTATGTTTGGTTTTTCTGTTTAATTTTTAAATAAATTATGGAAAAAAGTGTAGTTAATTTAAACTTTCCGTTATACTGGGCAATTGAGTGGTTTGCCTATTCATGTGAACGATATACGGCGCACTTATTCCGGAAAGAGTCAAATGGCGTACGAGGATTAAGGATTTGAATTGGGTTTATCTGGAACATACTCGAACGTTCCTTTTTTGAATTGGTCCTTTGGGTCAAGCCGGATTGGTTTTTGATTGAGGTTACCTTTATCGGTAAGAAATCAGTTACCCCGAACTTCTGCTGTTCGTTATTCGAGGCCAATATTATATGTACAAAAAGCAAAAGAATAAATTATATAGAAGATATTATTTGATATTCAGGGGCTGTGCCAAATTATAAAGCAATGTTATCAAACATTTTAACTTGAGTATTTGACGTCGGTTTTATTGGAAAATGACTTATAATTTTACAACAAATACTTGTTTGATATTTTTAGACCTAATTATTATTTAAATTCTCACTGGTTTTAAGCGGACGAATAATCAGATAAAGGTATGGATCTCTAAAAAAATGTTGGTCGCCATAGGGACACTTTTCAAAGTAAATATTATCCTATTATCTTTAATTCAGATTATAGTAAAAAAGAATACCTTGCACAATATAATTTTTTATTTAAGTCTCGGAACACTGTATAATTTTTAATGTCTACCGGTGATGAAAATTAAAATAAGTTTTATTGTGGATTATTATTGAAATTGTTATTTTACATGAACCAAACAAATGTTTTCCGTGGGAATACAAGAATAATTTTTATTCACTTTAGTAATGAAGAGTTTCATTTTTTTTTTTAATTTCCCAAATTTTAATTGTGTTTATAATTGACATCATTTGCCACTTATATTTATTGATGATTTTTTAATTGTATGTTATGGGTGTTAAGCATTTTAATTTTGTGTAGTTATAATGTAATTTGTAAATCCTTTTGATTGTTAGTAATTGCTTACACCTTTTTATTTCAATTAAACTTGTATAAATAGCACTGTTTAATTTATTTTACTTTGTTGATAATGTTGATATTCAGTTGATAATGCTCGTGAGGAGTGAAACCGGTCCTGATCAAATAAATTTTAAGTGGAAAAAGTACTAAAAATCTTTTATTATTTTTATTAGGAAATTAATTACGTTTTCAATCGTAACTTCTCAATTCCAAGTCCCCATGACTGCGTCTAACAGCACAGTATATAAAAGTGAGAACGTTGGTTGGTAAAAGAACTCCTATATTTCTTTACACATAAATGAAATCTAATATAAATTCACATGTAAAAGGATAATAGATGATGACAAACAATCTGCTGTGTAGTGTGAAAAAAGAGGATAAAGGAGTAACAGGACAAAATACCTGACCGAAATTTTACGCGACGTGAAATCCCACCTCACATAAAATATTTTATCTCAAACGAGTCCTTCACTGAAGTCTGTCTAGCATGATAAATACATATAAACAAACAAGATTGCTGACGTAAAGATGTCTGTATACTTTACACGTATAGCGTACATCGGCAAAAAAGTGATAAAGGCTAACAATACCGACGCCCCGCTCGAAACGATCGGTTTCATTGACGAGACGCCAGAATTGACGTCGGCGTCTTTGTTCATAACGATGCAAAACAAAGTTGATGCCTACTTTATCATTGGCAGTAGTTTACATTTGTCGGGTCGGTGATCTACTGCTAAACGTTGTTCACTTCCATGATATATATAACGGGCTTATTCTTTGTACTAAGAGCATTTTTTCCATCGATTTATAAATTTATATTAAATTTGAATCGTTCAGATTATGTACATTCACACAGATTTTGTCACTAACGACCCGGGTTTCACCTTTCGGCATCTTCAGGCGTTCAAGTGCACGGATGAACTTGAACTGACGCTTAGTAAATGAATGTTTCGTGTTTATGTAAGAAATAAATGTATCATTGAGGTTAAAGCCATTGCTGGCGAAAAATAAATATAAAACAAAAATAAATATAATTCTTAAAACTATTCACCATTTAAATCTGTGGGCATTCCCATGGGTTAAGTATTGCATATAATTACATGGGATTTATAAATAAATTCACTCCTTCTCCAGAACACCAAGAATTGGTTTGATAGAAGGCGAGACCCTTGTAAACGTATTGGCAGCTCACTGTTGTATAAGGTATGAGTGTTCGTGATGTTTAAAAATCCTTCTTATCATTACAATCTTTAAAACACAGGGTGTAGCGAGAGCTGTTTCATCTTTGTTTTTATAATATTTTTTGCAGTAATACATTACATCGACATTCATAACTTTTTCAAAGTTAAATTGAATTACTCTTAACATTGGAAAATGCTTGGCAAAATTACTAAGTATTTAAACATTTACGAACGCGTAAAAATACAACACAACTTTAGCTTTAAGACTATAAAAACTCAATGTGTAACGGAAAACAACTAGTAGAAACAACAACATGCAATCCCAGAAATAAACCGAGTGCATTTAAGTGCACATTAACGCCTGTAGAGTAGCTTTGACTTATCAAACTTTACTTAGAGCTTTCTACCAGTGAATTGTGATACATACTCCAGGCAAGGTAGGATAAGTTTCCAAATTGTCATGGTTTGTGCAAGTTTTTGAGAGTTTAATATATATGTACCCATGACCGCTTTCAATAAGATGTTTATAGAATAGAGTTCATTTCAACAGATGTTTTATTTTGTAACTCAATTGCTCATCTTCCTGTTTTTTTTAAGAGAGTAGAGATATGTGGATATATCAAGAACAGATTAGTGATTAACTAACTGTTTTAGGGATTGGGTGTGTTAGGGTAAATTTTTAATACAGCAGATATCCATGACTTCGAATGTAAATTTATAAATAAATTGAAAATCAATTTATGAGACAATCCACAGTGGAATTTGAGCACTTGAGTACTGCAACCGAAACCAATGACGTCAAGACATTTATCACTTGACCACAGACCAACAATCGATACATAATTTATTTAAATAGGCAATTAATAAATTGAACATTCAACTATAAACCGTAATGTATTACTTTTTAATTACAAAAAGTATTCCTTGATTCAAATTAATTGTAAATGTTTTTCGATAAATAAAAACTTAGTCAAGAAATCATGTCTGCTTTAATTTGTACAGATTGTGCAATAATAAAATGATATAAAGTTGAATATTAAATTTGAATCGTTCAAATTGCTTGTCATTTAAGTTAAAATTATATTTTTTTTTATTAAATTGTTAAGTTTTATTCAATTTCACAGAGTATTGTTTGAAAAAAAAAAATTCAAAAAATTAGAAAAAAGGTTGCGTTTCAAATGATTTTATAAAGCTTCACATTAATTAACTTGAGCTTATATTCTTATTGCTTATTATTGAAAACGTTTTTGATAAAATATCTTTTTTCATGAACGTGAAAATTTAATTTGACGTTGATTCACACACTTTATTCCCAGACGTGTGGTAGGATACGTAAAAAATAGTTGAATTTTCTATTCCTTGGGTGTCATGAACCCAAATGTGCTGAACTTTGAGATAAATTGCCATTTTCCTAATCTACTCGAATAGTATTCAGTCGAAATAAATTTAGGTTTATATGACGTGATATTGTTTTTATAGTGTTGTTTCGAGAAAAAATCCTACCGCTGGGAAATTAAAAGTTTTATGAATAAACAGAAAAATGTGAAAAGTCCTAGAGGAATTTTACACAAACAAAGATTTATTTGTCCGATTCCTTTGGTCGAGTTAAATATAAGGGAAGGTATGACAAAGGCGAGCAAACATGGGTACGGTCGTTGGGAAAATCTGGATTTTTTTTCTAAATCGGACTTCAAATGTCGTAAAGCATTCATACGTTATAAAAATCATGCTTTTTTCCAACATTAAAGAATATTTACTCTATTGAAAGGTTTAAATACAGTTTTTAACATAGACTTTAGGCATGTTTTTTAGTTTTTGATAGAAAGATTTTAACGTTTTATATCACAAGAAAAAATCCTATTCAAAAAAATATACAAATATAAAAATAAATAATGTTATATTTTTCACAAATTTAACATATATTTTCAGCATTTTTATTAAATATGGGCATCTATTACAATACATCGTATTATTTGCGAGACATTTATAGTGATAGCCGGTACTGGGCTCAGGTACCGGCGGAAAAATGATACATAATTACAAATTTATATGTTTTACGCTGCTTCACGATGTACTTAAATATAAATATTGTTATTTTTATAAATATTATTACTTTTCACCAAGAAATTAAAGTTCACGAAAAAGCTTCTTTGTTTGGACTGCATGATAGACTTGAGCATTTACGATTTTCATTGCTTTGTATGCAACACAATGAATATATTCTTTAGGTAGTGGTATTCAGTCCAAAAGCTCGTCGTCCAAATCGATCCTCTCTGATTGTAAGCTCTTTTTTATTCTTCAGTATAATGGCAGTGGCTAGAAAATATATGTTATTTGAAACATTAAATAATATTGAAAAGGTAATGCTGTTAATATAAATAAGTTATGTGCTTTTAAATTTACGCTAAACGTTTTAACTAATTATTATAAACTCTACACAAAATAATAAAAAGACATCCACTCACAATTAAGTTTCTTTTTACTGACAAATCAAAATTACTTTACATGTACAAAACGAATACATTTTCCTAACATTATAAAGCTAATATATTTCAGATCAAGAAAATTATGTGGCGTTAATACCTTACAATTGTTCATCTTTATTAAACTAAGTATCAACTTTATCAACAATAAGTTTTATATAACACCTTGAAAACATTTGAATAATAAGTTTTAAAGTAGATCTCGTTAAATGATTGAATCATTAAATTTTAGTAAGTTATTATTTACATGAAACAAAAATAACAAGTTTGCAAATTAAGTATACTGATTATTCTTTGGTTTATTCCATGTTCCTTGAAGTAGGTTATTTTACTGTGTAACACTAAAAAATAAATCCTGTAACGATTCAAGTGAGTCTCCATTTTGCGAACATTGTTAAATAGTTTGATACAAGACTTTGCAATCTTTGCATGCCACTGACCGATTGAATGGAGCAAAATGTATTGAAGCGCATTGACAGAATTCGATTTGTCAATCCAGTTTGCAAGACTTTGTTGCACTCTACGCTAGCTGATTGTGCCCTACATTGTGATTAGTCAAACTGCTATATTATCAACAAACGCTATGTAAAAAAATCTAAAGATCTAAGGACTATCAATGCTTTCAATGGAATGTTGATCTATGTACCGCGTAGGATCATTATTACTATATCATGTATCATAATTCCCGTTTTGATATAATCCCATAAAGTTTATTTCGAATTTATTAAATAAATAACTCTCAATTTCAATACAACAATTCCCTTTATTCTTTCTTCGTAAATGATTTTTATTTAAACATATTATATGAGTGCTTTCATTTTTCTTTGCAGACATTAGAATTGTAGTTGATTGTTTTTTATCCTTTCAATGAAAGTCAATAAATTCCTTTCATAATCGATACAAACAACAATTATTAGCCAGTGTATCATCTCATATAAACAAATAGCGTAAAAAAATCAGTAAGCGAAACTGGTCTTAATCAATTCTAAATTGTCTAATGATATAAAAAAAGTGTCGTTTTTTTATTAAAATAGCCCTTTTTACCCTGTATCATACGAGTTATAATAAGTAATCAGTAATATTATTGTTTGTGCCTACCTTCTTCTTTGCGCCCAGTAGAAAGGAAAAAATCACCTTTATTTTATTTTAATTTGTAGCTTAGGAATAAAAATCAACGTTTATTTTAATCGTTAATAACCCCCGCAAAAGTTTTTGTGAAAAACGTTTCTCAAAGAGGCAAAACATGTTTGAGAATTTGTTATATTATATATGGAATAACAAAGTTATTGATTATAATTTTATATTTAAAATAAACTTTCACAGAGTTACCACTAAACCAATCAAAAATAATATTTTCTATGTTTGACTTTTTCCTGTAATTTATTTGTTTCATTATTCACTCTCATTGACGCTTATTTACTGTAAACATCTGTTTTTAACAAACGTTTTGTAAAATTTTGGAATCTCATTATAAAAATAAATTTAAGATTTAGAGAAAAAATCAACTAGTCAGTTTTTTATCACGTCTACGTTTATTTATTACTAACACAATATTTATGAGAACTTTGAAAATTTGGTTGTACATTGACGTTGTAAAAGAACAAGTGCTTGATACACCTAAATCTTATAAGATTCAACGCAACTATTAAGAAAATGTGACAATTAAAACGTTATTCTTCTTGAAAAAAAAATTAGTAAGCGATAGAAAAAGATCTGTGATATTTTAAACAATCTCATCTGACGGCATTTCGTGGTGTTTATATTACTTGCTTAAATAAACAAAACGAGATATGTGTGTAACTAACACACATTTGTTTTCAGGAAGGGATATTAAAAAGTCACATTCTCTGACAGCTCTTCACCGTCAGCACAAAGGCCGGAAACAAGGGCCAGCCCTGGAGGAGAAACGGGCAAGGATTTTTCTTTTCACCGAAACCATATCTTTGTTTCAGAGAAGTACCTGAACAAATGAACGTCCTATCTGCTTACAAGCGTTGAAGAGCTTTTAAATATTTCGTTATCTTTTACGATTCCGTTTTTTTCTGAAATTAATCTAAAATAAACATCTTTATTTATTTATAACTAGATCTTATAAATGATTTTTTTGTTACATAATTTAAATAAGTAATTTTGGTAACAACGGTATGATAAGATATTTTAAAGTAAGTTTTGGATGGCTTATATTTTTTTTATGGTATCTAGAATTGAAATGTTATAAGTTAAAACTGTTTAGGAATATTTTTCCATTATAATTAAATAAAAACACTTGTATTTATAACTCACAATTCAAATATATTATGACATTCACAACGTGAAGTTTTTGAGCGGATCTTTTTAATATTTCACGTTCATTTGTTAATGATAAAAATTATGCCTATATAATTATTGATAAAATAATGTCAGTTTATCATTTCATCAACAATTATAGAAACGAGTTTATATAGCTATTATTGAATCATATGAATACTTCATTTGAAAACGATTTGCAGCTGATAACATACATAATATCAAACGTAACTCACGAGACAACGAATACAAGTGGCATTTACAGAAATAATTTTAAGCACGCATCAGCTTATGAAGTATGTTCGATTTATAAGCTATTCCTAGTTATACGTTTAAACTTTAAGATTAAGGTAAAGCACTTCATTATCATTAAGTAATTAATTTATATTTGATACACGTATCAAATAAACGCTATAATTTCACTAAAGCGTGTGCAAAAACATCTCTACACTTGCGATGGTTTTCATTCAAGCATTATGATGTTGGTGGTAAGTACTTTAGTTTTGTACTCATTTTCTTTTGTCTTTGGGGAAGCAGAATTGGTATTGCGTTGGTGGGACCTGAGGCGATTTGAAAATTGTGTACGGTATTATGGTGTGTTTTGGATGGCTATTGTTTATGCGCAAGTGCCAGCATCAAGATGAAACAATATTTTTACCCTTTCAAAGTGTTCTAAATATTACATTTCACACGTTTGACGCACAAGTCTACACCCAAAAAAATCATGTTATTAAAATACAAAGTATGTAAAATATTTGTTCCAATACTCTATTTAATATTTTTGTCTAATCCCAGTAATAAAATATAATATCTTAGATATGGGCATTATAAAACAAAAGATATTTGGTAACTTTTATGTAACTCTCTCAAATAAATAAGGCATATTTGCCTCTCTAAACATGAACTCTGAAAAGGTTGTCATAAACTAATTATTAGTGAAAACGTTTACGCACATACGTTTTGAGAACTGTTTTTATATCTAAAACGAATATAAATGATTATAAATAATGTTTTTTTTTTAACTAGAAACAAATTTTGTTTACAAAATTGCAGAAGTTGTTCTACAAAATTTTCTGTATTATTAGTTTGTGTTTTTAAAGTTGCAGATAACCTAAAACGATTGGATTTGAAGAATAATTTGGTTTCTTGATGAAAGAAAACATTGAAAAGGATTGAAAATTAAAACGTCTACATTATCTTTAATTTATTTTAATGAATCGCAAAGTCTTATGAATTTATGTTGTCTTATGAACTGTATGGCGTCAATTCAAATGAAACAAATTATGTAATATATTTTAAGAAAAGATAAAAAAAGATTGCCTGAATACGATTTTATTGTGACAAAACTGTGTGGTTTTTATGAGAATACATTTTATTTCTCTCAAAATAAACTTCTTTTTTTTTCTCTGTTTATGACGTTCGCAGCCATTATTAGATTGTGTCAATGCAAGCATTTTGCGATTGTCATACTAACGGAACGATGATGTTTTTGTTTGTTCCTTCACATTAACCATAACATTGTATAGTGCTCGTATAATATTTTACACCGTTTGTGCTACGAAATTATAAATGAATTTTTAGCTCGAGACTTACTCTAATAGTCTGAGATTAAACTGTTCCAGTATGAAGACATAGTTTGTTGTAAGCCACGAATATGTGCTCAATGTTATTACAGAGGCTAGGAACGACAAGCTTAAAATGCAAGCTTTGTCATGGCATTTGCGCAGTTCAACCCCATTGTATGTAACATACGGATGCTTCTGAGGGTGTTGAAACGTACTGACAGCAAACTAAAGGCAAATATAGATTTATTCTTAAAAATTTTCGTCTCTCAATTTTAACATCAATTTTTTTTTTTAGTTGAAAGTATCATTTATTTATCAATATGTGTGCCATAAAAATTCTTTACGTCAGTTTTTTTAATTTACAATTTTTTTTATTAAAGCGGAATGCTTTATTTAATAAAGACACTGACTGACTTTTTTGTACTTTAAATATGCTTCTCTTATAGTTAATTGTTCAACACTGACTCGTTTTCTTATAGATTATTAAATTTATATTCATACACGCATGTGTTTATGTTTTCTACACCGTTCTCTTTTTATAGGTAGAAATTTTCTTGCACCGAGAAAATAATTATCATCTTGGTTTCTTAGTTAACAATTAATGTAAAAAAATTCTTTTTCTTACCATATATAAAATAAAATAACAACAAATGTTCTGTACTTTCATTTATGACTTTTAGGGTGTTCACTGTCAATACTTGGTGGAAAGGCATTATATTAGTAAAAACACAATATTCCTTTGTACTTCATTCCACTTTATTTAATATGTCAGGACCGGTTTCTTATCAGTTGACGATGTTCGTAATGAGCGAAACCAGTCCTGACATATTAAATAAAGTGGAATGAAGTACAAAGTAATATTGTGTTTTTACTAATACTTTCATTTATGGTTTATAATATACTATAAAATACTTTAAAAAATTAAATTCAAGTTTAATAGTCGAAAACCCAATTCACAGATTTAAATAATACAATGATAAAACAGTTTACAGTGGTTGAAAACTCTTCCCAGAATTAATGTATACAATAGATGGAGGTCTCTAGTGCCAGCCAACTCTTGACAGCACAGTTTCGCTGAAACTTGCAAAATTATCAATTATTTAGTTTCCAAGTATCGGTTGATGCGTAAGTTCTATTCAACAACTGTTTCTTGTTTGCTTACACAATTTGACAACAAGGACAGTATAAATTGCATTTAAGAAATTCGAAAATAAACGTATATGAAACATTTATGATGAAGCGTTTATTATTGCTTAAAAATAGTGTGCAATGTTTCATTGGTGTTGGGTTTCTTTTTCGGGAAAAAGACTGTTAACAAAGATTTTTTTGTAATTCAGCTCATTTGTATACGGATATAGTAAGTATAAGAGTGTGGCTAAAATAGTGTCATCAGTGAAATTATCGTAATCGCATCGTCATGTTTTTTTAAATTATTGGGAAGGAAATGATAGCATCGTGTTATATATTCATACCTCACGTGGCAAGTTCAATGTAAAACTATTCGCGTTGGGCAAGTTGGTTTTAAGGCTGGACTGCTCTTGTGGGTATACTGAGCAGGACGTTAATCACGTTCGGTGGGACTACCCTGAGATGGAGTCCGAACAAGCAGAACTGTTGGTCCTGACTTGATTGCAACAAAATTGAACAGAAATTCATAAATCGAATGAAAAATCAATTTAAAAAACTGTCCCGTACTGGGATTCAAACCCGTGCCCTCCGTAGCGGTAGCCAACGATGTTGACCACTCGACCACACAGGCGGCAAATTTTATAAATGTAATTAAATTAAACACAGTTTTATAAATTGATTTTTCAGTCGATTTATGAATTTCTGTTCAAAGGCATGGATGTATGTGATGTCTTGAATTACCCCCTCCCACCCATCTTATCCTATGAACGGGGCGTATCAAGAGCGATAAGCTAACCACTAGTCCTGTCCTAAGCCCTTTCCTTCTATTATTACTCTCTTTGGGAAAAGAGAGGTTGAGCAACTGAATAACAAGCAGTTCTCGTAGAAACACTTCTGTTGAGATAAACTTCATTTGTATAAATATCATTGTTAAATTATATTTCTTATCAGTTGACAATGCTCGCAATGAGCGAAACCGGTCCTTACTTTTTAAATAAAGTGGAATAAAGTACAAAGGAATATTGTGTTTTTAGTAATACTGTTAAATTGTATTCTCTTATTAGTTGATAATGCACATCATCAACGAAACTGGTCCTGATCTTATTAAATAAAAACTGGAACTAGTATAAATAAGTATTATCAAATATTTTGTTTTAAATAAACATTTTTTGTAAGGAATTACCGACTTTATAAAATGATCAGTCCTGTCAATCTTAAGCATTATCAAATGCAGAATAAATCTTGGTTCCTATCATTCAATAAAATTGTGAAAACAGTACTCAATTTGTTTGAAAAGTGATATAATTGTTTAAGTAGGTGGGGATAGTTTACAAACCTTACTATTATAGCAATGCATTAAGATAATGAATAATCTCTCCGTGAACTCGATGCTAATTTCCCATTCTTGATTTCTACCTGGGTATACACACCAGTGCTTAGCAGCTAGTTTGCTATTTCTAAACAGCAATTACGAATGCAACACGTAGAATCCAAGACACGCCGGAATCATAATGAAATTGCCAAGTATTTTAGGAATCCAAGTAAACAATCCTCAGTAAACTAGTCATTCTAGTTATAAAATATTGTATTATATAGTTAGCTGCCAAGAAACAATATTCAGTTATATTAACCATATTTTATTGAATTAGAATATTAATAAAATTAAAATATTAAGTAATACATACTTAAAATAATATTTTTTGATGTATTTTTAATAGCAATTACTATCATTTAACTAATATTTCACAACAGCTGTGAAGTTGGAGTCAGAGTAGGAAAAATCTCACGGCTTTAACCCATTTAAAAAAAGAATTACAAATGTGTATTCATACTACAAGAGTATATCACTTTCAGCGTGACACTGTCAATACTGGCCATTATATAATATTAAGAAAAACAATATTTCTTTTTATACTTATTTCCACTTTTATTTAACAACATCAGGACCGGTTTCACTCATGGCGAGCATTATCAACAGAAGCATTGAAGTGATTCATTAGTTTACACTGCTCATAATGAGCGAAAGCGGTTCTGATTTTGATAAATAAAACTGGAAACAAGTACAAAAGAATATTGTGTTTTTTTTAATTAATTTATTTAGTTTATGGTGTGAACACTGCATGCTTGTCTGTCTTAATATGATATGATGGTATACATATGTTATATGTAAGTTAAATGGAAATGATTTAAAAAATCAATTCGGAGTCGATTTTAATTCAAAGCCGGAGTCCCTGCATTTTACCTCTAATTTGATGATATTATTTAAAATATATTTCATATGCACGCATATAATATCGAATATAAAAAATATAAATATTTCAAGGATATTAGAGTATTTTCCTACATTGAATCCAACCATAAAAAATCGTTTCAATAACGAAAGTACGCTCAGTTTTGCCTTCATAGTAAATGTATGGATTTTTTATTATTTATCAGAAAATTTAGACTATAAAATACAATGTTTCTTTTCAGTAGCATAAATAAAACTATTTTTACAAAAAGAGCGATAACTTACGGTCAAAAAAAAATACTCAGACAAGGTATTTTATTTCCAAAATATTTTTTACGTTCACATCATAGCAGTATTTTAGTGAAAGTTGAGGCTTTCAAATAATAATATACGATAAACCAAAAATACATTTCAGCTCGACAATAGTCAAGAATGAATTGAGTTTTTTCGTGAGTTATAAGAAAAGGAAATATAACATTGTTATATTTTATTTCTCTTTCTTTTATAGTTTTGTTTTTGTAGTAAAATGACACATATAAATGCACATATACTTAAAGGTTCGACAAGAAAATGAGAATGAATTTTTGTCAAAGTTTCAAGTAGATTCATTTATCCCGAACCAAGAATGGTTATTTTATAAATCACGTATTTGTTTTTGATAAATTTTCTTTTGGCAGTTTGTATCATAAAAAACTTTTTTTATCTTGTTGCTTTGAGTGATTTTCACTTACAAGATAATTGAAACTTTCAACTACACGTGATAACAAAAACATTTACTTGTACTTGAATTTGTTGATTCAATTTTTAACAAGTGATAAAAGAAGATGTCGATTTTAGCTGTGTCCTTTTTAAAATATTGAAAAAATAGTATTTCCTGAGATTAATCAAACATCAGATAACAGTGGTTTTTAGTAAGATACAATTTCAACATATGTTAAGTCTACAAATATTCTCGTTATTTGAAAACTTTTTAAGTTAACATTAACTTAGCTATAGACAGAAATACAATAAATCTTCTTAACTATTCCACCATTGTA
Source organism: Himalopsyche anomala (assembly GCA_031772345.1). NCBI lineage: Eukaryota > Metazoa > Arthropoda > Insecta > Trichoptera > Rhyacophilidae > Himalopsyche > Himalopsyche anomala. The sequence goes on along the minus strand of CM062822.1, from coordinate 36,952,832 downwards.
CCTTTTATTGAATTTTTTTTTCCATAAACTGTGACAGATGTTTAATTTTTAAAGGTTTAAACCAACTTAGTTTCAATTTTTCTAGTTATGTATAATTAATAATACTAGCTTCTTTTTGACTAAAGTTAAGTAAACTTTTCAGTTTTATTTGTGACAGAAAAAAATCTTTTTTAAAGATATCGATAGCCTGATTTTTATGACTAGATTTTTTGAAATGGTTTGTCTTGTCATCATGTTTTATTTAAACAGTTTTTTTGTTAGTTCTTTGCGATTAATTAAACCTAATAAATTTCCTACAAATTATCTATTTCATAATCAATTTGATCGGCCAGTGTTTTCTCTCTTTAAGAACGGTGAAGAGTTAAATATTTCCCTTACCTTTACGAAAATAAAAAAGGTATTGACATCAATGTCTATAGTATGGTCAAAATAGGCTTAAAGATATTTAAAAAAACGAGATCCCAACGTATCTGCCGTTTACATAAAAAATATTTAAGCAATTATCGTCTTCGATTATTACTAACTTAAAATAATATGTAATTTTACTTCTATTAAAAAACAGCCATTACACAGACAAATATTAAAATGACTATGTGGTTCTGAATAGATTTTTTCAGTTCTGTGCTATAATGTTATAAAATACAAATAACAAAGCATTTAGTTTCACTAAGGTAAGATCAATTCAATCTGAGTTATGACATAAATCATTTCTGAAAAACTTTGACGCAATATAATGTCTGTTGAAATCTCCAACAAAATTTATTAAAGCTTTTTCAAATGATGATAGCTAACTATTTGCAACCTAAGAATAATTGTACGTAATATCATCATTGTATATATTCTTGGGCATGATTATACGGCATATTAACAAAATACAAAGAAAAAACTCCAGCTATATTTACGTTACAGTTGTACAATAAAACATTTGACGAAGGTCCTCGTCTTGGGCGAAGCTGTTTTTCTTGTTTGGCAGCCATGAAATTAAAAGCAAACAGCCTTTCGGAAAATTTTGTCTCCCTGCAGACTAACATGATGCATGGGATGTGGGAGCTTTGATGACATAACGGGAATTTATTTCAATAAGCTTCTTTTTGTAACCGAATTATATTCAACTCCATCACCAACACTGTCATGACGTGAGCTTTTATTAGCTTAAAGCTAACTAAAGAGTTTTGAGGGAATTTTGGAATATATTTTTTTCGAAATAATGAAAAATACTCACATATTAGGCTTTTTTCAGCTGTGGATCCACATACAAGGTTTCGTTTATAGACTACGCTGTAACATTTGCGTTTTTTTCTGTACATTATTTTTGTATTTCATATCAGTTGAAAATGCTCGTCATGAGCAAAACCGGTCCTGATCTAAATAAATAAAAGTTGGAATTAGTACAAATGTATATTTTATTTTTTGAGTAACGTTCAAAATTTTGTATGTGCTGTCATTAACGATTCAAATGCGTTTATTAAAATCCATCAAGTGGATAAAATTGATAATTTTATAAAATATAATTTGAACATGCATTTATTCGTTGCTGGTTGCAAGTAGTTTGTTTGACGTTTATTTTCAAAGAATATTCAGATAAATAAAATAACATACTTATTACGATAATTACTGTTACACTTAGGGCTTATACAAAAACCAACCTTTGAAAAAACCGGTTTTCGAATGTCCATATTGTTCGAAAACCGGTTTTATCCGGTTTTTAAAGTTTTAAAAAAAATGGATAATTCAATTAAAATAGCGAGATAAAATTCATTTCTTTTGTGTTTTTTATTTATATACATAATAATATACAACAAGAAATTATTTGGTGTTACTCTTCAGAAAATATAATTTAAGAAAACACAAAGCGTCCACTGATCGTTTTGTAAAAAAAATCTTGATATCGAAAATACCCTTTCGCTGGGTAATGAATGATGTGGGACATATGGTCTTTAAGCCATAAAATAAAATATCCAAATTTTCTATCCTTTTGTTTATAGACTCGTTTATAGAAAATTTGGGACAACCGGTTACGAAGTTGAAAAACCAGTTTTCAAATGTCACAAATTTAGCCAAAAACCGGTTTTTGAAAACCGACAAGCCCTAGTTACACTTCCTTCATTGTTGTGCATTGTTATTGCTATAGTAGGTGATCATCACACTCAGTAAAAAGAAGTATGTACGTCATGATTTAAAGTATTATCATAACAGAAAGACTATTCAATGTGATGTTTCCAAAGACTACCTCAAAATCTTGTAAATGTATTCTTACTAAACAATTGTTTTTACAGTGTATGAAATTAATTTGAATCGTAATATGAATGAAAGCAAAAATATTATTTTTCATATTTATTTTTGTGAAATAAAACACTGCAGTGAAGTTATTCGTATATAACAATTATCCGAAGTAGTTATTTAGCTGCCGCTCTAAAAAGTTAATCGTGAACATTGTTTCATAATGTATTTTACTGCAGTTTTTAGTGCAGTTCTTTTTAAAACTCTTTATTTGCGACTGTTGTAATGTAATTAAAAATACATTAAATTTACAATGTCTCCCTAATTCATACAGATTTATCTCTCTTTTATGGCAATATTATACTTTATAAGAAAACATTAAGCAACTAAAAGAGAATGATTCAAAAATTTAAACGCAAGTTTTGTTGTAATGGGATTTTTTCAAATAACAATGTATTCTTTTTACTGAACGAAAGGATAAAAATTGCAAAATTCTTACATTGGTTTATATCACACATTTAAAAGATAATATGTAAAAATAATATAATTGAACGTGAATTCATATTTTAATGAACACAAATTAAATTATCCTTTTGGGTATTATCGTTTAGTTATAAATTGAAATAATTTATTAAAATAAATAAATAAAAAAAACTGATTTAAAAAAGTAATTTTTAATTGTTTTTAATTAAAAAAAAAATCTTTGACATTACAGCTTACGCTAATGCGTCAAATATTTGAAAGTTTTAAGTTGAAACATCATACTTGATGAGAATTTTTGTGTGAATGTCACATGAGATTAACTCAAGGTGAATTGACGTCACCCATAACACCCAGAAACACCCATGTTTTGGATCTCAATAGAAAAATTTAAAAAATCCAATTTTTGACATTGACCTTACCGGGAATCGAACCCAGACCCACCTGATTAGTAGAGTAAGCTCTAACCAACTAGACCACAGCGGGCGAGATAATAGTATCATTATTAAATTAATTAATAATTACTTCTTTAAGAAAGACATGACCTGATACAGAGCATTCTTTTATTAATTAAATTTTATATTAATGAATAATTTCTCACACTTATAAATAAATTAGGCACTATTATTATAATATGTCATTTTTGTTTTGTTGCGCGGTATAATATCCATAAACATATTTTACTTTTCTAACCAAGTAAGAAGAAAAGCATTTATTGGATGATCATTCTCGTATAAGGTCTTGTGTGCTTAAATATTAAAAAAGTGAAAAGATTTATAATCAGTATATATCTATAAAAGAATCCAATAAAATTTCATGTTTTAATTTTTTATAATATTTATTCGCATAACGTTTGATAACTGTTTTCGTTTTTAAGACACTAAGCCTAAAAACTACGATATACAATTGAGTTTTGTTTTCATAAGACTTATGTTTCAACATGTGTGATGTGTTCGATAACTAATATAAAACATAGTGTAGATTTCATGGATAAATCAAATAAAAAACGCGATAAAAAAGATATAAACGTTCGTAATAAATTTATACATGAAAATATGTGCATACAGCATTTACAGAAAAACATTCTAGTAAATCATGTCAAAGTCAAAATACTCGAAAACTCTCTGACGCGATTCTTATCTTCGAAACATGTATGTCAAAATACATACAACGGAACTAAAATTACAACAGACCAGTTTTTGCATATATGCAATTCCATAACTTTATTCATAATATGAATGTAACGGTATCATAAAAAATTGCAGGGTTGAAAATTGTGAAAAGTTATTTTGTGTGCAAATTCACAAAAACTCAGCTTAGCGGCTTTTGAGTAATTAGAATATTATAACAGTCGTTATGGAAACAGCCATTGCAAGGCAAATGTAGTTTTTCTGCTCTGATACAATTACAAAGGTTTATTTATGTATGCTGTAAATATTAGAGTTTAAACTTAATTAGTGTTTTTAGCTCGGTTGTTTTATATCCTAGATGTTTGATCTAATATATAAATAATAAAAAAAAAGATTTTTAGTACTTTTTCAACATAAAATTTATTTGATCAGGACCGGTTTCGCTCATCGCGAGCATTATCAACTGATAAGAAAAATATATAAACAGTGCTATTTATACAAATTAAATTGAAATAAAAGGTGTAAGCAACTACTTACAATGAAAAGGATTTACAAATTACATTTTAATTACACGAAATTAAAATGCTTAACACCTATAACATACAATTAAAAAATCATCAGACTAATACATATAAGTGGCAAACGATGTCAATTATAAACCCAATTAAAATTTGGGAAATTTTTAAACAAAGTGAAACTCTACATTACTAAAGTAAATAGCTTAATGATGATTTTGTGTTTATGAGTGTGTTCAAAGCAATTAAAAACTTTTATTATTTTTATTATAATGCCATTCCACCAAGCATTGACAGTGAACACCTTAAAAATAATATATAAAAATGAATGTTTGTTTGTACGTACTTTATACGTTGCCAAACCGTTCATACGATATAGTAAAATAATTTAAAGTAGGTTTTATATATAAAAATCAATTTTTGTATGTCTGCCATACAGTCTATTTTGTCAACGTATGCTTGCACTTGCGCGAAGTTATAGTACAATTAACTTACAGTAAACGGCGTACCATAGAAAATCGGCGGCAAACATCAAACGTCAAATAGACAGAAAAATAAAACATGCACTTCAATAAACACAATTAAAAACAGTTTCTTCCTTTGAGTGGCATTGCAACGATTACCAGGAACCGGCTAGTTCATCATAAAAATAATGTGTAATAAAATTAAACATTCTTTTATGCCATAAATGGCCAGTGTGTCGATTGCAAAGTTATCTTTGTTTGATTGAGGATCTATCTAATGAGGTCTTATTGTTTTATCATGATATAATTACAAGCAATTTTAGTCTAAAAGTATGATTTCTACCACTGAACTATTTATATTTTTATTTTATAAAGCATCCGGTGGTTAAGTAGTTTAAGCTACATTTAGATTGATAATTTAATTATAATACGAAACATTCTAGAGCATTAATTTACGTGATAAAACTATATTTTACCTACAATATGATATTATAGAGAGTACATTTATATTTATAAATCAATTTAGTATATAAAAATATGTAGGACACAGCTAAAGATTCATGATTACAGCAATAAATTTATTATCTATCTAAGATTGTATGAACAGTGTAAAGAAATCGTTAACGTGGCATATTATGTTTTTCTCAAGACAAGTGAATATGATCTAGCTTTTAAGCAGACAGCAAATAATAAACACGTTTTCCTACTCTTGTTGAGCCTTCAAAGCTTATCACAGAAGTCATAGATCTCTTTCCAAAAGCTCTAACCCCTTTTCAAATTCGTTTGTTCGACGTCTCTCATAACCTGACTCGACGTCAGGCTCTTTAAATAAGAAAACGTTGGCCATCTTCTAAGGTTGGACGTTTATGTAACTGGTCATAAAAAGCTTCGTCATTGCCTGAGCGTCTAACTGCTCAAAGTGAGAAACTTTTAACACCCTAAATGCTACAGTAGAGACAGTGACTGTGATTTTATAGAATTCGTATAATAAATATTACAAGTAAGTTATACTTTATTGTATGAAACTTTTGAAATAAAATAAAATTCATTATTTTTTATAAAAGTCTCTTGCATATGTTTATTTTACTACAATTTCACTCTTAAATGCATGATTTTTTACTTTCAAATAAAAAAAAATCATTTACAATGAAAGGGTGTGATTGCAGGAAACATAATTTTTAAAAAATTCGAAAGTTTATTTAGATATTTGTATCCAAACCAAATAAAAATCAGCAAGACATAATGGCATTAAACATGTTTTTCATACAGTTTATAAAATGGTAACACTTAAAAAAATGTTTTCAGATGATTTCTTCTTGTATTTAAAATGATCGAAGTGATTTTATTTAATAAACATTGCACAAGGTTGACAAATTATAAATTTAAAACTTTAACAATGAAGAAAAAAAATAGTAAAATTTAATATTAAAAGAAATAGAAAAGAAAATAGCAAGGAAGTCAACTGAGTAAGCTCCGACGAACTCTAATCTAATACATAAAAAATAGTATTCGTCGGAACTCACCCACGTCTACGTGGAATATGTCGACATCCGAAGCAATATTGTTGAACACCGTTAAAGCTCTGCCCAGTGGTATCTCCATTGGCAGGTTGGTTCTACACCTGATGTTTACTTAGTGTCTATAAATGTCACAATTTGACAGTATCACTTTCCATTTTTCAATTATATGATGGAATCATTACTTTACTGTATAAGTTCTTGAAAAAAAAGAATGACTTAATCTTTAAATAACTAAAATATATAAGTAACTATTCAATAGTTTATCGAATAATTTAAACCAGTTTTCTTTCTTACGTTAAAGATGGCTTATATTGTGAAATCGTAGTTTGCATTTATCGTTTCTTACATAAAAATAAAGTATAATGCCCAAGGCAATATGAGTGTAAAATTCATATTACGGTAGATAAAAGCATTATGAACTTTAACTGGAGCTTTGGACGTTAGTTCTTATTTGTAGCACTAACGGAGACGCGTAGCTTTCTAGAAAAAGGTTTTTCTAGGACCGTTTCCTTCGTCTTGTGGAGCATAAAAAGGGAGCAGACCGGAAGTTGGTCTGACTGCACGAGGGTACCTGCCAGCCAATGCAGGGGGATTGGAGTACCCTGAAGAATGAAGGGAAAGGGGCACTCTCAGGGGAGCATCGTGAAGGTTTCCATTGTACGCTGCGGGCGGAACAGTGCGGTGGCGTATTCCCAGATGCATTGGTTGCATTTTGCCTCTAATTATTATTTATTCAAATCGTGTATGTCTTAAACAAATTAGATTTCGTCTTGATAATGAAGTAAAACGGCTTTTAAAAGGGCTTAACGGATGTTTATACCTGCTGAATATTTAATGTTTATTTGCATATCTTTTAATTATCAAAAAGTTAAATATTTTAGAGTATGAAATTTATATCTGTATTAGAAAACGTAGGGTAAACAAATAATAATTCATAAAGAAGGAATAACCTATGTTACGTAGCTGAAACATCTGTTGTTTTTTCACAGTCAATCAATATAAATAAGTAATAGGGTAAAAATAACAAAGTATTTCAGTTATACAGTTTTTTATATGTTATACGTTGATAGCGGCTTTCGCCATCGTCAGAACTATGCTTTAAACGTAAATTTGCTAAAAGTTTGTTTAAAGCATAGTTCTGACGATGGCGAAAGCCGAAATAGCTATCAACGTATAACATATAAAAAACTGTAGAACTGAAATACTTTGTTTTTTTTACCCTATTAAAATGGAGTTCTACCAAGTAAATGCCAAATCAATAAATAAATAAGTAAGTTGATCTATTAAATTGATTGTATACAAAAGATTTCTTCTTATGAATAGAATAGCATGTAATATAAATACGCTTAGAATTAAATGAACTTTCGGTTAGATGATTTTCTTCCCATATAACTCTGTTTGACTTAAATATTTTATTTTTGAATTAAAATAAAATATTATATGCACGAATGGTTGTGATAACAAATTTAAAAACTATACATTTAATACCTATCTTGTTATATTTTCAACAAAATAAAAAACCAAATACCAAGCACTTGTACCAATGAAAACCATCCAATCCACCAGTCCAATTATTTTTATTCCATATAAATATTATGAAAAACAATAATTTAATTAAACGTTCAAATAAAAAAAAGGAATATTTACATACTCAAATTATGTGATGTTATTACTCTTGAATCTGCATGCATTGTATAGTGCGGTATAAAGTGGTGATGAAAAATTACCTGCAAGGATATTTTGTTTTCTTACAATTATATAAATGTTTCCTATAAACGCCACTGATTTGTAGGTAAGGTGTGTAGATAAGGGGAAATTGTAGGCCCATTTCGTTTATTACGATCATCTTTTTACCTTCCCTCCCTTTGCAAACGCAGCCTTCGACTGGTCTACTCTTTCGATCAAGGGGATTTAAAATGCAAATAAACTTTTTTCGAATGCCGTAATTTCTATATACCTAGCTTAAATGGTATTACAATGAAGAAATAGAACCTAATTATTTCAATCGAGCTTTAAGTGTTTTTCATGGTGTGAAAATGTGAAATGTGAAATGTAATTAATACACTCTCCTACTTTAATACATTAACTGTCTTTTTTAGGAAATTCCCTGTATAGGTATTAAGTAAATATAATTGATCGATGTTTAAATTTATATGGAGTGAATAATTTGTTATATTTCAAAAAAAGTATTTGTCTATGATCAAAACACTTAAAATTATATATCATATAATAAATATCATTAACTGTTAATTTAAATAATGCGATATTGACCTAAAACGATAGCGTCAAAATTTAATTATGGTTGTCTTTTTCGTGCCATTTTGAATAATAAAAAGATTTCACAGACCAGAAGATGACCATGATTCATGTGAGAACTCTTACTATTACGTTCTTATCCTACGATGACTGGTTTAGAAATATAAGTAGTCATTCGATACAATTCGCTTTTTTAGATAAATTTTGAGATCGTTTTTTACCGAAATTATGCAAATTTTAAAAGAAATTCTGACTTTTGTATTTGTCATGGATGCTTACTCAAAACAACTATACTCACTCTGGTGGTTTTCACTGTCAATAAAGATTTTTTTTAGTTGGAAAGGCATTAAATTAAAAAAAAAACAATTTATTGCACTAATTACATATTATCCATCAAAAATCCTGATCGGTTTCGCTAATCATAAGCATCGTTAAAATCGATTCTGATCTTTATTAAATAATTTGAAACTAGTACAATAAGCGTGCTATTAAAAAAAAGAATCTTAAAAATGAGTAAGAAGACTTATTATTACATATTAATTATTTATCTCAAACGTCGAGAAAGATTAAAAGCAAGTCACTTTTACAACCGATTTTAATTCGATACGTTAAAAAATTGGATTAAACCATTTAAAAGAAATTAGAACACTTAAGAATATAATTGTGGCTAATTTATTGAGTTATAATAAGTTAATTTCGAGATTTAAATGATTCATTACAAAACAAATAGAATGTAAGTATTTTACAGTGTGCTAGAAAAAGTAAGGTTTTATTTTTATTATTTCCTACATTGCAAAGAAGCTATCACCATGATTAAATATTCACAGCACTCCTTCGAATGTATTGGCACCGATTTTTTACAAATAGTCACCCTGCCCTTGTAGGTGGTGTTGCACCAAGCCATGGTATCTATTGTTAAAGCCCTTCGTTTTTCACACAGGGCCAATATACTCTGCCTCTAAGTCTAGGGTCGGAAAATCTTCCGACAAAAGAAGGAATGCCCTTCGATTTCCCCATTTCCTTTCCAATGCGTTTATTCGATATACACCAATATAAGGTATGTTGGCAGCTGGAGATATCTTTACGAAACAATCGTTTTCCAATATTTTCCGAGCTTATGATATACATATATACCTATGTATATATATATATATAAATATACGTACGTGCTTTATAGTGTTCAATAGTTTTGAAAACATCTATAGATTCTTTTCAAGACAAAATTTTTGTCGTAAATTTTTTTCAATTCAAATGATTTATTTATTTTAGAAAGAAAACTTGTGAAAATATTATTTCAAAAAATCTTTTGCATTTTTAAATTGTGGGCTATTGTCAGAATACATTTATAAGATATCCTAATCAATTCAATCATACACATGTTGATATTTTTATGTTTTTTATTTATAACTTGTATCACTATTTCAAAATTCTTTCATATTTATTTTATCAACTTTTTTTGTTAGTCTTGTGTCTTGTGAGACTTACTCAGTTATTTATAAATAAATTTGTACAAATCTTTTAGTTTTCCATCAGTTGAAAGTGCTTACCGTTGCATAAATAATCATGTGGAATAAGTGCCTTTTTAGTGCATTCAATTCTTTTCCACGAAAATTGTCAGTAAACGTTTTAAAAGTAATTATTATAAACGTTATTTTCTCTGAATTTCGCAGTAACTTAATTGAAAATTATTGTCAAGACTATATGAAAAAAAGACTGAATGAATGGTCGAGTGGTCAACATCGTAAGCTTCAGTAGGGATAGTTACCAGATACGGACAGTATATTAATTATTTAAAAATTTAGTTATGAACTTCTGTCCAAAAACATAGATGTCGTGTCTGAAATTCCCTCTCAACTATTCTATCATAAAAATACGGATGCAGCAAGTGCGATTAGTTAACCACTAGTCATTTCTTAGTCTTATCTCTACTCTCTTTGAAAAATATAGGTTGTACAACTGAGTAACAGACATTTCACGTAACAAAACCTTCTGTTGATACCTCCTCCGTTCTAGATGTCATTGGCAACGGATATGGATTTAATAAAAAAAACGTATTAAATTATGCATAGTAATAATTACCGCTGTCGTAAGTATTAATTACTTTCTTTTTATGCTATAAAACATTGAGATGAGAGGGGGAAGTGCACAAATGAATTTGTGGTCTCAATTGAAAAAAAGAATATGTGGACAGAACTTCAACAAAATCTGTTTGATCTCTGTGTACTTCAACAAAACAGATTGTGTTGAAGTACACAGACTTATTACATGGAAGCGGGAAAAACACAAAATCATCATTTTAGTAGAGTTTCATTTTGATAAAAATTTCCCAAATTTTAATTGTGTATATAATTGCCATCATTCACCACTTATAGTTTATTAGCCTATGATGATTTTTTTAATTGTATGTTATAGGTGTTAAGCATATTAATTTTGTGTAATTGTAGACTCACTTATAATGTAATTTGTAAATTCTTTTCATTGTTAATAGTTGCTTACACCTCAAATTTCAATTTAAATTAGTATAAATAGCACTGTTTATATATATTTCTTATCAGTTGACAATGCTCGCAATGATCGAAACCGGTCCTGACTTTTTAAATAAAGTGGAATGAAGTACAAAGGAATATTGTGTTTTTATTAATATAATGCCTTTCCACCAAGTATTGACAGTGAACATCCTAAAAGTGATATAAACTTTACTTGAAAAAACTTGTATCGATTTTAGTTTTCACTTTTCTTAAACGTGACTGTATAAATGTCACGTTTTGGCAAATAAAGCTCATATCTCTCGTTCTTGTGACAACTGTATAATGATGTATATCCAGTCGAAGGCATATCAAAATCCAATCTAGAGAGTTTGCGTCGCGCGGGACAGCTGTCTCTTGAAATGACGAACAACGATCTTTCAAAATTTAGACCTTTTGGTTGATAAACCGTAAAATACTACTATTATTATCTCTTTCCACTAATCAATCTAAAATATCTTGTGTTGCTACGGGCCATAAGCTTATTTTATATTTTCATATTAAAATAAAATTTAAGAGAATAATATTTTCTTTTCTTATCGCCTGTACTGAATAAGCTTTTATTAACACTTTTGTAGTATTTTTATTAACAGTTTATTTTATTCTAAGTAAATTAAGTTTAGTAATAAAAAAATAAATTTGCAGTACATTCAAACAATGCAGCTTTATAACCTTGAATTGAAATGGGTTTAGTTTTTATGCAAAGTAATAAAAAAATTACTACTTTCATTAGTTTTTCTGTAGTTTTAAAGTATTTTTTTTGTTCATAACATATATTTTAATTAAGAAGAAATAATACTATTTATTGTTACGTTTTATATTTGAATCGTTCAAATTATGTAAATTCACACAAGTTTTGTCACAAACGATCCGGGTTTCACCTTTTGGAATCTTCAGACACTCAAGTGCACGAATAAACGTGAACTGACGTATGAATTGAACGTCATTGCTACGTGTTTTTACACGAGGGTTTTTATGAGGGACTGAGCATTAATCGCTTTCATCGGTAAAAATGTTTGACGAGTATCTAATGAAGGCTTATTTTGATGAATTTCTTGCTTTTAGAAAATTCGTTATCCTCTTTTGTGTTGTCTGTTTTTGGGAATCGTGTTAGAATAAATAATTCGTGTAAAAATTTAGTATCAATTTTTTTAGCTGACCAATTTATTTTAAGAACTATTAAAAAAGAGTTCTCTGTAAAATGTTTATTGTTTTCAATTACTTTGTTGTTAATTTATTGAAATAATAATTTCTTTGTTGTCCTTGTTTCAAAGAGTAAAACTCATAATGTTTGACATTAATCTTTTATCTAATCACCGAAACATCTCTAGTGCATTAAGCACTCCGCCCTTTGACATCTTTTCCTCTCCCTAATTACTTTGACTGCTCAAGATGGCCTCAACTATTCCGACATACTATTGTTTAATAATGCACGAGCATCCCTTCATATTCATTCATTTTCAATCCCTCAGTGAGGAGACAATGCCTTGGAGAATACCACAAAGGGTTAGGCCGATGGAAAGGGCGTGACGAGATCCATCTTGTTAGGCTGGATACTGAAATATGCACTTGACCGATTTTGTTTTTGCCCTTCTATAGTTATGCTGATTTCTCTAATCAATGAATGTCTCACCAATACCAGTGTCACTAATCATACTGGAGTGACAAAGTAAAGGGAAATTAGTTCCTCGACGCCGTTAAGAAATAACTGTAATAATTATTTATTTATTTGGCATTTACTTGGTAGAACTCCATTATAATAGAGGAAAAATATCAACGTATTTTAGTTATACATTTTTTTATATTTTATGCGTTGATAACTATTTCGGCTTTTCCCATCGTCAGGACTATGCTTAAACGTTAATTTTACTCAGCTATATATACTGGCTCCAAAGAGATACACAATACATCATATTATTCACTGTTTCAAAGAACGATAAGCAGTCTGGGGTTTTTAAAAACATTTATTAAGATAATTTAAACTGATATTTATTATTAATTATATGACATTAAATTTATTAACTATGACTTTAGTGTTTCGAAAAACAATAAGCAATATGGGATTTTTCAAGGTAAATAGGGATAAATTTTATTGATATTACATTAGGGGTTTTAACAACGGTGATGGATTAATAATGGTTTTTTCATTTAAGATGTTTTGTTTATGCCTGTTCATTTCAAGTTATTCTAATAAATTTAGTTTTTGACCTTATGACAAAGATGCAAAACGGTTGGCGCTAAACTTAAACTCATTTCATGAGACTTGGTCAAAAAATAATTGTTTTTTATTTGCAGTTTTATTAAATAAATTTCATTGGAAAACCATTATTCATTTATGTAATCTATTCTTTCGTCAAATCTTCAATAAAAATGAGAACAATAACAAAAAAATATGTTAAGCTTTATTCTAGAATGGCTTTGATTTTTATCGAAATAATATTTATAATAGTATGTAGTGCAAACGCTTGTTTAATATTAAAATAGAAACATTGGTTTTTCATAACACTCTTTACTACTGGTTAATATTTTTTTAACTACAAACGCACAAGAGCTTAATTTAATATTAAAAATTTATATATTTTATATTTACAGCTATTGCCAAAGCGAAAAATATGTTAAAGTAGTAAGATCACACGAGAAAAACTCGATGAAAAATGTTGTTCACTTTTAGGGTGTTCACTGTCAATACTTGGTGGAAAGGCATTATATTAATAAAAACACAATAATCCTTTGTACTTCATTCCACTTTATTTAATATGTCAGGACCGGTTTCGCTCATTACGAGCATCGTCAACTGATAAGAAATATAATTTAACAGTGCTATTTATACAAAAATGAACAGTTATAAACAACAATTGGCATTGAAAAGAAAATACCAATTACATTAAAAGTGATTCTAAAATAGCACAAAATTAAAATGTTTAACACATCTAACATATAATTAAAAAGTCATCTCAGATTAATAAATTTAGAATGGGAATTGAAAGTAATTACAAACACTGTTGTTATAAAACAGTGGGTTAAATTAAATTACTTGGGTAGAGTTACAGAAAAAATCGCTAGGAAAATTGATAGAAATAAATTTAATGTAACCTTTTATAACACACTCAACTTGAGTCGTGTTTTAGTTAATTCTAAAGATAAGTTAAACTTTTTGAACCAAAGCGGTATATATTTACTCAACTGCGATTCCTGTAAAGCCAAATATATTGGTCAAACAGGTAGATCGTTTAATATTAGAATCAAAGAGCATTTGAGTTGTGCTAAGAAAGGGGATGAACAGTCTTCATTTGGAAACCATCTGTTTCAAAATAATCACACTTTCGATATTAGTAGAAATTTTAAAGTTCTACATTTAAATAACAAGTCTGTCAAACTAGACAAACAGGAAATCCTAGAAATCAATAGATTCAAATTTTTACCTGATTCAGATCTTTTGAACGATCAATTAATATTTGCTAGTTCCCCGTTACTTTATCCATTGCATTAGCCCTTGTTAACTATTCTTTTATATAATTTAAAATATATAAAATATATATATATCTTTGTTAGAATTGATATGGTCTTTGAAAAATTTCTTTTTCAGAATCTTCCTGGCTGTCGATTTTGTTTAAGTATGTACACTTACCAACTACTTGGAAGAGGGGAAATTTTCTTAACTATCATTAAGCCTATTCACTATATTATTGTCATTATTAATGTCATTATTTTTATTGTATCACTTTGTCAAAGAATTCCCAAATTTTAATTATGTTTGTAATTACTTTCAATTCCCATTCTAAATTTATTAATCTGAGATGACTTTTTAATTATATGTTAGATGTGTTAAACATTTTAATTTTGTGCTATTTTAGAATCACTTTTAATGTAATTGGTATTTTCTTTTCAATGCCAATTGTTGTTTATAACTGTTCATTTTTGTATAAATAGCACTGTTAAATTATATTTCTTATCAGTTGACGATGCTCGTAATGAGCGAAACCGGTCCTGACATATTAAATAAAGTGGAATGAAGTACAAAGGATTATTGTGTTTTTACCAAGAAAAATGTTGTATTGCAAATCACTCGAGATAAACTCGAGGTAAATTGACATCACAAACACCCATGTCTTAGGTCTCAAATTGTATTTGAAAAATCTTAATTTGGCATTAACTTTACCGGAAATCAAACTCAGACCCACTTGGTTGGCAGAATAAGCTATAACCAACTAGACCACAGCGGGCGACATGTTTAATCTCACTACTTTTATTATGATGCTCTATATTCGAATTTTTCAAAAAATCAAAAGTCATCTGTCTTTTTTATACCTTGCTCGGTTATGTGAGCTGCGATAATTGATAGTTTATGCTTTAAATAAATATTTCAATACGTTGATTTTTGTTTGAATTTTATTAAAAGCTATGTTTTTATTCGAATGAAAATAAGTATGCATCTAAAAAGGGATTAATCTGATTGATTTTTCGATTTTATTTTCATATTTGAATATAAAACTAGTCCAAAGTTGGCAAAAACAATCGAAGTGCAAGAGAACGCACAGGCGTAGCTGCCTCTACGGCGTAACTCAGACGAAAAGCTACATAAAACATGCCAAATCACACAAAGTTATGGATCTCGGGCAAGTTGTAAGCGCAGAAGTTTTGGGCCAAGTTGTGGTGCGCGGGCGGACGGCTGAGGAATGGCCAGACATTAATTTAGCGGGCTAGATTTTTCCGACGCTCATGTAGGAGTGAAAAAAGCGAGGTTCTTATATTAGAGACCGGATTTTCGCCGGGATTTATCGGCAAACCTCATCGTGTTAGCGGGAAACCTTACAATGGTAAACACATTTTTTATCGAGCGGCGGATTAGAGAATAAAGCTTTTATTTAACACTAAGAGCTTTGATTGTCCTCCACGAAGAAGTATGTTGTATTATTATGGCACTGTATAGCTGAAAAATGTGTTATTCAACTGTATAAATGAGCAGCGAAGTGAAAACGTATAAGTGGATAAAGGCAAACGTAGTATAATGGCGAATGGATAATAATATTTCTGTTAGCGAGCAAATCATTCTCTACGAAAGTTAATGTGTAAGCGGAAAAGTCTGGCGTAAACAGAACGATCACAATTTATTATCATAAAATGTCGAGTTTAATAAAATCTTTTAGTTGTGCTCTATTTTTCTTAATGGATAAGATTTTTACGGCATCATTTATTCAATTATAATGATTAATGAAATTTCTTTACAAAACCTAATAATACATTAATTGTTTTGACAATTGCTTAACAACCAAATAACAAACTTTACGACAACAGCGATTTTCTGAAAGCTTGTAGATATTAAACTTTTTTTATAGAGTTCAAAAGCAGTTTCCCAATGGTGTTTTACTTTAAAAACATAATATTACCATAACTTTTCACTTTTTTTTTTTTTAGTATTTATTAACTTTCTAACAAAGTTGCACAAATAAATTAACTGACTGCTATTACCATTTATTTTGTTTTGAATTATCACTTTTAAAAAGTCTGAAATTGATTATATCAATCCTTAATTTAAGATTTCAACTGAAGATGCTGGGTGGAATTTTAATATTAAATTTGAATCGTTCAAATTATGTACATACACACAAGTTTTGTCACTTACGACCTGGGTTTTATCACTTCATACGTGCACTTGAACGCCTGAAGATGCTGAAAGGCAAAACCCGGGTCGTTAGTGACAAAACTTGTGTGAATGCACATAATTTGAACGATTCAAATCAATCCTTTAATTGAGGTTTACAAATAAAACATTTTTTACAAGATTAACTTGTTGTTAATTCAAACGATTTCAAAGAATTTAAGAGTGATGTTAAAAGTTCAAACACCTAAAATGACAACCTTTTATATTTGGTAACCGATATTTCTCATTGATTTGGATATCAGTAACGAAAACATTTTACTCAAATAATAATCTGCCTGGTAATCTATTATATAAGCTAGCTAGTATTGAGTCTGAATCATAAATCTTTATTAAAACGTTTACCTTGAATTTTATTTTCAACTACGATTTTTACGGGTTTGACACAATACATATAATTGTTTCCTGATTATCCTAATCAATGAACAAGCGAAAGGTTGGAAGCTTCTCGTAAATTTAGGACAACATTATTCTATGCATTGATGAAATCTCAGCTCACTCAACGACCTACGGGTTAGTTAGGAACAAAGCCCGCAGAACAATTTCATGGACGATGTATAGCTTGCGTAACAACCCTTCGGGGTACGTTTACTCTTCTTATCATCCACCAGGTGTGTCTAATAATATTATTAACACTAAAATGCTATTAAATTATTTCGCTGCCAAGGTCTGTATCATTGCTATTTCTTGGAATATTTTAATACAATATTATTAAATATATGTGACTGTGATAGTCGTTGAGATTAATTATATATAATCATTAAATATAAAAAGAAGCTGCCAAAAATAAATACATTAATGTACTTAAAACATGAATGCGTTTTAGAAATTTTGATAACAGTACATCAGTGGTTCCCAAAGTGGTTCCTACAGACCCCCAGGAGTCCCTGAGACCACTCATGGGGTCCGTAGTCAATTTTTTCCCCATGAAGGGGTCCGTGAGCATAATAAGTTTGGGAATCACTGCAGTACATAAACTATTACTTGAAAAATCTTTGTAACTTTATGGTTTTGTGAGATATACAAAATACACTCAACTCATTTGAATACAGGAAATAAAAAAGGAACAATGTTATTTAGCAAAAAAAAATGAATATGCAGAAATTTTCTACGTATATGAAACATAGAACTTTATACCTAAAATCACATTCGACATACATATGTATTTATGTGTCCGTTAGTCCATCGATATTATCAGTAAAAACCATCCTGTTTTAAATAGTCGATTAGTAATATCAAATGAACAAAATAAACCAATAAAAATGTATAATAGACAAACAAATTTAATGATCAAACGTTGAAGTCATCCTTGAAATGTTAGGCTTAAAATTAACATAGCTCGTTACTTTCATCATTATTCATAAAACTACTCAAGTGAATTTCTGCTTTTCAATTTATGTCTGCAGTTTCAAATCAACATAAATTTCAACGTCATATTTCACGCATTACTGCGTCATTTAATAAACCTCTGTCTCATAATCTGAGCATTTGTGAGAAGCAAGGAGCAAGTTCCTAATTACACACAACTCCTGTTAACCTCACCCCCTGAGGTAGTGGCGCGGTGCTATGTGAGTCCGTCAGGGTAGGTCGTGAGGGTAGAGATTGTGGAAGCGATTCCGAAAGGGTGGGTCTTCGCATGAAAACATTTAAATCAGACATATTCATTGTAATTACAATCAAAGAATTTATGAGTACACGACTGAAATACCTAAATTCGTTTTCATTTTTATGTTTTGCCTATAAATCAATACATGTGTTACAAAGAATATATTTGAAAATATATATATAGTAAAAAGATCTTGACTTTCTTAACTCCTAAATTACAAAAAAGTTTACCGTAGTTATTACGATAATTCGTAAGCCTACATTTTCGTTTGTTGATTTATGAATAAATATTATTGGAATATTACTTATTCTTTTTCATTTATATAAGTATTATTTTAATACAAAATGAATATTTACTACAAAGATATAGAATAGTAGAGTATAAATAGGCTACATAGTTAGGACTTCTTTTGTGCTATATTGAAATTAATTTTCCACAATAACTTTGAAATGTATTTGATTCATGAATTTAAAAAAAATGCTTTCGAAGCCGTGGCGGATTATCACATAAGCGCAAGAGGCGCACGCTTAAGGCCTCCAAATCTTGGGGGCCTCAAAGATAGCATATATTATATGAAACCTTACATTTTAATTTCAGTTTTCAATATTCATTATTATTCTACGAAGAGGTTTCCAGCACTTGTATATTATTCGAAAAGCAGGGCCTCCAAAATTTATTGCGCCTTGGGCCTCCAAAGTGCTTAACCCGCCGCTGTTTCGAAGGAATATGAAAGAACCATACAAAATATGCATTTTAGTAATAAACAGTTGGAATGATGTACTAAAAATAAAAACATAGAAAAATGATATTTAGTTAAAAGTAGTTATCAGCTCTCTTAAATTTGAATCGTTCAAATTATGTACACTCCCACAGATATTGTCAGTAACGACCCGGGTTTCGCCTTTCGGCATCTTCATGTACATAATTTGAACGATTCAAATTTAATATTGAAATTCCACCAAGCCCCTTCAGTCGAAATCTTAAATTATCAGTCCTCACTAATGGTTTAAAAATATTAAAGATAGGTGATTTTTACTTAAACTATGATTATTAGTTTTTACTCTATTTTTAAAATTTAGAATAAATGTGATCTGGTTAAAAATACCTTATAAGACAATAGCGTTTAAATATATTTAAACGCTATTGTCATTCATAGTGGTAAACAAATTCAATGAAAATTATACACAAAGTTTATTTCGATAGCAGTAAAATTTCTAACGCAACAAATGTCGTGGTAATTAAATTAGCATCGGCTTAAGTCGACAAACAAATTGAATTAATAAGTGAACAAAATGAACCTAGTGGTCAACGTTGATGGTTTCGGTCTCAGATCTCACTGGTTCGAATACGTGCAATTTGATATTTAAAAAAAAAAAAATGTTCGAAGGCATAGATGTGTCTTAAAATCTCTCACACTAATCATATTCTAAAAACATAGTGTAACGAGAGAAATTAGCTTAGAAATCATAAGTTCTGTCCTATTCTATTTCTATTCGAAAAATAATGATTGAGTAAATTAGTTTTAAGCCGTTCTCGTAGAAAACTTAAACTTATGTTGTGATAAACTGTATTGGAAGTGCATAAAAATGTTCCTCACTGATAGTGTAAATAGTTAAAAAGAATTGTAATACTATTTTTTGTATGGAAATTATTTTAATATTTGAGAAGTCCAAGGTGTTATATTGCAGGAACATTCATCATATGAGCACGCAGAAACAGCTTGAAATGGAGGTCTTTAAAACCATTAACGTCACTCGACGTTCGAGAATCGCCGAGCTTTCATGCCACAGAATGACTAAAGCAACAGGCAAAAAACAATACAGCTCAATTATTTCAGAAAATATGATTTTATAGTGTAGTTATATATAAAAAAAAAAAAAATCATGTTATTCTTCGGTGTATGCAATTCAATAAATTGTTGTCATAATGCTGTTATATGACACATGTTTATTTACTATTAGAATATGTCAAATTTATTCAAAAAATAATATACTAATTTGTACTAATTCCAATGTAGTTAATAAGATAAGGACCGGTTTCGTTCATGACAAACTTCATCGAGTGATTAGAGAATAGGATATCAGTTGATAATGCTCGTTTATAAGCTAAACCGGTCCTGATTATATTTAATAAAAGTAGAATTAGTACAGATGAGTATCTTATTTTTTAAATTTAATTCCTTCCCACCAAGTATTGATAGTTAACACTATTGACAAAAATAACTGCCGGGAATTTAACACACCGGTATGTTCGCATGGGTAAATCTCTCACCATTATAAATATAGTAAAATATTGTATTTTACCACTTTTAAGGTGTTCACTCTCAATACTTGGTGGAATGGCATGATAATAAAAATAATAAAACATTTTTAGTACTTTTCCCCACATAAATTTATTTGATAAAGACCGGTTTCGCTCATTAAAAATGCTTGTGTAAATTTTTTGTGTAATTATAGTTTAATTTGTAATTCCTTTTCATTGTTAATAGTTGCTTCTACCCTTTATTTCAATTTAATTTGTATAAATAGCACTGTTTATATATTTTTCTTATCAGTTGATAATGCTCACGATGAGCGAAACCGGTCCTGATCAAATAAATTTTATGTGGAAAAAGTACTAAAAATCTTTTATTATTGTATTTTAAATAAAAAGCTAACTAAATTTTACATTTAATGTTAATTTAAAAAACAAAAATGTTATAAATAAATTATTTAAGAAATACATGAGAAGGTGCAAATAGATTAAAATTAAAAAAAATATGTGATATTAGCTTTATCAAAAATCATTCAAAGCATCTCTATTATGTTTTAGATATCAAATTTAAGGGAAACAAAATCTATGTTTGTAATTGACCCTTCTGGAAATTGAGCACAGATGGCGACATGCAAAAAATTGTACATACATAATTATAGAAAAGTTTAAGTAAATTAAGCACTCGGAAATCTATACGACACATTTATTGACGAGAACATTAAGTTTTGTCTATCTAAATAATCAAAGAAAGTTATCAGTATTTATTTTAATTACATACAAAAGAAGTTACTCACTAGAATTGTGTGAAAATGATTTATGTCGATTGCAGATACCAAATGTGTGTGATATAAAAGAATATCCACCATTTATTTTTAATAGTTCCGAATATACTACATAAAACTAGCAGAGCGATTACTTCCCGAATTCATTTAACGTTATCGCTGTTACTTGAAAAAGTTTGTTTAATACAGCATTTATCATTTGCCCCACGTGTGTCTTACTGTTTTTACGGACTTTCAAAGTAGATTTCACAAAAACTTTATTATTTTTTCTTGTTTTACTTGCGGAGGTATTATCGCAAAGCTTTATATTTAATTCCCTGCGACAACTACAGATTACGTCAACGCCTAATATCTTTACTTTTTTATCACTTTCTGACGGATGTTTTTAAAAAATACAACAATGGTTTTTGTATAAGTGAATGTTTTAAAAGTACTATTGATAGATTCAATAGTTTATTTGATATCTTTTCTTCTCTCAACATAAATAATTGGTGATTATAATAATTATTGTCATCGTAATTTTTGACGAAGATGGAGTCAATGATGATGTGTCCAGCGAGGAATAGATTTTCCAAGGGGTGGTTTCATACAGCCATATTGTTTCATTAAAAAATCATTTGATTTTTGATCTATCGTAATTTACGTAGCCTAAATAATGTACAAATTGATCACAATAATCTGTTTCGTATTTTAATAAAAATCAGTAGATTAATTTTTGACATTTGATTCACAATATAAGTTTGTAAAGTTTAAAATATTTTTATGATTTTTTTTTATCTGGGTTCGATATCGATTTCTATTACTATTTGATTGAGACAATGACTGTAGATACTTTTGCAGTGAGGTCAACGATTTAAAAAAAACCCTCGGCCAGTTCTTTCATAAATTGATTCTTTAGTTGATCTGTGAATCTGTTATTAGTCATGAATGCATATGACTATTTTATTCCATATTAAAAACAGTACTTTTGAAAAGCGCTTTGAAAAACATTAGTACTTTTTAGCTGTAACCTTTTTTCCTGTGTCTCTCCAACGTGAGCTTAAATAGCTGAATAGCAGCCAGTTCTCGTAAAAATATCATGTTTTTAGGTATTCCGATTGGAGTTTATTAGAAGCAGAAGTGTTTAAAAGAAAATTAAAATTTCAACGAGAGTCGGAAATATTGGAAGTGATATAAATTCATAGCCTTGGTAAAAGCGTTCCTATTGAAATTTGACAAACATTTTAAATAATCAATAAATAGTTAATTGTTCAAAATAAGTGTATATATTATAATTTAAACAAATGAAATAAATAATGAGGCTGTTTTCAAATATACAAAACTCGTAATATTTTTCAAGTTGTTTATTTTTTAAGCCATGAATTATACATAATAATATATATTTAAAATGACGAATGTTCACCATTTAAATACGCCCTTGTCGAGATGAGCCCCATTTATTTAATCACAGCGATGAGTAATTAATATTTACGGCCAGAGTGCCATCTATTAATGAGTCAAAACATGTCGCCTAGGTTATTTTTGAATATATATATTATTAGGGGATGTGACGTAAAAACACATTAAAGCCGAAAGGAATCAGAGCGGAGGATTTATAAAAAACATTTCGTATAAGTGGCGCTACTCGCTTATGAGACGTTATAACTAAAATAAAACATGTTATAAAGAATTTATTTCTGCCTCATTCAGATTGATTGAGGTAGAAGCATTTACGTTTATAATTAAGTGCTATCATTAATAAAGACACATTAATGCGTTTTATGTTTTGAATACGTTATTTTAAAAACACCTCATAACTTTTATATTCATAAAATAAAGTAATAATGTAACAAATATAAAATATTTAGTTTTAAATTAACTATATAATAGAATTAGTTTATATTATTGTTATGAAATATAAGGAACTTCTTCTTCTTATATAAAAGTTAGCTAAATCTTCGGTTTAGCTAACCGCGAGATTATCAACTGATCCTACAGGATCTTACTAAATCCGAACAAATATTTATAAATATTCATACAAATAATAAATAAACGATATACAATTGTTCATAATTATATAAAATGCTAATCTCATAATTTTGGGATTCACTAAAACATGTAAAAATCCCTAAATAGAGCTTTTAAAAAAGCTCAACAGCGCTGGATTCACTTTTTGGAGCTAAAAAAAGGGTCTCCGACTTGAATAATTGTAAATCTGTCAATTCGTAACTTTTTCAGGAAATAGAGCTAAAAATAAAGTCTTTATGTTCTGGATAATTCTGATTTTCTTAATTCGTTACTTTGAGTTATGCTGAGTTCAAAAATTCTGCAATCTCTTAACTACCCACTAAGTGAAACCGATTCTGAAAGTATGACTATATAACTACATACAATTTGTATTGCTTAATTTTAATATTGTGGTTTCATTCAGTACATCAATCAAAATCTTAAAGCAAATATAGTTGGATACTTTGTTCAATTTTTATAGACATAGATACATTTAACAATGAAAACCATTTTACTGTTCTAAGCATATTGTCCAATGTGATATTTTGTAAACGATGTGTATACTACGCGTTCTGTTTGAACTATTAGATAACCTTTCCGATTATGTAGTAGGATATTTGATGAAAAATGTCGGGAAAATTACATTACAAAACATTTAATCTATATAACTGTTTGATATAAAATATATTGCACATCGATATCGACCCTTGACGTTAAATCATCATTAACTGTAAACCGAACCCCAGGCGACCGGACCAAATCACTTACGAGCCACCACGATAAAAGAAGACATAGAATATCGCCTTAAAAACGGCTAGGAAGATCGTCGCCTCGCCTGAAATAGTATCCAAAACAGCTTCTATTAAGAATCACAACAGTGCGGCAAAGTAATGCATTGAGTTGCTGATAAATCACTTTACCCCAGTAGGAACAGACGTAGTCGTTGCGTTCGCGTTAGGGACAAGGGTTGATTCGCCCTACCAAAGTGTTTCCCGTTAGAGCTTTCGGGGGCGATCGACGCATAAATAATGTTCGTCGACGCGCAGTGGAATGTATCACATGTAAAAGTTTCGTCGCCGGGCCAAACTTAACCTTGAAAATATTTATTCTGTAGAAGCATTATCAATTGTTTTTTTAAGATCTTTGATTGCAGCAGTAACTTTGTGAAAGATCATTTTTATTATAAAATTAAATTTGATAACTTTCTTATTCTACTTGCTGTGCTACAACTTGTGACACGTGTTTTGCCTCTTTGAAAAGCATCATCAGAGTATCGCAATGCTTACGAATAAAATTATAAATTACAAAACAAAACTCGGGGTTTGTCTTTATATACTGGACGCAGGGAGGGACAATTTGGAGCCCAGGAAGTGGAATAACAAAGTTTTTTTTTTCAATTTTAAGATTTAATACAACGTATATTCAATAAACATTTGTCAATGTTCAACTGATATTAAACCTAAGACTAAGTAACATAAAAAAACATATTATATTTTAGTCTAAAAGCAACAAAAAAAATCACCACGCATCGACGATCACTTCATAGGCATATATTGCATAATAGATATCACAAACAAAGCCATTGAATTCTTCATCGTCGATTTACTGAAAATATTTCTAGAAATTCGACACACGCATCTTGGTTATTCATATTTTTATAAAATAAACTTATTATTTTGTTCGATGAGTCAGTCGTATAGTATTTATTCTTGCTCTTCTTTCAAACTGATAAGAATAGTATTAATTTTAATTGTGAATACATACAAATGACAATAGTTTGTTTGTAATTTAAATTAATTAAAAAGTGTTGTCAATATTGTCTATGACAAAAAAATTATGATGGGTTTTATTGTGTTTTTTTGGAATCGGGTTATTTATTGTTTTCTGGACGAATCGTCGGCAATATGTGGACACGTCTTGCTACGTTCTCATAATGTCTGGTTAGGTAGGCCAAGCGACGCACGGTGGCGTCTACGTTTTCATTTCTACTTCTTTTACATAGTCATCGTCCATAATTGATGTCAGCACTCATTGCGTGCGAGTTGCTTGAAACTTGCATGTCAGATGCAATGTTCTATTCAGAATATTAACTCGAGTGAAGTGCTCGACATAATTTCACGGCTCTACTCCAGGACGAATATATCAAAAAGTCAAACGTACAATATAAAAAGTATAATAATTAATATAATTTTTAATTTATTTATTGTACTAAATTTTTTTAAACTTATTAATCGTCTTAGTATGCACACATGTTTTCTACAAAATAACCTACGTACTTTTAAATTAAATTAAATGTATGTAATTGAAATTCATCCAGAATTATTTCATCTGCAATTATTTTTTTAGCAAACATGTAAAAGCTGTATACATAATGTTGATTTGTTTATACTCTTTTTTTTCCAGCTACGTCATTTTCTGAAAGATTACAAATAATCCATTTTAATAAAGACTCTATTTTGTTTTTTATACCCATATAAACTGTTAACAATTATATTAGAATTTACTTTATAATGCACCGTGAAATCTCTTCAATAAAACCATAAGAATAGATAATCTATTTACATAATCCATCGCAGCTGAGATAAAATTAGGGTAAAAGTTAATTTATAATTAAATCATTTTGTTGGCTGTATTCAGCTTTAAGAAAAACCCCCCTTATAGGTCAATTTGAAATTCTTGAATGAGAGTCTGAAAATGTTACCCTTATCTCCCCGAGAAAGTCTTGTTGTGTTCCTTTAAAATTTGTCAAAGCTTATGAAACATCAAAACTTAACCAATTACCTTGATTTGCTTTAATGCACTTCGAGGAATAGATAAAACTCACGGCGAGTCCTTTTGACTTGAAAACTTTTTGAAATTTGCACCTTGGCGTTATATATTTTTTATATCTGCCAAAGAAGGTGAGAGGTAAAATTTTCTAACAACATTGCGCCAAATTGTGTTTTCAGCTTGAATACAGAGTGACTATAATTTTATGCAAAAGTTTTCGGCGAAAACATTTTATATTAACAATTTCAAATTGAATTCCTAAAAGTATTTTTCGAATAAAATTTGGAAAAAAAACAATTTTTGTATAACACAGAAGTTATATACTATATCACAAGCAATAATGACTATATAATTATTACTCTTCCCTTGAATGCTAATTTGTACTTACTCACATAACTGCTTTAAATATTTTTTTATTTATTACATATAAATGTATTTGTTTGTTATTTAAAATAAATGTATAAATAATAATTCAAAAAAAGTTTCTTTTCCTCGAAAACCATTATTCATTCAAGCTTCTGACACAATGGTTTACAAATTTAAATAATAAAATAAACGCTCTGCTATAAACATATTGAACATTTTAAGAATAAAATCTTTTTAATAAAATATTTCCTAAAAGTACTGCATAAACAAATCCTAGTTTATCAATCTGGGACTTAAAGATTGCCATTATATAAAAACTCTTGAAAAGTCGTCTTGAGAAATCTTTATAGGAAATATTTAATAGAAGAGAGAAGTATTTGCATAAGTATTTAAGTTTAATTATGATTAATTTCCGTTGAGTTTAAAAATTGCTGAATAAATGTAATAAATGTATTGAATAACATAATAACTAAAGTGACATAGAATTTCTTTGGATCCACAACACTGGGTGTTGAAAACATACATATATATATTATATACCTTATAGCAAACTATCTTAATTTTATACTTGTATGTAATTGACGTTGGGAACCAATTTTGCAAAATAAATACCCATCCACAGTCATATTAGATCACCAGCAATCTTGCCAATTTATATCTAATAAATAAAATGTATGTTTGTTTGTTCGTACTTTATGCGTTGCCACACCGCTCATTCGATTGCAAAAAAACTTTGACAAACATTTTACTTGCACTTCCGCGAAGGTTATAGGCATAGTAAAATTAACTTACTAGACCTTATATATAAAAATCAATGTTTGTATGTCTGCCATACAGTTCATTTTGACAACGTATGCTTGCACTTTCGCAAAGGTTAACTTACAGAAGGTGGCGCGTGTGTTGTACCATATAAAATCAGTAGCAAACGTCAAACAGACAGAAAAAGAAAACATGAACTTCAATAAACACAGCTAAAACACAAACACTTTCTTTCTTTGAGTGATATTGCAACGCTTGCCGGAAACCGGCTAGTTTCAAATAAAAAAAATAGTTAAGTTGCCAAAATTTTCGGCCATACTTGTAAAACCATCGATGACGTTGACTCAATATTGTACATTATTTAATATTTTTATTCGGTTAAGGTGCAATATCAATTATAAAACAATTTTACCATGAATATAGTTTCCCGCGGTAAAAGTATACCGGTATCCATTTTTAATAAATACTTGCTTTATTTGTTAAGCAGATACCCTAATAATTATTAATATCACTGGTAAATAAAGAGAAGTAAATCTTACAGACTATTTAAAATAAATTCCTCTGGAATTCGCTAAATGTGTACCTAATCGGATTTATAAAGTGCGTGTAATAATGGGAATCTAATCACAAATCGACCGAACGCAGGTCCGTAAGGCGGCCAGCAATTCAAAGGATCTGAAGCTCCTGCTAATCCGTGAATGGATTCGACCAACAAAGAGAACTTCTCTGAACCAATACATCTAATACCGGACCGTCCGACCTATTTGATTGTTCATCGACCGGACCAAAGTGTTTATCCGGGCTTTGATCCTGAGTGAAGACACTCTGTTTTCCTTGGGGCAATTTTCCCTTACGACACACACAAGTGTCTGTACAAATAGTGACGAGACAGTGAGAAATAGACGAAATTTTCCTTTCGTTTTGTGAATTTATTACTTTTTTAAACTAATAAATAACTTATAAATCCATATCCGCTTCCAATGTGGACCATATAATATTTTAATGGCTCATTCTCAACAGAAGTTTTGTGTACTGTTTTTTTTTGTTGGATATCAAATTTATGGAGCTTTAAGTACCAGAGTGAGTTAGAGTCTCTTTCATCGCTATTGCCTTGAAAAATTGTTTTCCCTTACCATAGTTGCAAACGGAAGGGCGTGATCGCTACAGAGGTAAGAAATCCTCAGTGAAGCCAATTCACCGGGACTCAGTTTCTCGATATCTCTTTTTCGAAGAGTGTAGTAGGGATATAAGGATAGAACTCAGACAGTACTAGTGAGTAACTAGTTACTCTTGCTAGATCCCATTGTTTTATGATTGAAAGGATGCTAGGTTTTTGATTGAAAAAAATTCTGTGCTCGTGAGATCCATTACGGAAGCTAACGACATTAACCGCTGAGCCACGGACTCGACGCTTGTAACCATAAAACCCGTATAAATAATTAACTTACAGTAAATCGATAAAGTAAAATACTACTTTTTCATTTCGTGCTAGGATTAATAAAGTTATTTTATTTTGACGAGCACCGTTGCCGAGTAGTTGTCGGTGTTCAACAAGAATTCGAATAAGCATTGATTACACTTCCAACGATTTTATGAACGAGTTTAATATCTGTATCAGACTGTATCTAGTGTAAGTATTTAATCTTCCAAATGCAGCACAACCAACACAATAAAACAAGTCATAATACAAACAATTACAAAGTAATTACAGCCAACCTGTGTCTGGGCATTGTTTTAGAATCTCTTAAATTATTGTGGGCATGATGTTTTTATAAACAAAACGTTCCGTTCAATACAAATGAATTTGTGTATATTAAGATTAGGTTATTCGAAAAAGTATCAAAACAATGTCCATAATTTCTTTATGCAGAATACAGAATACTAGGTTATTCTGATTTATAACATAAAAAAAGTTTTAGTAGATAATGTAAGTCTCAATATAATTGCAGCCCATCGCAACCAAATTGGGGATGGAATCTTACTGGCAAAGCTTAGTAGTGCCCATCGAAGTACTTATTTCTTCAAAGGGTAGAAGGGGGCTTCTTATTGAAACCACAGAATGTTAGTACCAATCTTCGACCCAGAATCTGTAGTGATAATCTGCTTAGAAATCCAAATAATTATTCGGCGAACATTTTGCAAGGTAAACACAAAGTAACGTTGCAAGTAGATTATATTGTAAGCTGCAGCTTTAGGACTTACTGCTATTTTTGTTTATGTTATGATCGAACCACAATTTTTTTTTACATTTAACTGTAAAATAATCACAATTTTTTACTCTTCAGAAAAAAAAATTATCACTGATGGAGTTTAATATAATACAAGCCAAATTTTTCGGTTCCATGGCGCAGTGGTTAGCGTTGTGGGCTACCATTCCAGACCTTGCGGGTTTGAGCCTTTGTACGAACAGCATTTTTTCGATTGATTTATCGATTTCTGTTCAAATGCAAGGGTGTTTGTGACGTCTAAAATTTCTCTCTCATCCATCCGATCCTTTAATAACTGGACGTAGCGAGGGCGATTAGTTAACCACTAGTCCTGTCGTAGCCCTATCTTTACTTATAGTAAAAGAGAGATTGAGCAACCGATTAACAAACAGTTCTAGTACAAAAAAACTTACGTTGAGATAACTCTACTAGAAGGCTATGTACTGCACATTATTAATTTTTATGGATAAAAAATCTCTTTAGTAGGATCAAGTTATCAAAGTCGCAAATGAAAACATTCATTTAATATTTAAGAATCTTTATTATTTAAAGCTCTGTCACTAGCAATTGTCTACATTCCTACGTCTTCATCATATTATATGTGAAAATTAACACACGATGACTAAATTGTCAAAAAATATTATTATCAACATATTTCCACAAGGAAACTGTTATACAATGATACAAAATACATAATACAATGATCAAGCAATGCTTTGCATACAAAATGAAATAAATACGTCAACTGTTCCACAGAAATAATCTAAAAGATATTTATTTTTTTATACATATATATAAACCAATCTTTCTAGAACAAAAGTAAAATCAGTTTTCGATGGCGAAGAAAAGGATTACTTAGTGTTTTGCCAATTTACCGACATTTATTTAAAACAAATGAATATACACTCGAAAAAGATATACCGTAAAAGATCAAAATAAATCATTCGCTAACAGAAAATAATTAATATTTTGCCAAATAATTTGTGTTTATAAATGAAACTTTATACTCATATTAAACATAAAACATTATAATAAAATGAGTGTTGCATGAAATTTAAATGCACGCTGTTTTGGTTGATTGTATTTATTAAAGAAACACATCATCAAGAAACAGGCAAAGCGCCCTAATTTGTACATAATAAACAAGAGCATTTGAAGCAAAAGGATAAGGCCGGACAAATAAAACCGACCCTCAAAAGTTTACGACCTCTGCCTCACAGGAAAAGGACGTTTGTGCACTTCTCAAGACGGTGGAATTAGCTCAGGCGGAATTATTTTCAACAAAATGTTTATAATAAATGCATTCACAACCAGGATTAAAATCAGTAATTTCCGGCTCAGAGTGAAGTTGTTTTGTTAATTTGTATAAAAGATTTACAGCTTTCATAAAATTTATAATACTGATGAAAAAAACATTTTTTTTATTTGAAAAGTTGTTACCTAGGCATGTCAATTGCTATTGCTGAGCAGTTACAATTTTATTTGGAATAAATAATGGTTGAAATTTATGTTTTTATTTTTCCTGTATCTTTTTCTCTCGGTATAATTAATTGATTTCTAAGCATCCAGTATGCTGAATCCACTTCATCAAAAAAACATATTTTGTATGTAGAGTTTTCAAAGTCATCAAAAACTATGCATTTTTTTTATTTTTAAGATAAAATGACAATGTGTAAAACAATTATTAGCAAAATATTCACCGTATGTACAAATGATACAACGAAAACTAAACTTTATAATTCCACTTGTTATATTACAAAATATGACACGTGTTTCGCCTAAAGAGAAAGAGAAGAAAAGACAGAAGAAGAAAAAGAAGGAATTATTCACGTTAAAATGAAAAATATGTATTTATATTATTTTTGAAAAGCTTGCAAGACACAAGAATAAAGATTCTTTGCCTATTTTATAAACATTTTCATAATTCACGGTTTAAATATAATGGATTAAAAATACTTTTTTTTATCATTTTATGAGAAGTGCTTTTTTTACTGACTGTATAAAATCGACTGTAAAAACAACTATTTTTATTTAGCTACTTTTTTCCGTATTTTCAATTAAATGAATGAATATATAGTAAATCTTCTTGTCTAAGTTCCACAAATTGTGTTAAAAAGCAAACATTCTGATTGTTCGTTTAAACAAAGCCCGTACTTAAAATCCATGTAGGGAATAAGAGGATACGAGGCTAGGGATAAGACTGATGGTAAGCTTATCGCTCTCAAAATTGATTAATCAATTTAATAAATGCTGTGTGTACTGGAATTTGAACCCGTAAGATCCATCATGGAGACCGACAATATTGACCACTGCACTCTACTACGGAAACGACCCTTTTATTTTGTTTTATATACAAAAGCAAGATTTATAAATCAATGTTTAAATCTTGAACATTACAAAACTAAATAAAGTAGGGAAAATATGTATATGCCATTCAATAAACAAGGCGTATATGTACGTCATGATTTGCTTCAACGAGCAATTTCATTAGCCAATGGCAAACGATAGTATCAACACTCTTGAAGCAATAATAAAAACAAAGGCGCAGATACTGTTTACGACCGCTGCGCCTCCAAGCGGAAGCTTGTGCAGTTCTCAAGATGTTGGTATTATCTCAGGTGAGCTATCGCCGAGGAAGGGGTTTCTGCGGCCAGTGATTGCCAACTGGCGGTCGAACCGATTCGGTGACCCAGATCGTAATGATTGCTTGGCGGCTGGCCAACTTTTCGAAGAGCTCGTCCGAAACGGTAAAGTTAATCTGCTGGAAATAATGATATGTAAATGGATTTGAGTGGAATGGAGATGGCTCATTTTGTTCGATCTGGAAATTAGTTCTATACAATGTTTTTCTTAGTGCTCTGTTAATTGAGAAGTGTTTGAGAAGTATCCAATGTGAAATTTATTATAGCACATCTACATTGTGCTTAAATAATACTTATAAATAGATAACTTATACTCAGAAACTTAAACTTATAACCAGAAAAATCATACCTTTATTTTTTTTTTACTATTGTGTAGTATATCGATTCTTCAGATTTGACAGCTTACCTGAAATAAATAAAATAAAATTTTAACATGCAATATGTTTATACATACATTTGGGATTATTGTAACACGAGCATAGCGCGGTGAATAAATTGTGATGTATTTTTTGAGAACACGTTTTCAAAAAAAAAATACCATATATTTATGTATTATCATTTGAACATCTCCCTGCAACAGGCCAAGTCATAGTCAAATTAAAGGTAGCAAAAATGGTCTCTTCCCATGCAATATATAAATCATATATATGTAGTAGTTTATTTTAAATATGTGGCATTACAGCCAATGTCAACGTTATTTAAAAAAAAAAAAAAAATATACGAGATAAACTCGTAGAAAAGAATTCGAGGAAGATTCGAGAAGAGATATCGCAAAAATTTATGCCTTAGATTTCAAACATTATTTGATATTGAAGTTACCGGGACTTGTGCCCATCAGGGGCGTATATTCAGGGTGTGTAAGGAGTGCGCCGCACACCCGGAACATACGCCTGCAAAATCGAGAACATAAAGTAATATATTTAAAGTATATTTGTTGCCCGGTAGTATACCATATTTGAAAAGGCGAGCGTTGTCCCAACCGCACGATCTGCCTTCCCATAAGACTGCATACAAAAGCGCAGTCTAGGTACGCGTAGCGTGGAGCGAATATTTTTGTACGCAACTTTAAGGTCCGAAGTCGCCCTCTTTTTCGACGGCTCACACGTCATGTATGAGGTTTCTCGGGCGTTCTTTCAAAAATTTCATGTCTCTACTTTTGTATTAAATTATTCTAACAGGTCATTTTTCATTTATATTTTATCATATATATAATTTATTTCTAATATTTATACTTCTTTATTTTATTTATTACAAATATTTTTCAAAAATTTTTGATATATGTATATATTTTCAATCCATGTCCGCTCCCAGTGTGGAGTATATGTCCTCCGAATAGAGGTATTTTGATACAAGTTTTTCGACGAGAACTGCTTGTGATTCAGTTACTCAACCTTTTTTTCATATACCTAATTGTTTTGTTTAGTTTTTATTTTATTTTCATACACAGCACACCCAAAGCTAACACTCACCATACGCCACTAGTGCCCATACACGCTGGATTACTAGGGCAAAAGTCTTACCGAATAGATCAAAATATATTTTAAAAAAAACCGTAGTATTCACCCGCTTTCTTCAGACTCCGATTCTATGCTCTTTAGCCATGCCCTGCAAATGTGTAAATTCCTGAAGGTCTAAACTAGGAACAAGCATTGTGTTTAACTTTTCCGGTTCTAAGCTCAAGAAATGCGACCCCAATACCCACATTTTCTTAAATATCTATTTTAATATGGGTGATACAATGTTTATAATTAAGGTATTCTTATATCATAGTTTTTTGGACCTTTTGTAGTTTATATAAATACGATAAGATAAGAGATAAGCGCCCGCTTATCAGCGATCGTTGGTAAGATAACTAGACTGAAGCGCGCCAGTCGCGCATTGACATTGGCATTGGAACGACGTATATTTTACGCGCAACTTAAAATATGATTATTTATTAAAAAACCAAGGATTTTTATAAAAAAATGTATGCGGAATGATGCAGAGAGATATTTTAAAGCCCGTAGACTATTTATTTTTTTGAAATTCATAAGAATAAGGCCAATAATGAGGAAACCACTGGGGTCAAAAATGACCCCCATCGCCAGAGACGTATTTTTCTAGTCTCCGAGCCGCGAGAGTTAAATGAATATTGATCTTTAGTAATTATATTTAAACTTTCCATAGTATTTTTTAAACTGCCTTTAAAGGTATTCGGTTATGAGCCGCTGTTTACACTCCCTGTTGTTTCAGATCGTCAATAAGCACGAATCCAGCCAGTGGTGGGCCCATTGCGCCGTGTAATTCAAGTTAACTAGCTGCGTTAAACCTCCGCCACCACTGACGTATGTAACGACTCTGTCACCATGGCAACGGGTTCTGGACCGGCGGCAGCATCGCTGCCAAGACGGGGCCTGGCGTCGGACTGCGACGCTGGTGTAAACTTTTCGACGACCGCAGAAAGGGAAACCGCTGTCACAGATATATGTGCGCAAGTTAAATGCATTAGGCTTTTTTAGGGTTAGTGCAATGTATCAAAATAAGAGGTATGTATTAGATTTATTGAAATGCATATTGGGTTTAAAATATTTTGGTATGAATATATAATGATCGAAATGTTTGGGAGAAAATGATACACGTCACTTTTATCTGGCTCATATTTTTTAAAAAAAATATTTCAATTATATCTAGATTTTATTTAGCTCATAAATAATTGTTTATAAAATACAATATTTATTAAAAAAATATATTTTCCTGTATTGTAAATTCTTTATAATAATTTTCTTAACAATAAAATAATAAAATGTCTTTTTCAGAATCTTCATTGTTGCTGATTTTGTTGAAGTACACAGACTCATTACTTGGAAGCGGGAAAAACACAAAATCATCATTAATATCTTTAGTAATACCACAATTTTAATTGGGTTTTATATTTATTGATGATTTTTTAATTGTATTTATACATTTTAATTTTGTGTAATTATAATGTAATTTATAAAGCCTTTTCATTGTCAGTAGTTGCTTACACCTTTTATTTCAATTTAATTTACGTAAATTGGTTAAAAAAAAATTTTTTTTTCACAATAATAATCAATTAAATCCAATTTTTGTCTTTCACAAAATATGTGCATATTTTATTATAATTGTTCTAAATTTTATTTTATAATCTTCATGTTCTGTTGTCTTTTGCTGTTATAATTTAAATGTTATTTTTAAATTAATAAACCCACACAAAATTATACTAACTAAAGTTTGTTCTCATGAGATGTTTTGAAAATAAAAAAAATCTCCGAGGTAAAGCTCTTTTCTAGATACAATAATTTTGTTGCAATGTGCAGACGCTACGAGCCACCGAAAGGTTAAGGGAAAGTGCACGCGAGGTACGAGAAACTTCGCAGCACATGTGTTTTTCATGAGAGGTTGGGACCAAAAGATTTATGACAATTGTATTTATGTTCTGATGTCCAAATTGTATACGGGGAATGCAACGTCTACCGTTTTTGAGCCCCGCCACAAAAAAACATACACGGAATTCAGTAACTTTGTAAAACTTTTCGGGTAAGTATACGAGATATGGTACTGTCGGTACTGGTACTGTGGGTCGACTTATCATCAAAATTGTCAACGTCGTTGGTTTCCATGACAGATCTCACGTGGTCGAATCTGTTTTTTTTCAATAAAATTATCGATTTCTATTCAAAGGTATGAGTGTTTTTTAATGTCTGAAAAATCCCTTCCACCTTTCCAATTCTAAAATAACAGGGCGAAACGAGAACGATTAGCTAATCACTAGTCCTGTCATAACAAAACCCTATCATTTTCATCCATACTCTTTTCAGAAAAAGAGAAGTTGAGCAACTGAGTATTAAAAAATTCTATTGAGAAAAAGTTTTGATTTGAAACGTTCAAAATATGTACATTTACACAAGTTTTATCACAAACATCCCTGGTTTCACCTTTCAAGTGCATGGATGACCTTGAGTTAGTGACTTTGTGCGAATGTATATAATTTGAAAGATTTAAATTCCGCCATACACTTTCAGTTAACATCTTAAATTAGAGAAAAAGTTTGTGTGACAAAATCATTCACATCAAAGCCATGTAACGTAACCATGTGTTAATTTGAAATACTTTTTTTAAGATTATCCGTGGTACAAACAGATATAACTACAAGTACAAAAAAGTTTTTAGATGAAGGAGGTGATTAAGAAAAGTGCTAAATTTTCCTGCGTTGGATCGCTTGTCAAGTTTTAGGCAAGCAGTTCACGTACCGCCACTGAGAGCGGACGCATTACCGGCAGCCTTTTCGAATAGGAAATGCACCGTTGCCAAAAGGGTGGGGGTGGGGGTAACAAGGCTGAATTATCCAGGGGCGTGTGGAGGAGTTTCACTTATTCAAACTTTTATGCTAGATGATCGCTTCAATAAGTTAGCCAGTTAAGAAAAACTTTTTTGGTGAGCGTAATTTTTCTACTTTTTGGAGAACGAAATCTGCGTTTTGCATACTAATGTAATCCATAACAATCCGTTCGCTGATATCTCGAAAAGTTGTGTTTGTATTTCATATACAAATTTGATGTAAAAATAGATGAAAAATATTCTTAAGTGAAACATAAAACAAATGGATGAAAACCTGTTCGTATTAAGTTAGTATGAAAAAAAAACATATTTTTTTTATTTTTTGATACAAAGTGTTTGAGTGTATTTAGAAATACCTGGAAAAGGCGTAATCTTTAAACGATTACCAAATATCTATTCTTCCAATTTAAGACTTATAAACATTTTTCTTTAATTAAAATGTGTACACTCATAAAGTAAAGACATATTGAATGCAATACATACATTTTTTAATTTTTAAATGACTGCTTACACTTTTAAAAAGTTGATTGCCGTACTGAGAATAAGGTCAGTATTGTGCTACACTTAAGATTGTATTATTAAATAAATGATCTATATTGATAATAGTTAAAACAAATACAAATCCTGATTTGATCACAAATCAAAGAGATTTTTAAAATGTATGCAATCATGTATTATAAGTTTTAAAGAAGACACTTAGAAATAACTCCTTCATCACATACATAATCTGGAAGTAAAATAGCTCGCCTTAAGTTGACAGTAACTTATGAACCCCTACATAATCGCAGCTATATTACAACTGC
Source organism: Himalopsyche anomala (assembly GCA_031772345.1). Taxonomy (NCBI): domain Eukaryota; kingdom Metazoa; phylum Arthropoda; class Insecta; order Trichoptera; family Rhyacophilidae; genus Himalopsyche; species Himalopsyche anomala. The sequence continues at coordinate 36,915,552 of CM062822.1, read as the reverse complement.
AGTAGACAAAACTTTTTACAAGTTTAATATCATAGAATCTAGCAGACCTTGCTACCCCTAATATTGCCAATATCCGACACCATAACGAAAATCTTATAAGAAACCACCACACGCAGCATCCACGCCTTCATAAACGCACCCTTTCCATACTACCCCCATCCCTGCCCAGTGATTGCATCCATTACCCCGAGTCAGTTTTACCGGATCTACCCTTAGCGGAGATATCTTCTTGGCTTACCTATGTACTACGTACCCTCCGATCACCTCCCCACAGGCTTAGTGATCTCAAAACCTTCGCTTGTCTTATCTACGTGCACGGTAGGGTCGTAACACAACCTTATAAAGTTCTATGGATAAAAGATGATTTTAACTACTGTGAATAGCTTGCATAAAAAGATAGTCACTTTATTGACCCGTATATTTGATTTTTTTCATTTTTATTGTGGAATTTATTGTTCTTGTAATATCTCTATGATTAATTGTATCCAAATTTACTTGGTAAAGTTCTATTGTTATGTATATATACAAATTATTTTAGTTCTACAAATATTGTTTTACATAACGACTGTGGAATTGAAAGAGGACGTAACCTACAAATAACGAATTTTACAGGAGACACAATAAACGTTTTATTAGTGATTTTGGGCTAATGAAAAATTATGAAATATACACAACCTTGAAGTGCATATAAACTCTTAAACTGGTTTAAAATTGACTTTTTCTAATATTAATTAAATAAATTGTTATGAAAAAACTTTTTTTATGGCTTTTTCCTGATCGCAATTTTCACGGGCCCTTCTTTAGTCAAACTTTAAACTTAAATTTAAATACTAATTCGGCATTTTCAGCTTTCATTTTTCGCTAGATTGTGTATCAAGTTAGACACATTGTTATTATTAAAAAAAGCTGTTTTGATAAAAATGTGGGTTACGTCCTTTTCCCTTTTCACAGTCGATATAGCTGATAGTTATTTCGGCGTATGCCTTTATCGCAATTATGTTTAAACTTTCATTTAACTTATATTTCTTTAAAATACATTACAAATTTTTCTCATATTAATATTCATCTCTGGTTTCACCAACAAATTCATTAATAATTTCAACCTATTTAAAATTAATCATACCTCTTTCGAATCGAAACAGTAAATTTTTTAAACATAAATAAAGTGTATTATAGAATATTTATATATTGTTTTTTTTTTTAAATTTAAACAAAAGCAAATACATAAAGCACTTTGTTTATCATAGTTTCCAAGAAGGATATACTTTTGAATTGCAACGTCCACGGGATCTATACACACTATATCTTCAATTCTTGTTTTATAACATACATGACCTATAATTTATTATAATTTTTAAATATTTTTTTATCTCAACAAATTCCACTATTTTTCGGATGTTGTTAATAAAAAAAAATGTTTCAATACGTTGAATTTAATCTAGTTGAGGAAGTTCAAAATCAATTGTCTTTATGTTTAAAATATTTCAACAGCGTGAAATGAAATAGAAGAACTATTAGAAATGGGGCAGACTAATATGATAGTTAAAACGTGAAAGCAATTCGTGCAAAAGGCATATGTTTGCTATTACCTATTTAAAATTAAATGTATTTTTAATGCCTGGTAGTTGTATGGTTTCGTTTATTCATAGGGTTGTAATCGAGCATGTAATACCGAGAGTAGCCGAACCCATCCGGAAAATGGTATACCACAAAATTATTCCGATCATCAAACTTACAAACCCGGCGCTGGCTGCTCAAACAAGCACGTTCGCAGTTCAAACGAATAACTGAACAGAAAACTGACTTTTGACTGAGTCCACGATTAATAAACCAATCGTTGTATGTTTTCAGCTATTTGCAATAGTTGTATTTTGAAATATAAAATATTAGTAACTGATAATACAATGATCTTAAGTATGTAAGTATTATATCGTAGTTGATTCTACAATGTGATATTACATTCGACCGTGAAAAGGAAAAAGGATGTAACCCACTGTAATTTAAAAACAGTTTTTTTCGGTAATCACAATGTATCAAACTTGATACATGTTCTATCAAAAGGGTGTAAACTGCAAATGCCGAATTAGTATCTAAATTTAGCTTTTATGTTTGAAAAAAGATGGGCTTGTGAAAATTGGAAGACTAAATCAAAAGTTTTTCTTAGAAAATTTCTTAAATTAATATTAGATTATCTCAATTAAACACCAGTCTATGTGCATTTAAAAGTTGTGTTTATTTCATAATTTGCATATGACCGAAAATCATTAAAACACGTTTTTTGTGCCTCCTGTAAAATTTCCGTAGGCTACGTCCTTTTTCCTTTTCACAGTCGATATGTATTGTATTAAGAAAAGACAATATTCCTTTATTCCAATATACTTTATTTCCACTTTATTAATAAAGGTCAGGACCGGTTTCACTCATGGCGAGCATTGTCAACTGAACAGAAATATAATTTAACAGTGCTATTTATACACAAACAAATTATTAATTTTAATATTAATTTAAGTATGAATCTCAGTATTAATCGCGAAAATGTAGAAACAACACGCTTTAATAAACTATGCAATGTTTCTGTTGTCATTATTATTTTTGTCTCTAAATGTAAACATTTTTTTACTACCAAATAGTTTTCCTTCGTGTTTGAGCAAAATATTTTTTTCATTACCTAAAAAATGTGGTGTCCTATGGCGCAGCGGTCATCGTTGTTGGCTTCCGTGCCAGATCTCACGGACTCGAATCCTAGTACGAACAGCATATTTTTGATCGATTTATAGATTTAGTTCGAAGACATGGGTATTTGTGATGTCTTAATTTACCTCCCATACTCCCCATCTCTCAATAACTGGGCGTAGCGAGAGCGATTATTTAACCACTAGTCCTGTTCTAGCCATATCCTTCTATCCCTACTACTCTCTATGGAAAAGAGAGGTTGAACGACTGACTAACAAACAGTTCTCGTAGAATAAATCTGTTGAGATACCTCCACTCGGAAGCCATATCCTCTACATTGGGAGCGGACATAGTTAAAAAAAGTGTATTTAAGACAAAATTTATTTATTTTCAAATCAACTATAGTCGACAAGATAAATCATTCACAAAAAGATTGGCATTATCATTCTTTTAAATAAATAGTTGAACAATAAAACTTCCGCATTTTCGAAAGAAATGCATTGAATAATGAATCTTTTTTAAATGCCAAGTTAAACGACTTAGGAAGTTGAAAGATTTTTGATAGCATTGGAAAATAAAATCTGTTAAAGTTTAAAACACATTAAATTTATTATAGATTTGTTTCTCATTGAGAAATATGATAATGAAAATCTTTGATTTTCAGATACATACTACGCTACTTTAACGATTTAAGGATAATCAAAAATCTCTTAGTATACATACTGCAAAGTAAACAGATTCTTAGGCAGAAGGTGTCTCAGACATAGAGCCCAGCGATACCTAGTTGTCGTCTCCGTGGTATCAGCAAACCGTATCCAACTTGCTATCTAACACGGACCGTTATATTAGCTACTTAATATAGAACGGATGTCTCGTGCCACGGCGGAAGCCATTAGGGGTCCTGGCGGGGAGTCGTGGTGTCTGTAGTGTTGCCATATCAAAAACACAACACATTATTGCCTTATGTGATAAAAAAAAATGATTGTTAGAAGTATAAGTGCAAATACTAAAAAAAAGTTCCGAGTATATCGATACATATAGAATTGAGTGATTATTTTTAAGTTAACGTAATAAATTTGTAAATTATTTAATTAAGTTATTTATAAGCATCGATACAATTGTACAAAATATAATATAATAATTTTTAACGATCCAGCAATAACGAAATAGTTATCAATACTGTTTTCTATTCCCGGTTGTATTATATTACATTCATGACAAAATAATAAAAATATATGTTATGAATTTATTATCATACTTGATTCCACCAATTTAATACTTAAGAGGTTAGCTTACCTAATTTTTCTTCGATATAGTATTAATGAATTGCTTATTTCATAGTAGTCAAAAAATGCAGAGATTCACTGAAAATACTTTTTAGCTTTTAAACCTAACTTGTGTACAATGAAGAGAAAGCTATGTATTTGTACATAAGAGGTTAACAACATTGTTAATTTTGACCAAATTTAGATATCAACATATTGAAGTGTAGCTTGTGACACCTTTTACAGTTATACTGTAGAAAAACACCATAATCTATAGTTCAAATATTCTATAATGAAAATAGTAGAAAAACATCAGCAATTTTCCAACACTAAATTCATGAAGCCATAGCTCTGAACAGCTATATTCAAAAATAGTTTATCTTCTATATACAGATAATTATTTGAATAAAATGAATGATTCTGCGAGGCGAGGTAATATGTTTATGTAACTTTTGAATATGGCAAATGCATTAAAAAATATTTTGTATTATTGTAGTTGACATGACAACACTCTTTGCAAGATGGCTGATTCTGCGATGTATCTGAGATGAATGCAAATCGGCAGGAGACAGAGGCAGCGTAAGATGGAATGATGTTCACATCACTAATGTAACGATAACGTGGAAGATAGAAGCGTTCCCTTGCATTGACATGATGCTGAAATTAGACAAACAAGGTGTGTGAGTGTAATGCAAGTGGAATAGCAAGTTACTCATTTAATATACCATCAGTCTAAAGCGTTTATGTTGTAAGTTGTAACGCCACAAAAAGCAACGTTATACGATACTGTTAATACATAATTATTTTAGTACGCTTAGCTTAAAACATATTTTAGGCGGACGAGGAAGAAAATTATTGGATTATTTTACATTTATCATTTTTAGGGTGGTCACTGTCAATACTTGGTGGAAAGGCATTATGTTCAAAAAATAAAATACAAATTTCGGAGATAATAATTGTGTTCAAATTAACCGCTTGTTTTCACTTAAACTTAATTTTAATTTTAGCCAATTTAGTGTCACTTATTATTATTTTGTAAATTTCTATCAATAACAATTATTTATTACACCTTTTTATATACATTTTGATTTGTATAAATAACACTGTAACATTTTATTTTCTTATCAATTGATAATGCTAGTCATGTAAAACAGTCCTTATATTATTAAATAAATGTTAAAAGTAGTAGAAACGTGTATTTTATTTTTTGAATAGCTTGCATCGAATGATTAAAAGATGCAAGCAAACGATTAAAATAGAGAAGTACTTTGAAAATAACGTATTTGTAGACATCTGATAAAAGTAATAGCATTTTGGTTTTTTTTTTCTGTTTTTACTATACAATATTATTGAATTATCCTGAAACGTGACATCAAAATACAACTTTTGACGCTCTAGGAGTAACGAGCATTGCAATATTTCAAATATTTTTGTTTGCATTTATATACTGTTAAAGACTTAAATAGGATGAAAAAAATCAACAAATAGAAGTGAGTATAATCATTATATCACCTTTGACTCTATCTTATTTTCTTAAAGAAAAGCAATCGATATACTTGATATTTATAAAAAAATCGTTTCAAATTTATATCAAACTAAAAGTGTAATAAAAAAGTTTCGCTATCGCTTCCATAAAGCAAAGATTTATTCTAATTCCATCAATTAGGGAAAAAATAGAGGGATTTTTTATGGCCAGAGGACTGTTTCTTTTATTTAGTCAATAAAATGGTTTATCGGCCGTAAAAGTGAATCCGCACTACGCCATTAGCGAAAAGCGGATATCTGTGGGCTTACCTCGCGTTTGTATCCTTCACAAAGTAGATATCTACCACAACTACCAGACACTGCCTAACTACCTACCACTGCCATTTTCTCAAGCTGGAACATTAATTAACGAGGTAAGTTTCTGACTAAAACAAGAAAACGTCTGTTTCATTTACTGGAAATCAATGATGTTTTAGAAGTAATATAAATTTATGGCTTGAAAGCTTTATAGGAATTCCATCGTGGTTAAAACAGACAGGTATTATTACTTCGACACCAGCTTTCCAATCAATATACATAATTGTAATATTTCTTTTCATTTCATTGAGTGCCTATTTATTTGATAAATCGATGAATATTAAGTCTATTTATATTGGAAAAATAAAGACGTTTTAAAACATTTATTAAAAAAAGATTAATGTATATTTTTAAACCATGTTTGCTCGCAATGAGAATGATATGATCTTTTAATACAGTATATCTTAACAGAAGTTTTTCTACGAGAACAACAGCTACTGTTATTCAGTTTTTCTGCCATTTTTTTTTATAGAATAAGCACAGAAGGACATTGATTGAACAAGTCATGTGCTGATCTGTTTCCTCTCACTTCATCCATTTTTAATAACGGAAAGGTAGAAAACAATATTAATCATAGCAAAAATTAATAAGCAGATTAAAAGGTAAAAAAATGTAAGGCGTACAAGGATTCGAACCTGTGAGTAACTCAACCAAAGCCAATATCTTTGAAAACACAACCACTGTCTTTCGATGATTTAAACAAAATTTGCTCATAATTGGTTGAACTATTACCTTAGATTCATTTTATGGTTTATATATGTTTTTAAGGCTCGTATTTTTCCGGTCAGAATTTATATTACATTGGTCAGAATTTATATTAAATGGTCATAATATATCAGTTAGAATAAATAGTCATAATTTAAATTAAATTAAAAAAAAACACCTAACCTAACCTAACCCCACCTAACCAAAGTGATATAAAATATTCTGATCGTATAGTATTTTTATTCTGATCTTTAATATTTTTATTGTGACCAAAAATTGATTTAAATTCTGACCATTCAATTTGTTCCCATTTTTTAATAGTATTTCAAACAATAATGTATAAAATACACTAATTTCCTTGTAAATATTCTTCATTCTTATATTATTAATTTCAAATATTTATATAATAATATTAATTATATATAATAATATTAACACGAAAAACAAGTTTTTGTTAGTTTTAATGTTATTATTGTGTATGCTTAATTGAATATCAATAACAAAACCTTATTCGTAATTTTTAGTTTCATATTATTTAGAAATAATGTACAAAAAAGGTCGATGGTAGTATAAAAATGTCACATGCAAAGAAAAGTTATTGTGCTTTCCTTTTATATCTTCTATTGAATCACTTCCCAATTCTTTTAGTCTAAGATTGCAAAACAATCTCACTTGACAGTGCGTCGAATATTGATTTTCATTCAAAAGTAATCTGCACTGTACACAAAGTGGAGCTTTTGAGAAAAGCTCTCGTCAATTCGGTCTGATTCTTTCGCCGGCCGCACTACTTCCTCCGTAATGGAGGGTAGCCTAAAACGGATAAGCTCGTGGAATAATCCCTGAGTATAAAACAAGAGCGGTGGAGGGATCATAGCTTAAATAAGTCTTGAACCGATTCCCTGGAGGTAAATGCCACAAACAGAACGTAACAAGAAAAAAGATCCGTTTTGGAATCGAGAGACGTCCTTGTGAAATCAAAGATTCATTCTAGTCAGCAATTGACTAACAATGTAGTTTGAATACAAATTTTCTTATCCATCAACAAACTCTACCACTATTTTCAAAGTACTGTATTTTTTGACTTATCTGATGTTCCATTCCAGTAATGAAAGTTTTTTTCAGCATTTTTTCTCAGCCTCCTAAATGATTCGAGATATTTTCCACTAGCTTTTTCAGATATAACTAGTGAAATTAAAAAAAAACTGCGCTTCATAAATTGATATTTAAAATCGATTTGCATCTTAAATCACGAATGTGTGTATATGATGTTTCTTCACAATTACCACTCTATTTAATAGCCTTTTACAAAGCTGTAATTTTATGGTAAGATAAACATAGTAAAGGCTCTTATAACTTGTCTTCAATAACCCAAACAGTTTTATTGTTTCTGCATAACTCCTCTAAACTTTTCATGTAATAAAACCACCACAAAGCTAAATAAAATTATAATGTTAGCAATACTTTGTTAAAAATCTTAATCATAAGGGTTTATTTACATAGTTTGTTTAATTAAACTATTTGGTTCCTTAGATTTTTTTTAATTCAAGTAATATATCTTTTTATTATTCCTCTTCTTTTTTTGATAATTCATGATGCGTTTTATTTTAATTTAGTATTTTATTTATAGTTGAAGGATATCAAAAAAAATAAAGCTTATTTACTTTTTTAACATGTCTGCTCCCAATGTGGAGCATATGAACTTGTAATGTCGTTTATTTCAACAGATGTGTTTATACGAGAACTGCTTGTTACTCATTAGCTCAAACTCTTTTTTTCGAAAGAGAGTAGGAATAGAAGGATAGTGCTAGGACATGATTAGTGGTTATCTAATAGCTCTCGATACTACTTAATTAGAAAAAATGTTTTCTTTGTTTTAAATATTAGTCTTTGGCTTTATCATTATCAGTTTTAAGTCAATAATAAAATCATTCACCAGTTACCCATTGGATTTTCAAAATAAATAATCTCGATACATGAAATCCTGATTTAATGTAATTCATGTATTCCCGTTGTTTGAGAGAAAATGCTTCAGTCTTTTTTCATTAAATTACATATATTTAATACCTATTTCAGTTGCGAGTGAAATATTGAAAAAATCAGTGAAAAAGATAAAAAATTAAAGAAATTAAAAAATATTTTACTAACTTTAATGACGTACACTACTAAACCTTAAAATAAATTTATTTAATCGAAAGAGCTTTATATGAGATAAATTTATTTATAAAATATATATATGCTCCCAATTCACGCATTCTGTATATTTGTTTTTTTTTCGTCAGCAGAGTATCATTGAATGTGTTGAAATTTAAATAATCTAGTAGTACAAAAAACCACAATGCTCATTGTTGTGGTCTTTTCGAAACTATGAATTACGGAACTTGTCGAGAAATTGTCACTCTAATTACATGTGAACAAGTTTCAATTCAAGCTCACAGAAAATTATGAGATTTATTATGTGTATAACCATTATAAGTCGAGTAATGAATAAGGCTTAGTAAATGAAATAATAGCACCTACGACATCATTGAAAACCTGATAAGTACAATCTTAAGCTTTCAATTAATAATTTATTTGTCACAGAGTTCGATAATTGGACTTTGAAACTGAAAGACTTAAACACTTACGTTTAATCGTTCGGGACACTGAATGCCAAATGTTCAAAGGGCAACTAAGATCATCTGCGTAAGTATTATTTCCTAGAGCGAACCGAGCATTATCAAGTGCGGACTGGGGTCTTGCGTCGACCAACAGGATGCGATCTTAGCTTACATCCTAAAGTCATTACAAGTCGTTAGGTCTACAGGACGCTAGAGATCTGGTGGAGTAAGGGAAAATGCTTCCTTGGGAATATTCCGGCATTGTGCAGGGCTATGCGACTTTTGAAAAACCTGAGTGGACTTTAATTGTTTGTAAGGTTCTTTTTTACAATATGTTTGTCATAACATTAATTATTGGTTTAATAACTATTGTAAAGTATTTTTAAAAATGTGAATTTTATTTATTTGATAGAATATTATAAGCTTGAAACATTTGGTGTCGGTACTTTACTTATTCAGTTGGTCAGAATTTATATAGAATATATATCGGTCAACATAAATAGTCATAATTTAAATAAAATAAAAAAACGTAACCTAACCTATCCAAAATTGTTATAAAATATTCTGACCGTATAATATTTTTATTCTGACCGTTCATATTTTTGTTTTGATCAAAAATTGATTCTGACCATTTAATTTGTTACCTATTTAAAATTGGTGATTTTTTGTTGTTTTATGAGATAAATCTACTTGATTTTGGATTGTTCAATGCCGTGTCGTAAAAACAAGTATGTATAATATATTACAAACAAAATAATGAAAATGTTTCTTTTAAACAATCCATGTATTACAAATGGAAAGAATGAGAAAATTGAAGCAATCTGTTAGGTTTTCCGCTGACTCCCACGGGAAAAGCTCAACCCAAAGTGGCTGGAAAACTTTGCATGCGCAAATTGGTACGTCCTGATCTATTTTATTTTATGGCTTCTCACTGTGAAAAGAGAAACATGCGTGCCAAAGAATGAAGGCGTATTATCTCTATATACGAATATTTTTTTAAAAGCAATAAGTTCGACTCTGTACAGAATAACACAGCAACATTCACAATGCTAAACTACTATATTGCTTCAGATAGCTTTCTTAGCGTATATTAAGCATATAGACTGTGGATGGAAAGGATAAAGGACGTAGCTCAAACTTTTTTCGAAACAGATTTTTTCGATAATCACGATGAATACAACTTTATATACTTTCTATCAAATGGATGTAAGCTGAAAATGACGAATAAGTATCTTCGTCATGAAAAAGGTTGAAAAAAGATTTTTTTGAAAAAATAATTAAATCAATATCAGATAAAATTAATTAAGAACCAGTTTATTAGTCTCCGTGCACTTCAAGGTTGTGTATATTTCATAATTTGCCTTCTTCCCAAAATCATCAAAAAACGTTTTTTGCGTCTCCTGTAAGATTTGTTATGTCTAGATTACGTCCTTTTTTCTTTCCACCGTCGATATGATATATGTTTTAATTTAAAATTTCAGCTAACAATTTCAGATATATCAAGTATCGATTGATGATTTTATTATAATTAGTTGACCTATAATGTAATTATTTAATATTTTTGTACAAGCGACGCTCGCAAAAAAACAAAATATAATTTAGGACAGGAACAGTTTTTTTACGTTTATTATTCTTGTAATGTTTTGTTTAAAAATAGGCAAAAAACGAAGAAGATATAACAACACTTTAGACATATGTTAAATCAGATACAATTTATGGATGAAAATATCTCATTAAGGTTGATTTTGTTACGGATATCAATTACTACTAAAATTCACTATTGCGATCAGAACATTTTGATTTGCGATTTTTGTTGTTTATTTTAATACATCATTAAAATAACAAACTTCCTTAAAACCTAAAAAAATAATAATAAAAGCAAATATACATTATAAGATAAGATATGGTTGGTAGATATTTTGACTGCATGCCGTCATTAAACATTTAAAAAAATTGTGTTGTGTTTTTACTCTAATATTTCGATAAAAATTAAATAATACGTATTTGAACACAAATGTACATTTTTGTCAACAGCACGAGGAAATTCATTCTTATTGGTAAAAAAGGCAAACCGAGATAACTCAGAGAGCGAAAGCTTCCCCGAGGACCGAAGAGGAGGAAGGAAACAACTCTAGAAAGAGAAGGCAACGGGTTGGAGTGCAAATTATTTTTATTGTGAACATTTTTAGAGTAAACGTTGGAGGCCTATGTGTGGCAAACGGCTTTTCAGGATGTATGAGGATCTTGGGACGACTGTATTAGGTGACACTGGAATGCACCCTTTTAAAAACTCGCAGGGAAGTATTTTTTCATATAGATATAGGCAATCTGCGTTGATAAGAAGTGTGAAGCTAATTTCAATAAAATCTTTCCATATTACCTTTAACTCTCGCGGCTCGGAGACTAGACTAAAATTAACTTCCCTTAATCCTATATATCTATTCTTATCTTCTCTGAATGTAGAGGTTGAGTGACCTTTTATCCAGTTTGAGCTATAAATCTTGCGTTGAAATGGTTTATCACAGGTTAATATGCTGTACATTGGGAGAGAACGTACTATCCACTCTCTGCTACCATGAAAACATAGTGTATCAAGAAGATCCAGAATGTTACAAGTTAAAATAAAATTACATGCGCTTGTTATCGATATCTGTGGTAATGAGAATGTTCAGCAACTGCATTGTATCATTATATGGGTCCATTAGAGGTGAAGTGAGCTAAATGGTATTTTAGAAAAAAGTTTGACTCGTTATATTCTGCACGTCTTAAAGTGTCGTAAATCTCCGAAAAATAAAAATATTTAATCCACAAACACACTAAATAAAGACGTGATTGTACTTCCATCCAAGAAAAAGTTTTGCCATCTTACTATAATAGTTGGCTCACTTCATCCCTAGAGGGCCCATATTATATGTTTTATTTCTCTTTACTGCAATATATTGTTTTTTTTTCGGTAAACTTTGCATCAAAAATTCCAATCATTTAAAAAATACGAAAACACACAACTGCTTTTACTATGCATCACATAAATACAGTGCAAATTAAAAAAAAACACTATACATCGCGAATATAATTATTCATTACGTACTCCATTTTAACATCTTTAAGCGCTAGGACTCTGGGAGTCATTAAAATGATCGTTCAACATTTTTAAATGTATAATAATACCATGGCAACTTCCATTTAAAATATTGTGCATTAGTATTATTGAGTAATTATCACTAAGTGATGTATAATTACTGCAACATTTTGGAGTATAGGAAACAATTTATATTCAAGAATATGTAATTAAAATTTAACGTGTTCTTTAACGTCGGTAATAAACCTCATAAATAAAAAACTAGTAATAATCATTTATTACATAATATAATATTTAAAAACAAATATTAAAACTGATGCGTAGATTTTTTTTAAATAGACTTAAATTTTTAACAAATTCTTTTTGATAAACTCTTTCACAAGACGATTAAAAATCAGAACAAATCGAGTTCAATGTTACAATTACACAATTTATACAAGATATTTTTTTGTAAGAAATATTAGAGTTCAAAAACAAGTCGTTTCAAAATGCCTGGTTCCTAATATAAACATAATCTTTACGAATTAAAAGCTCTAAATCATTGTTTTAAATTAAATTTTGGTAGAGATACGATGACCTAGATTTTACGAGATTAATTAAAGTAGTGAAAGCTTTTCAACCAAATAATGGTAGTGCAAAACAAAGGTTTTAGAAAGGTATTAGATAGGCTTTCAATCAATAGTTGATTGGAAGTGAAAGAAGATTGGCGCCATTAAATAATTATTGGTGCCTTGATGCCTATATGAAATATAGCCCAAGCCCTTACCTAAATTGTTCATCGATTTTTTTTGTTGAATTTTGAATTTATGTTACGCTGACTTGTTCTCTATAACATTTAATAATGTTCACTTTTAAGGTGTTCATTGTCAATACTTGGTGGAATGACATTATAATAAAAATAATTTTAAAAAAAATAGTACTTTTTCCACATAACAATTATTTGATCAGGACCGGTTTTGCTCATCGCGAGCATTATCAACTGATAAGAAAAATATATAAACAGTGCTATTTATACAAATTAAATTGAAATAAAAGGTGTAAGCAACTATTTACAATGAAAAGGATTTACAAATTACATTATAATTACACAAAATTAAAATGCTTAACACTTATAACATACAATTAAAAAATCATCAGACTCACAAATATATGTGGCAAATGATGTCAATTATAAACTCAATAAAAATTTGGGAAATTTTTAAACAAAGTGATAATGTTAAATTTAAACAAGTTAATAATATGCTTTATACAAATTAGATTTTGTTCGAGATTTCATATACCAAAAAAACCGTTTCTTATTGTAGGTATAATTTCAATGTTGTTTTTATGCTCTTAATTTAAAATTATTACAACTTATGATTTTAATTAGAAATTCGATATAAAATTTAAATCGCTCAAATCTTGTACTTTTCTAAAATCTTTGTCACTATTGACCTTAGTTTCGCTTTTCAGCATATTTGAACATTGGAGTACACAAATAAAGACAAATTAATGTAAGTTTGTACATCAAATATATTCTATGAAATGGAAAAAAATTAACGATTCAAATTTTCCAAAATTATTTTTTTTACCTAAGATTTAAAAAAAATATTTTCTTCAATTATTAAATAAATAAAGGATAAAAGCATTACGGGACTAAAAAATATGTTAGTTGTTTATTTGTTAACTGTAGTAAATATTGAAAACTTATTTTTTACTCGGACTTTGAAAAGTTGGTAAATAATATTTGGTATTTTTGACACGCATACGTTAAAATGTTTGCCACTATTGTAATTTTAGTAAAGTGATCTTATGGTAAGAAGGAATCTTAGAGTAGAATCGTTGTGTTCATACTTCATATACTCCAGATAGGTAGCGGATATAATTTTGCAATTAATTCCTTTATAACTTTCCTTTCACCATTCTAGTAATATGTGAATATAAGCTTTATACGTAGCTTCATAATGGTAATAGTTTTACAAGTAAACGCGAGTTTATGCTTAAAAAAAATGATAGGCTGTTGTAAGTACTTTATTAAAATAATATCAATTGATTACCAGCATTCAATGGTTTCAGTTAAGGGAATGAGGGGGTTAAGTTGTTTTTGTTGAAGTTTAATCCCCATGGAGTTCCAGAAAGGACTAATTGATTTCCAAATAACGCAGATATTAAGCGAATCGAGAACCACAAGGTTTTAAGTGTAGATTTTAGGCGAAGAAAATGTAACAATGACGCAGTCTTTCAAGTATCATTTATGGTATAAATTGCTTCTTTTGTTTCGCCAAAAATTTACACTTAGAACCTCATAGTTTTCGAGTTGTGATTAGTAAACGTAATATATAAACCTTTGCCGACAAACAAATAAATATAATTCTTAAAACCACTCACTACTCAAATCTTTGGGTATTCCCATGAGCTTATCCTTTTCGCCAGCAATGGCTTTAGACTCAGTGATACATTTATTTAATATATAAACACGAAACACTCATTTACTAAGCGTCAGTTCAAGTTCATCCGTGCACTTGAACGCCCGAAGATGCCGAAAGGTGAAACCCGGGTCGTTAGTGACAAAATCTGTGGGAGTGTACATAATTTGAACGATTCAAATTTAATATTGAAATTCCACCAAGCACCTTCAGTCGAAATCTTAAATTAAAGAATTCATATCTCTTTGTATACTTCACTCATTTTTGTGATTTTTTTACCCACCAACTTATGCTAGGGTACAAGGACGATTTACAATTTCTCATAATCATTATAAGTTATCCTACAGTACGCACTGACATTTGATATGATATTAGGTAGTTAGATCTGTCTTAGACCCGGATTCGAAGTCTGTTTCTGACAGCAAAGCCCTGTGGTGAAATACTTGCCCTATTGTGAACAGACACACATTTCTGAGTCCCTGTGAAACATACCTATATGACGTCATGTTTAATTTGATACGCCTCTGCAATATGTGAGCGAGATTGAATTTTTCATTTGCCAATTTTAATTAAATTAAAATAGTTAATTGTTTTTTTTTCGAATTTTTTTACTGACTGAAAAAAGGAGCCGGTAGCTTTTGTCTCTAAAATGTTTTCAATTAACAAACATCGGGAAATATTTAGGTAATATGTCAAAATTTTTGGCTGTTATTGGAAGGACTGTAGTATGTGAAAACATTACGCTTTGTGTTATTGAAACGACGTATGGTAACGGGAGACAAGCATAGCAGTTTCCGTCAAATCAAATCCAAAAGAAAAATGCGTACTTACTTGAATACAAAATTGACGAGTAAGTTGTCTTTCGATAAACTACTTCTCGATATATTGATTACCTATGTATTACGTATATCATTAATTCATCGGAGCTAAAGAATATTGCCGTAATTTGATACCAAACAAAATAATTGACTGGAAATATTGGAAGCGGCACGTAGTTACTACATGCCTACACACATACATCAGATATGGTAGAAGAATAAGAACACTAAAGATACAAAAAATACAATTAGAAAATGTTAAGCTAAAATTATCATAAATTTATATGTATACCGGCTGCGTGTTCTAGTGGTCAACGTCATTAGCTTAGAACACAGAAGTCACGGGCTCGAATCCCAGTTCAGACAGCTTTTATAAGTTAATTTTCCAAATGATTTATAGATTTCTGTTCGATCCCCGTTATCACCTATTATATTTTAAAAAACGGAGCGTAGCGAAAGCGATTAGCTTACCACTAGTTTTGTCATATCCCTGGACTTTTATCACTAACATATTTGGAAAAAAGAACGGTTAAACAGCTGAGTAACAATAAGTTGTCATAAAACTTTTATGTTGAAGTAAACTCGATTTAGACTTCATATTCTTTATATCGAGAGCGAAAATATTTCAAATATATATATATACAAAAATGGTACTAAATCTGTATATCTGTTAATGTTTCTTTTTTTTATTATTTTTTTTTAAATTTTTAAACAAATATTTGACATTACAGCTTACGCCAATGCGTCAAATATTTTGAAGTTGAAAGATCATACGAAATATACTTGATGAGAATTTTTGAAAGTCACGTGAGATTAACTCAAGGAGAATTGACTTCACAAACACCCATCTTAGATCTCAAATTAAAATTGAAAAAAATCCAATTTGCCATTGACCTTACCGAGAATCGAACCCAGACCCACCTGATCGGTAGAGCAAGCTCTAACCAACTAGACCGAAGCGGGCGACAACCGGTTTCCGATTCAACGCCCGCTAGAAAAATCTATTACTATTAATGTATAAACCATTTTACAACAATATATTTTTAAATAATAAGTACTGTATCTTAACAGATAACTTTGATACTATCGCCTTTTTGCGAAATGTTAAAAAAAGTTTAATATTTAATTATACAAACGACCTGGTTCTAACACTAGAAATAAATTACACAAATTTCATTATTAACCAAAGAACCGACGAAATAATAAATTCAAATATTGCTACTGAAGCTGAAGTCCAGAATACGGATTAAAATAATTAGTCTCCGAACTTTTTGCTTAGATTCGGAACGCCTTACGGGCAATTTTATTATTCTGTTCCTATTTCGTGATAGTAATATTTCGGGATTCGCGCAAAGACAATGCAATGCAAATGAGCCTCAGGACATTCCCTGCTTTCGTACTTAATCAATTATTATTGCTATGGTTATTTATTATTCCAACGCGAAGTGGGGAGGGAATTTTCGGACCGAAGCTGTTTACGATTGCCTGATAATTGTTTTCTGATTCAATTATGAAATAATTATAAACCCGAAAAGGATTCACACGTGCGGGACTCTCTTTGTCTAAGTAATTTGCACGCTTTTCATAATACAGACTTTCTTTTAGATTTTCATGCTGATACAAAATAATTGTTTTTTGCTTATATATCGCAGTAAAGTTAATAAATAAATGAGAATTTTTGAACAACGCGTATATCTTAAAAAACATTTATCAGAACCGCTTTCATTCATCGCGAGTATATTACCAACTAACGAATCATCAAAACCGGTCCAGATATTTAAAATATTATAAAAAACGTGCAATATATTATATATTTCATAAACAACGCATTTTCGACAAGAATCGGTTGTTAATATGTATATCGTTTGACATCATACAATAAAAGAAATGTCACTTTATTCACTCTGTTAGAATTTTTTAGATGGCTAGTTAGTTAGAAAAAAGAGATTTATTGCTCACAGATAACAGACTATTGTTTTAGAATACTTCAAGATAACTTCAAAACTTATGAATAAAGGAAACTTAAATTTAAGGATTGTTAGTGTCAGTAACTGGTGGGAAACTGATATGATATCAAAATTCGATGAAGGTAGACCTTTGAGAACATCAATCAATGGATCGTTAATTCAAAAATGGTATATTTGACTTTGAATCTGCGTTTTGTATCAAAACTATTGTAGCACAACACCATATTACTATGACAAATAAATGATTAAGACAATTTAGTAGATATGTTGTTAAAAATGTATTGAATGCTTTATTTTATAAAATCTTTATTTTTATATCCTCGGAAAATAAATAGACCTCATAATAATTTGGGTAATGATAAACATATCATCAGCATTAGAAAAATTTTCAAAACATTCGTTGTAGAAATTTATGGTACTAAAATAAATAATTATATATTTTTATGAATATTTCATAACATATGTATCGTATCACGAGTGGTTCATTTAATACAAGTTAACATTTTTTATTACCTTTGATAAACGTATTAATATAAAAAAGTAGAAAAAATGTTTAAAAAGAAAATATTAATATTTATTTCAATATCTTGAATAGAAAGGCATCTTATATCGAAATATCAATTTTTAATATATTTTATTTGCATTAATTCTATACAAATATCAACATTTAAGGCTTTGAACCTTCATCCACAACATAACCGTAAAATGTTCCATCCCTAACAAACAGGTAAACATTTAAACTTTAAGGCCTGATGTTGTTCTTCTTTTTGCCAAAGCTGTCCAATGACAAATGTCTAGCCTCAAGGTAAGCTGGGTTGAACATTTATTTTCTAGGTACAGTCCTCCCCCATTTAAAGAATACATTTCGTTATATAGCGCATGTAAACAAGAAAAATACGGCACGTGTGCCTATGACATGTTTAACAGTAAGCACTGTTTGGTATCTTGATAATTATCCATGAAAACCCCTTCTCAGTTAGCTAAAATTCTAAAATAATTCTACGATCTTTATTTTCGACGTCAAAATGTAATTTGAATTTATTTTGCAAAACGTCATAAATTGGTATTAAAGCATTGTTTCTATATAAGGGCTGGGAAAATGTCCCCGTACAATAGTGTCATTGACAAATAATATGAAGTTATCGTTTTCACTTTAATTTTGATATAAGTATTTCAATTTATTTCTGTAGACACAATTGTAAGCCTAAAAACCATGAATTCTTCCTTCATGGTTCATTTAAAAAAAAAATGGAAAGGAAAAAGGACGTAACCCACACATATCAAATTTTACAGGAGGCGTAAAAAACGTGTTTTGATGATTTTGGGCAATATGCAAATTATGAATGATACACAACCTTGAAGTGCAAGGAGACTTCTAAACTGATGTTTAATTGACATAATCTAATATTAATTAAAGAAATTGTCTAGGAAAAACCTTTATTTCAGTCTTTTTCTTGGTTTTATTTTTTTACAAGGTCATCTTTTTCAAACATAACAGCTAAATTTAGATAGTAATTCGGCATTTGCAGTTTTCATCCTTTTGATAGAACGTGTGTCAAGTTTGATACATTGTGACAATCGAAAAAAAGCTTTTTTGAAAAACTGTGGGTTACGTCTTTTTTCATTTCCACAGTCGACATATTTAAATATCATCCAAAGACACTGAGTAATCGTGTTGGTATCTATTTTCTTTTTTTTTTAATAAAAGCTTTGATTGGGTTTTTTTTCAGCGTTCATTGATATCATAGGTTTTTTTTTCAATATATTGATGATGATAACGGCAATTAAGCAATAACTTCTGCGAAACAAACCAAACACGCACTAAATTTTCGTTAGTCTGCTCTCCAGTCGACCGGTCGTAGGGTCAGACCCATAAAAATAGTTAATCGAAACTCCAACCGACCATTAAAATTAAATACCAATTGAGAGACTAAAAAAAGGTTTCAGCAATAAAAACAAAACGAATACGTGTAAAGTTCCTTCGATGCGTTTGGGGTAACGCAAGGATTAATGTGCGATTAAGTTAATCCCTTGGTTCCCGTGTGTTCACTTGATCGCACTTGCCCTTTGGTCCGAATGCCACCATTAGGGCTGTGAAAACTTAACATCATTGTGTTCCTCACTGATTAAAAGTGCTTTTTCTTTAATATTATAAATGTGATACATTTATTTTTGCCATTACTACATAAAAAAGTACTTATTTCTCAAACTTTTAAAGGTAAACGGCAGATACATCTTAAGCTCATAAAACAAATTGAAAAAAATATTACCAGTGTGTGGTTTTTTCATTCACATAGCTTCTTTTATATTTTATAAATATATTTTTTAATGTGTATCAATAAAATTATATTTTAATTGAGGTGACATCTTGATGTTTATCAAATAAAACAACAACATAATATATTTTTTTAATTTAAGATTTCGACTGAAGGTGCTTGGTGGAATTTCAATATTAAATTTAAATCATTCAAATTATGTACATTTGCACAGATTTTGTCACTAACGACCCGGGTTTTGCCTTTCGGCCTCTTCAAGCGTTCAAGTGCACGGGACTGACGCTTAGTAAATGAAAGTTTCGAGTTTGTATAAGAAATAAATGTATCATTAAGTTTAAATCCATCGCTGGCGAAAAAGGTTAGCCCATGGGAATGCCCACAGATTATTTTTTTATACGAACACGAAATATTCATTTACTAAGCGTCAGTTCAAGTTCATCCGTGCACTTGAACGCCTGAAGATGCCGAAAGGCGAAACCCGGGTCGTTAGTGACGAAATCTTTGTGAATGTAGATAATTTGAACGATTCAAGTTTAACATAATATCTGTAAATGCTTTCAAACAAGATTAACGTTATTGTCTTATTTAGTGATTGACACTTAGTTGGTAGATCTCGATTTAAATTAGATCAAAATAAAACTATGTCTTATTCTTACATTTTTTATCTAGGTTGATAGCTATTTTGGCTATTCGCTCTCGTCAAAGCTATGCTTAAACTTTATTTAGCTTAGAGATATATAACAATAAATTAACTAAAGAACGTCCTCGACAGTGTATGGGCGACATATTTACATAATATGTCTCTATGATTTTATATAACAACATTGACTTCTTGTAATGGCTTCAATAATACTGATGAATACTATTTGCTTAATCATTAAAAAATATATTTACTTGATTTTATTACGTATTAATTTCTTGTTTTTTAGTCCACTTAGAATTCTTTCGATGGATTCGGCGGTAACTTTGTGGAAGTTCATTTTAATATAAATTAAATTTATTTTATATTATTCACTTAGAATTCAATTCAATTAGCTGTTATTACAAAAATTTCATACCGGATTCAAAGATAAAACATGCAATTGTTTTAGAAAGTGGTTTTCAAATTTAGAGTAAATCGGTAATGTTTTATTTATCAATTTTTAACGATTTATCACTAAGAACGACCATGTTCTGTATAGAAGCTTTTGGCATCCCTGTTTGTGTGTCGGTATCACGTGACCGCAATAAATCGCCGTGTGCGCCCTTTTGTTTATGACATTTATATATTTGGGCCAGGGGATGTAAAAGTAGCAGTTATGGAGTCAACTCTTAGCCGCGAAAACAAACTCATAAACAAGTCTGAGAGAGCACTGCGATTATTTGTCGCCGCTAAACATTATTGCTCCTTACAAAGTTGGTATGTTTTCCACTTTTATCAACCGTTTTGACGAACAGTAAACACTGAGAAAAGGCCTATACGTAATAAAATCCGCTACGCGACATTGCCATTTTCAGAAAAACAATTCTTTTGAGTTTCGTTCTGGAAATAATCGTAAACATTAATTTTGAGAAAGTCAATCGTCGGTTAATATTTGTAGGTATTTTATGTTCGATGCAATAACTGTTTAAATATCATATGAATTATAAATTTAAGTAAATGTGGTGACAAGATAAAAACAGTAGTGATTGCCCAATCTTTTTCTATTTAAAGTTTTGTGAACAAATAAATCAATTTTGGACATTGAAATGCTGTAGCTATTTCGCAGATTTAATATTATCAGATTGGCATTGTAAAGAGACTGAGTGTTGTGATTATTTCAACGTTGAGATTTTAATTTTCAAATTAATAAAAACATAGAATAATGAAATAAATGTTGAAGTTAAAGATTTGTTTATTTTGCGCGCTTAAACATGTTTAATTTTACTGTCAATGGTTGGTAAAAAGAATTGTTATTACAAAATAAAACACTTCTTTGTAGTAAATCCACATTTATTTATATCAGTTGAAAATGATCGTAAAGAGCGATACCGGTCCGGTCCTGATCAAATAAAATAAATGTAAAATTAGTACTAACAAGTGTTTTATTTTTTGAATAGATCATTATATATATGATTCCAAATTTTTAGCTAACGATGTATTTTTATAAAACGACGTAATATTATATTTTGCTTTAGTTATCTTTACAATATAATACAAATATAATTTAAAAAAAAAACAGATTTGATACATGCCTATAATGAAATTGAATGCAGAACATTATAAAATAATAAAAAAACAAATTTTGGAAGTATATATTATAAAGTGAAGACTTGGATGAAAACATTACATCTTTTTTTTTCATGAGTTTGCCATAAATGGCACTTTTCAGTCATGCCTGGTCGTAACATGGAGCGTAATGGAGGTAGAATTAAGGTAGAACTAGTGATTAGCTTATCACTCTCAATACGCCATATTTGTTTTAGTTTGGATAAGTGGAAAATAATTTTAAATACCACAGATATCGATGTATTCCAAGAAAAATCCATAATTCAATTGAAAAATCAATTTATAAAAATGTTCGTACTCGGATTTGAATCTGTGAGCACCGCAATCAATTCCTTAAACGTTGCCATTCAACCACGGACATGCAAATCGTATATTGCAAGAAAATATTCATCCACGATATATTTAATATTTATAAATAAAATAATAAACCCCATCCCAAAAGAGAAAGTCGCGTTCCACTGGTTCAACAGTTGGAATATTAAATTGCAAATGTCATGACGTATGACTGCTCAAAATTGTCTCCCAATTAAAAATTAAACAATATTTGTATTATATTGTCCAATTCACTATCACTCCAACACCTATGCACCACGATTGATTCGGCTGTCTGATAATTATTTCGACCAATAGTATTACCGCCCCGCACTTATCTGTTTCTGCCCACGACTATAATAAATGATAGCAACGCCAATAATAAAGCATACGGCTCAACACACAACCAAAGCTATATCAGATTTAGTCAATTAATTTTCAGTAGCGCAAAATCTCATTTTCATTTTGTAAATTATTTCATTCCAAGTGAACAAACACTTCAAGTCAGCACAACCTATTTTATATACCATAAATCATTGTATTGATATAATACAATTCAATTATTACTATCTTGATAAAACTAAAAGCTATTTTTTAACGAATAAGATAATTGAAATTGAATTGACTGCCGGCTTTACGAATCAGCATTTTTTGAACAAGGCATACTTAAGTGATTGGCAATGACTTAGATACGCGTATTTTTTTTTTAATTTTGCTATAGATGATAAAATTCAAAACATATTTTAAATTTTCATGCTATTTTTTGATATGTTCGTAAAATATGCAAAAAGATGCTTAAACATTATTTTTTTGTATAGATAAGTTATTGTATTACAATAATTTTCGAAAAAATTTATTTTCTTCTACGCTATTGCCACAGTATTATTCTGGCAACACCACTTAACGCACACCTTGTTAACGAATATAAATTGTTTATATCTGATTTTTTTCTAAGGCATAATAATTAAATAAATTATCCTGCTCTTTTATAAATTTGCTCTCCGGATAATATTGTTAATGCTCAAAGATTTTTCATTCAATATAATTTAGTTGTAACAGATCGTTGAAAATTTAAATAAGTGATTGTCTGAGGAGTCCAAAATAAAACGTTCCAATTGTGTTACTTATATAAAAAAAAACAATGAAATTACTTGTGAAATCAGCTTGTTTGAATACACTTCTTTTCTGCGAGACTTTCTTAGTTTAAGATTTATTTCTAACTGTGCATATTTTGTCGAACAAAGAATAAATGTATGAATTTTTGAGCTCTGAGTTACTAACAAAGATTTGTGATTTAAAGGACGAGATGCTTGAGATAGGCAGTATACAAAAAGATTTAAAGTAAATAGTGCCAAAGCAAATTCATGCTCAATATTCACAATATCATGTCAAATTCATTTAAATCGAAGTATTATATTAGGCTAGACTTATGTTTAGTTAAAACATTACAGAATATTTTGTCTCTGTTTTAAATAAAAGATTCTTATGAAACTCGTGTTATTTCGATCATTTTTTTGATTCCATAGAGCGGAAATAAAATAAAAAGCAATACTTAATATAAATGTGAAGTAAATTTAATACGATATATAATATCATATCAATTCACGAAGACAATTACTTAGTAAGCGTAGAATTTACTGTTTTTTAAGTGTATAAAAAGTTCTTAGCAAATTATGCATAAATAAAATTAAAATATATCTTGCTGCATTTATGACACTTGCTCTAAAAGTGATCTTTGCTGAGGTGCAGTCAGTTACATCAAACGGTTTATAATCGTTTAATACGTTTGCGATTCATTGGCCCGCGGACCGCACATTGTGTATGTCTATTCTATTTCGAAGGCTGCCTGTTTAGTATTTAGGCTTGTTTGCGGCTCATCGTTTTGTGCGGGTGAAAATCCTTTGACAATTTTCATTGTGTTTAAATATCACTTTGCGCTATACGTTTGGGCGCTTTGTTTGTCAAGTGCTGCTGTCATAATATTGTATCATGATAATTGTTTATCGTTTTGGAGTTTGACGTTCACTGCACGCTACAAAAAATGCATCCATGCATCAGCTTGTCAAAACATTTGTTCAGCGGTGAAGTATAAACATTGACTTTATAGAATTATTTTCATTGTTTATTATATTACAAATGAAATTGTACAAATGATTACTTAATTTTAGCATATATATCTGCAATGCGTTTATAGTTAACGTCTGTAAATTTAAAGTACAACAATTAAAATTAAAGTACATTCTGTTAGAATAATTTACACGTACATTTGAGTATATAATAGTACTGTGAAACGTTAAGAACATTGTACCATTATATTCTACCCTGAATATTTATGTATTTGTACCTAGGATGACCTTTATTTAAAAAATACCAAAGACACAGAGATGGTATTTAAATGTTCTGAATATAACAATGAACATTGTAAAATCGTGATACTCCTTAGCCTTGTCAGCTAACTTTTATTTTGCAAAACAAAGTCCCCTTCTACTTGGTATAAGAAATGTCCAGTGGTTTTTTTTAATCACGTTTATTTAACTTATCATGCCGGGTCACATGGCACAGTGGTTAGAGTTTCCGGATCTCACGGGTTCGAGTCCAAGTACGAACAGCATTTTTCGATTGATTTATCGATTTCTGTTCGAAGGCAAGGGTGCTTGTGATGTCTGAAAATTCTCTCCCACCCTTTACGATCCTTAAATAACTGCGCGTAGTGAGGACTATTAGTTAACCACTAGTCCTGTCCTGGCCTTATTCTTCTATTCCTACCACTCTCTTTGGAAACGAGAGGCTTTGATAAACAAATACTACATCAATGGTATCACAGTGGTTAATCCACAAAAAACATTACAATACACTGTTGATCCTATTATAGTTCAAGTGGGGCTCTTGACAAATCCCTTTGAACAAATATAATTAGATTTGCATTTATCCTGCAACTACAATAATAATTTAACCGAACGAAATACAGCGATGACATTTCAAAGGAATGAACGACCCTTCTATTTGGCGATGAATTTTATCTAAATTTGATAGTCTACAGACAGACTTTGAGGACTGAAGACAAACTCGTAAAAATGTCTGGCCCGACTTTCATTTTCACGAAAAAATAAATCAATCTAACGTATTTATCTCTTCATTTCATTTGAGAAAGAATTTAAATGTTGAAAAAACCAATTATTTTCTCAATAAACTCAATCAGTATTAAATCAATTATTATATATGTAAAACATGACAAAAAAAAATGTTTTTACAACTGACTATAAAATATACAGTTGAAGATATAAAATCAGATTAGTGAGATATCACTACGAACAAAAGAATGCGTAACTTATTTTCATTGAAGTCTAACCGATTCTAACTCTTATATTTTCTATTCAACAAAAATATGTATTTTTATTATAATCAAACTAGCAATGTATGTAGTTGTGCATTTTTTTAATTTTAATTGACAGCTATTAATGCTCTACGCCTTCGTCATATTAGACTATAGTTCTGACGAGGACTTAATAGTGAAATTCTGCCAGGTATATTATATTTCAATCAATATCGACTGAGGAAAGGAAAAAGGACGTAACCCAAAGTTTTTTCACAATCACTTTTTTCGATATTCACAATGTAAACAACTTTTTTACAACCAAAAACGTTTTTCGTATATCTTGTAATTTTTTTGTTATGTGTGGGTTATGTCTTTCTGCCTTTCCACAGTCAGTATGCTTTATTAAATTTATCAGTTATACTATAATATATATTTTTAAAATTAAAGCAAACATACAACTGCCAAATAATAGCCAAAACTATATTATGGTTCTTGAGGATTCCGTAAAAAGATATAAAACATATATTTACTTAAAAAAAACTGTCACTACTTCGTCTTATTTACATTGCAAAAACAATAACAAATTGATTAATGACTCAATAACAAATTTTCTTTATAACACCCTTACGAAGGTAAACTTTGCATCGGCATATTAGCCTTCGACTTGCACTTAAGGTCTACCCGCTACCTGTTTACGTCACATACAACTAACTTACGTTGTATAAACTTTGAAAGTTTACTTTTCAATTATTATCGTGTCCACATTGCTTGCTAACAAAACAGAATATGTTTACAACGGCTTAAAAGTTTTGGCGCCAATGCTACAATTAAAAGGGGGCTAACGAAAGATGAAAACAACTAATTTTAAAATATGCTCATTTAACAGATATTATTTTGTGGACAAGGGTGAAGATTTTTTTTTAATTACAGTAACTCTATTGCTTTGAAATGTTAACACACTATTGTATATGTTTATCACTGCTGTATTTTTGCTAGGCGATAAATACAGTTGATTGATTTTTCAATAACTTTATGGATTTATGTTTGAAGGCATGAATGTGTGTGATGTCTTGAATTCTTTTCCATTCATTCTATCCTAAAACGATCATAACAAGAGTGATTAGCTAACCACTTGTCCTGTCCTAGTATAATTTCTCCCACTCCCTTTGAAAAAGATAGGTGGAGCAACTGAGTAACAAACACTTCTTTCAAAAAAAACTATTGAAATACCGCCAATAAAAGGCCATAAGCTCTACATTGGAAGCGGACATGGATAAAAAAAGTCAAAATTAAATGATCAAAATTTTTAGGTGTTAAATGTTAATGATTTATTGAAAAGGTATATTTTTTATTGCTAGTGACCACTCTAAGGTATTTTTTATTAAACGCGATTGCATATTAGTATCATATTTATTTGTAAAAGGTAATAAAGATTTTTATAATAGTTAACTTAGTGCCACATATTAATATTTTTTATCTTAATCTGTAAATTCTTTTCTTGTTTATATTTATAATTATGTGTTAAATGTAAATATCACTGTATTATTGTATATTCGTATAATTTTGAAGTGTTCGTCATGAGCGAAACCGGTCCTGATAATATATAATTAATGTGAAATTAGTACAAAAAAGTGTTTAATCTTTTAAATAAAAATCATAAAAAATCATTAAAAACTTTTATAATAAGCACTCCAAAGTAAATAAAGACGAATCCTACAATCATTTACTTATCTTGAAATTTACTACTCACGAAAATTATCAGTTATATTTTGAATATGTTATAAGTTCGAACCTTTGGTATTGTATAATAGAAAAAAAAACTATTATTCTATTCCTATAATGCTCTTCAATGCCTACATGGACAAACAACAAGTGGAATGAAAAGTTATCCAATTATTATTTTAGATCAAAATGTATTGTTAATGGTATGAACAAATGTGATACGAAATGCGCTAACTTTTGTTCCATTCAAAAACAAATGTTAAAGTCAATTGAAAAATATTATTATTATTGTATCATCTTTACGGACAATATAACTCGACGACGAGACAATGGCTTTTATCAAGCAGTGCCATCTAACGGGCTGGTGTGGTGGCGCGTTAGTGTTTCACAAACTCCGACGTCAAAGAGTGAAATAGAATTGCGGCGAGGAAATGATTATCTCGTTACTCTACAATGAGAGTGTGTTTCCGCTACGCCAAGTCTACCACCAGAGACGTGCTAAGGATTTTCTACCACCTTTGACAAAAACTGCAACCAAAGAAAAGCTGCAGCTAGCACTTATTCACCGCGTTTCATTACAAAAATTAATTTTTGAAGAGAGAGTTTAAGAACTGATTTAAAAACGGTTTTAAACAAAATAAATTTATCATGAATGAAAATTCTAACCGTTAAGTTAAGAACATTAAAGTAATGATAAGCATAAAGTTATAGACAAATAGTATTATATATTTTAAAGGTATTTTTGAATTAATCTTTCATCAAAACTATTTTTTTGTAGTTTTGCCGTAAAATTGACTATATAAACACCCAACTCTTTTTCTACATGGTTTTGAAATACAATAGTCCACAAAAAAAGGAACATAAAAATAATAAAAGATTTTTAGTACTTTTCCACTTAAAATTTATTTGATCAGAAACAGTTTCGCTCCTCACGAGCATTATCAACTGATAAGAAAAATAAATTAAAAACTGCATTTTATAAAAATTAAATTGAAATAAAAAATAAATTTTAAGTGGAAAAAGTACTGAATTTTTTTTATTATTTTTTTTATAATGCCATTCCACCAAGTATTGACAGTGAACACCTTAAAAGTGAAAAAAGGAACACTTGTTACTCGAATCATTAGCTCTCGCACGGTTTTTAGAAACAAAAAATAAACAAATAAACGCTTTAATAACAAAAATTCAAAAGCACAGATTGATAATAAAAAACAAGGCTTTATTTGATTCTTACACATTAAACGTGTTGAGAGATTTATGGTGATGAAAGCGATTAACAGCCGTTCCTTCGTAAACGTTACCAAGTAGCAATGAATAGTATTACTACGTTTATTTCTAAAATAGAATAATTTTTTTTTAATAATTTTTCAGTTTTATTGTTTGGTTTTCATTACAAACATTTTTTACACGATTTTTATTCTTTACAATTTTAAATAACACGATTTTTTCAATTCAGAGTACTAATCTTTAATTTTTTTTATTAATAAAATCATTTTTTACACGGTGTTGAGTGAATTGTAAATGCAGTGTAAAAAAAAGAGTTGAGCCAATATCATATTAGTTCGACGAAAAAACCTGATTAATTGCCGTCGTCGAATTTTTTTTTTAACTCGTATTAAACAAATCAGTTGCTTATAACCGCTTGGTAATAAATGTATAATATTTTTGAAAAAAAATCTTCAAACGAAACAATTAGAATTTTTTAAATTATAGAAAAATATGTTTTAATTTGATTTTTTATTAGTGTTGATTACTTCTTTTTGTTTAACAATATTTATTTTGGAAGTATTAATGAAATACAATAAATCAATCGATTAAAGATGTATCAGTTAGTAGATACTTAATGCGCTTCACTGATAAATCGTAAAGTATGTAGAGACAGGAAAGGTTCTTGCGGTCTACGCCGTATGCGCATTGCTACGATGAAAGGGAAGAAATGCCTCTACGGCAAGTAAAAGTTTTAAGTAAAGAAACTTGTTATATTTTACGACAAGGCACATCCACCCAAAGAAACTTATCGCGAGATATGTAGATGTTTGGGCAAAGTCGCACACTTGAGGTAAAAATATCACATCCTGCGAATGCAACAGTGTGTAGTTAAATGTCACCTCTCTTTAAAACGGAAAATATCCAGTCATTGCAATAATTAGTGAATTTTCTTTCATTTAAATATATGTGTTTTTATGCAGTATTTAAAAAAAATGATATAATATTTCCACCATCCAATAAATATTTTAAGAGTCCTACTTCAATAACTACATCTTATTTAAAAATGAAATAACATGTTTTAAGAAGATTAATTCATACGCTAATCTGTGTTGTAAAAAATTGTTGTAGTGTGTTTGCTTGTATATATATAAAGGAAACTAAAGCAACTATAATTGAAAGAATGCAGGGTTGATTAACAAGACGAATCATAATATTAATACATTTAAATATATTAACTAGAAAAACATACATATATATTATATATTTTTCAAAACCTAACATTAATAAAAACACAATATTCCTTTGAACTTTATTTCAATTTATTTATATGGTCAGAACCGGTTTCGCTCATTGCGAGCATTGTTGACTGATAAGAAATATAATTTACCAGAGCTATTTTTACAAAAATAAATTGAAATGAGAAAGTGTAACAATAATTGACATTGAAAAGAAACATATTTAAGAATAAATTAAAATAATGTATATTTGTCAAAAATGGTGTAAAAATAAAGTAATTAATTATTCACAGCAAATATATATGAAAAACTGAAATCTTCACTATCATCAATTTTTATTAAAATTAAAGTCTCTTTTTAAAATCCTATCTGAATGTTATCTTCTAATAATGTTAATACTTCATATTATAAAGCGAAAGGGAATTTTCAAATTGCGCAAAAATGTGTGAGTTTGTATATTATCAACGCAATATATATTACATATTTTTATGTTAAAAAAACAAAATGATTATAACTATATCGCACCTAGTGTTTATTGCGAGTACTATGGTAATCTATTCAAAAATATGAATATTAGAACGTTTTGAAATTTTAAGGTTCCATATGGCAAACGTGTCGTTGTACAAAAACACCGCTGAAACATGCTATAGAAACACGTATACGTTACATGGACATGGAAACATTTCATATGGACACTCGGTAAAAAGCACTACAAACAAACTCTCCGCATAAGCACTTGGAATAAAGCGGCCGAAGAGTTGAAGGGGGGCTGAAAATATAAGCCGAGAGTGTTTGGGCCAATGAAATATGGATTGACGCTAAAAAGTGAAATTTTAATTCATGCACTCTCGTATTCCTTTCAGAACACCCTTTTTGGGAACCACATAGAGTAACCAAATAATTAAAACTCTGATTAAATAAGCGTGTAGTTAAATATTGTATGTTGATAAAGAAATGTTTTACGAAAGACGCATTAAAAAATTACTTTGAAAGCTATTTTTAAGCAGTATTTGATACTAATTTATGACTCATGAAGCATCCCAATCAATATTCTCTCTAAGCTGTGTGCGCACTCATTTCGACTAGGTGCGCACTCCAATACGACTATTCAATGAATATATATGTTTTAATTGGAAAAGCCCTAATTAATCGAAATAAATTATTAATTGAACATTTAGATAATTCATCTAGAATTAAATTATTATCTGGTATAAGACCAAGAAATAAATCGTAATATAGTATATACTATATGGATTGGTTGTAAGGAAGGATATAAAAAGCTATATTTATAGTAAATAAATTTATAAAAAATATTAGTTGAAATTTATTTATAAATTTTCAAATGAAAATACTATTTTGTATTTCAAATATGACAAATTATGCCGCGCATTTGTTGAATTGGTCCGTGTAGCCTTTTAATTTTTTGCGCAGCTAATCTCTTGTCTTAGCTTAACCTGTTGTCTCAGCTAACCTCTTGTCTATTGATCCCAATATAATATGTTTGACAAGTAATGGTTAAAAGTTTAATATATAAAGAAAGGGAGTATATGCTAGGAAATGGTTCCTAAACTATATGCTTTGTAACACTACTAATACTACAAATTACATTATAATAAATCCTTTTCATTGTTAGTAGTTGCTTACACCTTTTTATTTCAATTTAACTTATATAAATAGCACTGTTTAATTTATTTTTCTTATCAGTTGAAAATGCTCGCGAGGAGCGAAACCGGTCCTGATCAAATAAATTTTAAGTGGAAAAAGTACTAAAAATCTTTTATTATTTTTATTATAATGCCATTCCACTAAGTATTGACAGTGAACACCTTAAAAGTGTTAAATAAAAATATTATACTTAAAATGTGAAAACAAATTATTGTTTTATTTTTTTAATATATTTCATAGCTAAGCTTACCAGTATTAGAATACACAACTATAATAAATAGCCTTTTACAAACATCATACTTGGGCGTAATTTATTGATTGAAAATCAAATTTCTAGATTTTGGAAAAGTGTACCGTTAGAATAATATGAAACGATATGAACCCTATGGCTTGATCGGTCACACACTTGTCGTGCGTACGGCCCAGGGGTTGAGTCGCCACGCAAAAGAGCATCATTACGTTCAGCTGTTCGGGGTATAAAGCCGCGAGTTGCGTGTTCCCTACTCTTGTAACGTTGGCTTGCCAAATCGCACCCGATATATGGAAGGGATAATGAGTGCAGCGCATGTTTAATCTGTTACCGCCGTGTATCGCTATGTATCCAACATACACGAACATAGAAATACACTCGTGAAATATATCGCAGGGATTTTCACCCGCAATTATTTCTGAGAGCTAGGTGTATTATCCCGTTGAAATTGAATTAAACATAGAAAAGGGCTTATCAAAAAAAAAAAATAGTACACTGAGGCAGGGATGGGCTGGAGGGGGCTTGAAAGGGCTCGCGCGAGCCCCTTGTTAAAATTGACTAAGGGCAACGAGCCCCTTGTGAATATAAAAGAAAACAATATTTTCAGATCAAAAAAGTACAATTAATTAAAAAAATACAATTTCTGACTTATATATTATCTAAGACAGCTTCAGTATACAAATTACTACATTTTTAGCCATTTGGATTGATAAGTTGACGGTAAATTTCATATTGTTACCTATTATAACCGTATTAAGTGACAATCGATTTCTTATTTAAGTATTGCATATAATTGCATAGGATTGATGAAAAAAATCACTACTTCCCCAGAACATCGAGAATTGCTTTGAGATTAAGCGAGCATCTTGTTATCGTATTGGCAGCCCGCCGCTGCACTGAAGTATTATGAAAAACTTTCCACCTTCTGCCAACCAAACGTCAAACTTGTGTTGAAAACAAATTTTGTGATCCAGAGACTGTTCAGTGTCTGACATATTATATTCCGTTTATGATATTAGATAGAAACGATAAGTTCTTCTCATAAAAAAGAATTTAGAACTTCATTTTAACATTATAAATGTGAGAAAGTTTTGAGGATATAATTATTTTTTTTACTAATGGTGTAAGCATTCAAAATATATACACGATACAAACTATTTAAAAACCTTCAGTTCATGTTCAATCGTGTATTTGACTGCCTGAAGATGCTAAGCGGCAAAACTTGAGTTGCTAGTAATCAAGCATAACATGGCAATTAGGATCCATTTATAAAAACCTGTTGTTCCAATACATGCATGAATTGCTTAAAATTATACCAAATATAAATTTAATAAGGTAGGAAAGCTACACACAATGAGTAATAATTATTTTTTAAATATTGGTTATTAAAATTAGCATTTTCTCTCAATATAATTAATGGTTATATAAATAGTTCTAATGAAAGTTAGTGTAAGTTAAAATAAATGATTTATCAGTTGATAATGCTTACGATAAGGTTAGGCGATTATTTTTTTATATTTAAAAAAAAAAATATTTGGCATTGCAGCTAATGCAAATGCGCCAAATATTTTAAAGATGAAAGATCATACGAAAAAAACTCGATGAGAATTTTAGTATTGTAAGTCAATCGAGATAAACTATATTGACATCACAAACACCCATGTCTTAGGTCCCAAATTTAAATTGAAAAAAATCTGGATTTGACATTGACCTTGCCGGGATCGAACCCAGAACCACCTAGTCGATAGAGCAAGTTCTTACCAACTAGACCACAGCAGGCGACAGTTATAATATTTATTTAACAAAAAAATACTACAAAAATTGTTCCGATCCACCAATAATTGACAGTAAAAATATTATTTGTTTGAAAAATCATATTATTCGTGTGATTTACTGTGGTAATAAAGTAGATCACAATTTCGAATGTTCAATTTCGTGGAATCAATTTATTGGTAATAAATAAATGATTACTGATCATCACAAGACTCCGTTGGCATTATTTCCGCCTCACTTCAGTCCACTTGTCGTTACTATTTTCTCCATTCCGCGCAATTTTACTTCGACAATAGCGCGTACTCCTATTTGCGAGCCATTACAGTGGAGTAATTTATCAAGTGCTGCTACGACTGGGTACTGTGCTACAAAGTTACTTGTCGTAGAAGATTTTACACCGTAGACGATAGAAAAAGCTTGCGTGCACCGTGGAACGCGATCGAGTTTGACAGAGCTTTTTTCGAACGTCTGGAAAATAAAACTGCTTTCAGTAAAAAGC
Source organism: Himalopsyche anomala (assembly GCA_031772345.1). NCBI lineage: Eukaryota > Metazoa > Arthropoda > Insecta > Trichoptera > Rhyacophilidae > Himalopsyche > Himalopsyche anomala. Next base: position 36,881,696 of record CM062822.1, on the reverse strand, counting down.
ATTAGTAATTTACACTATTCAAATCACGATAAGAGCTTTATTTAATATTGTTAGATAGCAAAAAAGAAAATCTCATTATTTTAGACTGAAATCATTTAAATATTCTAATGTCGTTTAGCATAATCGTTTTTTGATGTATTTTAAAATGTTAAATTAAAGGTTTTTTCAATTTTCCGTTTATAGTGAATTAAGTTTTACGATATGGTATATTGTGAGCTTTAAATATATTTACTTCTAACGTATAAAGTTCAGCCATTTTGATATCGCTTTTTTCAGATAATTATAAAAACTGAAATTAAAATGTTGTAATATCTACATGTGATGTGTTTGGTTAAATTTTATAAAACTATTAACGAGCAAAAGCAAGGAGTCTAGTAAAAAGCTGACTGTTCAAGAAGTGTTTTGTAGGAAATGTTTCTTCTATATCGTTAGAATATTATAATCATTAACTATTGTTTGATTCTGTTTAATTGTAATTAAATTCAATTAACACTTTGTTTTTTAAGTATTCATCTTGTTAACTCTGAGTTAAAGATTTTATACCATGGAGTATAAATAAATACGATTTCAATACACTTTCAAAAATAAATTCAGTTAGAATAATTAAGTTATTTTTCATTTCAAAATACCGTTTATATAACTATGTATATATGTAGCTCGGCTTTTAATCCATATGGTTTTCATTTATTGGCAATACTTGATTGTAAACGTTTATTAAAAACATATACGCTCTTGATAAATAGTATAGTTGATATTATTAACACCAAATTTAAATTTTTGAAAATTATTACATATTTGCATAATTTGAACAGAGCAATATACCTATATAGAGCACTCACTTTCCCATTTTGCTTTATCTTTTTCCAGCAAAGCGCTGCATTTCTAACTTCAAACTTAAACTTTTAAAAGAAACTGTATAACAACTAAAGCTCACAAAACTTCCCTTTGACGTACAGCCTGCGTAAGAGAGCTCAGAATTAAACGTATGCTACGTGTGTTTGTACTCTCCTAACTGTGTCTGTACTTTCATGAAACTCAACGAAAGTTTAGGTTCAAAGTATCTCATTATTTTAAACATGGCTGAAATAAAGTGTAATGCAATTAATACTGTCAGCTCAAAATGCTCACAATCAAAATGTATTTACATTAAACGCGCTTACTTTTATACGAGGAAGAGTGATTCTATCTGACACGAAATACACTTATACTAAATGTTACCTTATGAAATACACATTCGTATATTCTTTTTGTACATATCATTTATCAAACCAAATTAAAATAAAAACACTTTTGAATTATGTAAGAAAAATTAAGATACTAAAACACAATTTTAATTTAAATAAATCATTGAAGATAAGCACAATATAACACTTCTACCAAAGATTTGGCCTGGCTTGGACATATGCTGCAGATGCTTCAAGAAAGCTTGAATTTTGCTTTTTTCTTCTACCAACCGGATGGATTTCACCAACGTGGAAGGACACTGATGACCATCTATATTCTATAAGATGTACTCAGCGGAGCTACGGGACGCTGAGATGACATGGAAGGAAGCAAGAAGACTGGGAACAGAGAATCTTGCAGGAATCATGTGGTGGCTATAAGTTCCGACTAGGGAGCTGACATGGAAAATAAAACACCATAACTTAAATTCATGACGGTAGATCAAAGAGGCTAATATGTCGTCGATTAATTTTATGTAAAGACATACAAATAAAATGCGGTTATAGATTTCTCTGCGACGCTATTCTTCTTCTCGTTATGGAGTATTAGTGTTTTATTTGTCCATTTTTTTATTTATATATTTATAAAAAAAATATCCATTTCAAAAACACTGTGACCATTAAAATGATTTAATACATATTGACACGAAACTACAAAGATTGTTGCTGTATGCCGGTAACTAATGCGCGTGGTAAATTATACAAATTTGAAATTATTACTTAGCAGTTGTCGTTTAGATCTATCGAAGTTAGTATGGCCAAATAAACACGTTTCCTAAGTGAAGTTAGTGTTAAGTTAGTGTGTAATTAATGTTAATAACAAGTTGCCAACGGGGCTTGCTTGTTATAACAAAGTTACTATTTGATGTATTATATAACCGCATTAACTTGCTCGCTCTAAATGTTTTTACGTGTTTAGAAATTTGTGATTATAACGTGAATCCTCATCGGTTATATGAACTTTTATTGAGAGAATTCTTTATAAAGAAGATACATTATATTAAAGAAGCAAATAATATTTAGCTAAACGCATACTGAAAACAAAATGAGTTCATATATAGACTGCTAGTTTCTTCCTTTTACACTGTGTCAACGTTGCTTTGTGATCCCGGGATTTGGGTATTGACTAACTTTCAATCCCGGAATTGGGCGCTCAACGTGAAATCGTGTATAGTTTGAGAAAAGTTTTGGTGACTCGTTTTTTTTTCTTCTTAGCTCACCGAGATATTTGAAAATCTCAAATCCCTAAACTTTACTCCCAAAATATCTCAGTAACTCGCTGTTTTTTTTTTAGCTCACCGAGAAGTTTGAAATCCTTAAATCCTTATACTTTTTCCCCAAAATATCTCCGTGACTGGTTTTTTTATTAGCTCTTCCAAATCCAAAATGCTTTGAATTTTTTGGATTTACTAAAAATTTCTCAATCCCGGAATTCCGGGATCGCGACCATACCAATCCCAGGATTTCGGGATCACAAAATTGAACGGGATCTCGGGATTGGAGACCCTAGATATGACCATAGATATGAAATTAAAATTAATAAGTTCAAGGACCATCATAACTGGGTTCTTAGTAAAGCTACAGGATATTTACTTACTTACTTAATTCAATTTAAATCGATAAAGTTTTTGTATACTCTCACGTGTTTTGTCACAAACGACCCTAGTTTCGCCTTTCGGCATCTTCAGCCGTTCAAGTGCATGAATAAATTTAAACAAACGCTCTGTATTTTATAGTAAATTTTTGACCTCTTCAACCGCGTTGAGCGAGTGGCTCTTTCATGATAAATGGTTGGTAAAAATTGACGTACCTTTTTTTTCTGCCCGGGTCATTGTGACAAAACATAGTGTGATAGTGTACAAAATTTGATCGATCTAAATTTATTATTGAAGTTTCACCAAGCAATTTCAGTTGAAATGTAAAATTTATTATCTAAATATTTGAATGCAGCGTTAGGTCAACATGACCACTTCAGTAATGCAATGGCAAAAGATGAGATATAAAAATATATTTAAGTAATATCCTATGTTAAATTAGCTTTTGAGAAAGTACAAAAATGTTGCTGTAAGACAAATTAATTTAAAGCTATCTAAATCAGACACAGTTAAATAGCTTAACGATTTTGAATGAGCAGGTAAATCTGCCAAACTCCCCACTCTTGTATCCTAAAGGTAAGTTAGTACAATTATAAATCTTCCAGCAAACTAAGCGATTTAGTAAGTTTTTTCGTCAAGAATATTTGTAATTGTTGTCTGGTTCTGTTTGAGTATCAGATTATCATGATAGATATCTTATGCGATAATTAAGAACTAAGTGGTTGTTAACTCTGGTGTTTGTAAAAATACCCACAATTCTTCATATCACGCCGTAATTTAATAACTTTACTTGAATAATGAAAATGTAGATTACTTTAATTACATCAATTACAAATCATAACGTGAGCAGTGGTAAATTAACGTGGCCAACAAATTGGTAAATAAGCAGAAGCCTTTGATATCAATATCGGTGAGCTAATGGGTAAATACGTTGGTTCGTAGAAGATAAATATGTCAGCGCTAACAGAAATTTCCCTACGATTACCATGAGCAAATAAACGCTTGACGCAAACGCCGATAGATGGCAACGTTAAATGACGAAACATATCGTTGCTAATTTTATACAAATACGTATCTTAACTGTTGTCAGTTTTGAGTTTTTTGATGAAATGAATTCAGATTTTCAATACACACATGTTCCTTTAACTCGTACCCCTAGAAAAAATAAAGACATTCATGGTTTTTTTTAATCCATCTCTGCTCCCAATGTAGAGCATATGGCCTCCTAATGCAAGTGTTTCAACATAAGTTTTTTCTACGATAACTGTTTGTTACTCAGTCAGTCAAACTAAGTTTTTTCAACGTGAGTAGTAGGGAAAGAAGGATAAGACTAGAACAGGACTAGTGGTTAACTAATCGCTATTGCTACACTCAGTTATCAAAGGATCAAAAGGATGGGAGGAGAGGACACAATTTGAATTGACATCACAAACAGCCAGTCTTCGATCACAACTTTGAATTGAATAATTCACTGTGATCTTACCAGATCGAATCAAACCCAGATTTGTGTGATCTGTAGAGCAAGCTCTTACCAACTGAGCCACAGCAGGCGATCATGTTTTATTTAACTAAATACACAAATGTTGTTGAAATAAGTTATGTGGTCATTGAATTAAAGTGGTAAATACTGTATATTGACTGTTATAAATATTTCTGACGATTTCATACATATATGGTACTGTTTATCGAGACAGTTTCAATTAATAATTAGTCATTCATTGCTTGGAATTTTGACAGTTATATGTATTTTTAAATTGATTATTTATAGCAATATTTCATTTCTTGTTTTTCATTAATTTTACCGCTAGAGTTGTGCAAAAGGCTGTCATATTTATATAGGTAAAACATTCGAATTCAAAATTAAACGTAAAATAAACTTATATTAAAAAAACTAGGCTAGAGCCGTGGAAGGTAACCTGCGGCCTCTTGGCTACTCAGATGCAGCCTTTTGATTTCATCAAAATATTCACCTTGATCAAAAAATTATACGCAAACGTTTGGAAAAAGAGCGTAATCAACCTATTATATGTTCGACAGTCGAAAAAAGAGGGGAGGGGGTCAACGTTTTCTTTACTGCGGCCTTATGTTGAATCAGATAAATGAATGTGGACTTTTGAAATGAAAAGGTTCCCCACCCCTGGACTAGAGTGTTCGTAATCTACCAAATCCCAACAGAACGACAGACATCACAGAATAAGATAAATATGAAGAACGCAAATGACTCGTAATTCGTCTTATTTAATTTGAATTATTTTGATTCTGTACACTTCCATAAGTTTTGTCGGTAACGACACGGGTTTCGCCTTTCGGCATATTCTGGTTTTATCAAGTGTACGAATGCATTTGAAAACGGCTAGTTACCGACAAAATTTGTGGAAGTGTACAGAATGAAAATAATTAAAATTTGATATTAAAGTTCCATCAAGCACTTTTATTCTAAGTACTAAATTAGTCTTATTGTATGCTATATGTAAATAATAGGGGTACCCAAAAGAAATTCGATTCCCAAATTTTAATTATGTTTGTAATTACTTTCAATTCCCATTCTAAATTTATTAATCTGAGATGACTTTTTAATTATATGTTAGATGTGTTAAACATTTTAATTTTGTGTATTAGCAAGTAGAACACTTTTAATGTAATTGGTATTTTCTTTTCAATGCCAATTGTTGTTTATAACTGTTCATTTTTGTATAAATAGCACTGTTAAATTATATTTCTTATCAGTTGACGATGCTCGTAATGAGCGAAACCGGTCCTGACATATTAAATAAAGTGGAATGAAGTACAAAGGATTATTGTGTTTTTATTAATATAATGCCTTTCCACCAAGTATTGACAGTGAACACCCTAAAAGTGTTTAAGAGCATTCACCAAGGGAAAAAAAATCAATAGTCTGAAAGATGTAGAAAACCATTTACATTTGTTTTTTGCATCAAAGCCTTCCAGCTTTTTAAAAAGGGGGATTGAAAAGTTGCCTGAAATATGCCAAACAGTTCTCGATAATAATGGCGATTATATTTTATAAATACTATGTGCCTGTAAAAATATATCAATAAAATTTTATTGTATTTGAAAAAATGGATTTTTTTTGGGTACCCCTAAATATATATATATACATCATTATCATTTATTACAAATGACGTAATAACATATGATTAATATTTTCACCAATTACACTGCCGTAAGTTTCCTTTCTCGTGTTTTTGCGTTACAAAACAATTATTGTTAACACTCGAGACATGGACCGCAAACCACATTCTGGAAACAATATTTTCCTTTGCGGGTCCAACATTTCCACCTCGACACTCTCATAAGCGCTGCGCTGTAATAATTTTGTGTTGTTGAAATTGGGGAATTAAAGGCAGGGCCGCAATTATAAAGTGAGTGCTCATTAGAGACCAGTGACCCCTTGTTTAAGTTGGGCGGTAATGCGGGCCCCAGTGTTTTGCGACCAGACTGGGAGGGTCCTCGCGTTTGTTTAGCCCGCAGAGACTCAGTCGTTCTAAGCGTCTAAGCTGTCGGTCAGGGATATTAAACTTATGTTGTCTATAGAAATATTTGCGTCCTACTAAAACATTCTTTTTTTTGATCTGCACACGACTTTTTTTAACGACGTATTCATATTTATTGCTAAGTAAGTATGGTTTTATGCAGTGCTTTTCTTCCTTTGCGACACAGTGGAACGGCGTTTCGGCACTTTTTATACAAATTTTGAATGATTCAAATCAAAATTAGCAAAATTTTATTTTTACTTTCGTTGACAACTTTTGATTTATTTTATGCCGACAGACGTATGAAAATATTTTGCTAAAAAATGATCTCGCAAAAAAGCAATTTTCTACAAAAGTCTACAAGATTTCTGTTTGTAAGCGTTGGTATTTGTGATATATATCCATCCCACTCTTCCAATCCTAAAATTAACAAGGCAAAATGAAAGCGATTAGTCCTCTACCAGCCTTATCTTTCTGTCCTTACTCTCTAAAAAAAGGTAGATTGAGAAACTGACTAACAATCAGTTCTCGTAAAAAACACTGAAAAAAAAACATTGGTTTATGTATACCTTACATAATAAATGCGATATTTTCTACTACAAACGCTTCTTAATTTTCTTTTAGTCTTAAAAAGAACAATGAATTTGATATTATAATTTTTGGCATCCCTAATTAAATATCAATTCATTAATATATCAAAGAAAACGTTCTCAAAGTTTAATTTATTTTAGTATCAATAGTAAAAAAAAATGTTATTATTGGAACCAAATATTCCCACTCGAATAATATACCTGACAAAATGTATACGAAACGTAGTTTAAGAACGTCTGCTTTAATTTATACTCGAACGCCCTCCCTATGTGTCGTCGTGAAAGTTTACCGGAAAATCTCACCAAGAAGCACTCATTAAATATGTATTTGATAAATTCCTAATGTTATATTGATTATCATCAAAGACATTATTTATAGTGAAATGCGGTTTCTGCATCGTACGACAACAGGTAATTTTAATATAATCTAAAATTTTGAATTGGCAAACATAATTATATTCTCATAATCAGTGAGCTCAAATGAAAACGATGGATTTGGCGGTAAGTTAATTTTTAATATAAAATTATATAATAGAATCTATTTGTGTATATTTTCTCGACTCAGTTGAATATACAATTCTGTAGTTGATTGTGTTAAAATTGAATGGGCAAAATTTCATTTTAATAAGATCAAAATACCAAATAATTTAATTACACACATAATTTAATTACACATTAATTGCCAACTAAAATGGTAAAACTTTCTATCTTTATAAATAAATATCTTAAGTTTTTTTTTGGTAGATTGAATATTTTATTTTTATTTTACGGAGATAACACTATTGCAATGTGTATTAATTAAGGTGACTTCACTTTTACGATACTTTATAAGACGTGTATAATATAACAACACCTATTTTTTAAAAAATATAAAATACCACTTGGCTCACTTCGCTTTAATAGTTCCATTACTAATATAATTCTTGTGAAATTGCATACGTTGTTTTTTTATCTGAATTTTAATATGAACAAAATTATTGTAGTTTGACATATATTTTTTTGTAGGTTTAATTTTTTTTTATTTGTATCGTTGTCAGCATTATTTAATATAAGTTTTGAGTAAATTACCTTTAATTCAAAATTATTCTACAACTATGGAAAACAATAGTTGTGATTTTAAAGTACAACAGTCTCTTGAAAAGACACTATGAACAATAAATAATATTATTAGTTTTGTACAATTTGTTTATGATCAAAGTGAATCTAATTAATGTGAACTGCAAAAAAAATATTAAATGAAGTTGTACAAAAATTTTCATCATTACGGGTCTAGCAACGGGGAAAAAATCTAAAACAATGATGCCACTTATAACACGTTTAAATGACCCCTTTCCCTTCAATAAGTGGCACGCGCACAAAGTGTTAACGTGTGTGCTATCAACAATATGCCGATGTATAATAAAATTTTCAAGTGTGCCCCATACAATATATTATAATGGCTCGTATTTTTCTGGCCAGAATTTATATATCGGTATATATCGGTCAGAATAAATAGTCATAGTTTAAATGAAATTTTAAAAAAAACCTGACTTAACAAAAATGGTTATTAAATATTCTGGCCGTATAATATTTTTATTCTGACCTATTGATTTAAATTTTGACCATTTAATTTGGTCCCTATTATAATTATATAATTATTGATTGGAGAGTTATTCACGATAAATGTTTAGTAATAACAACATTTTGAATCAATCATTTACAATATAATATTAACATATATATCGACTGTGGAAAGGAAAAAGGACGCAACCCACACATATCAAATTCTACAGCAGACGCTAAAAACGTGTTTTGATGATTTTGGGACATATGCAAATTATGAATTATACACAACCTTAAAGTGCACGGAGACTTCTAAACTGGTGTTATATTGACATAATCTAATATTAATTAAAGAAATTGTCTAGGAAAAACTTTTATTTCAGTCTTTTTTCTTGGTTTTAATATTTTACATTGTCATCATTTTCATACTTAAAAGATAAATTTAGATACTAATTCGGCATTTGCAGCTTGCATCCTTTTGATAGAACGTGTATCAAGTTAGATACATTGTGGTTATCGAAAAAAACCTGTTTTGAAAAACCTGTGGGTTACGTCCTTTTTCCTTTCCACAGTCGATATGTTTATTTGATATCAAATTTTGTTTAACGTTTAATAAAAATCAATCATTTGTCGCCTGCTGTGGCCCAGTTAGTTAAAGCTTGTTCTACTAATCACGCAGTCTGGTTTCGATTCCCAGTAAGATCACAGTGAATTAGAGAATTATTCAAGTCAAAGTTGTGATCGAAGACTGGGTGTTTTTGTGATGTCAGTTCACATTGTGAACCACTAGTCCTGTTCTAGCCTTATCCTTCTTTCTCTACTACTCACTTTGAAAAAAAGTGAGGTTGAGCGACTGAGTAACAAACAGTTCTCGTAGAAACAACTTCTGTTGATATACCTCCATTAGGAGGCCATATGCCTCAGATTTGGAGTGGACTTGGATTTTTTACCATGTCCGCTCCCAATATGGAGCATATAGACTCCTAATGGAGTTCATCTCAACAGAAATGTTTCTACGAGAACTGCTTGTTACTCAGTTGCTCAACCTCTCTTTTTCCAAAGAGAGTAAGAATAGAAGGAAAGGGCTAGGACAGGACTAGTGGTTAGCTAATCGCTCTCGATACGCCCCGTTCATAGGATAGGATGGGTGAGAGGGGGAATTCAAGACGTCACATACATCCATGCCTTTGAACAGAAATTCATAAATCGATTGAAAAATCAATTTATAAAACTGCCCGTACTGGGATTCGAACTCGTGCCCTCCGTAGCGGTAGCCAACGATGTTGACCACTCGACCACACAGGCGGCTATTAGTTTACATGCTCCCAATTTATTCTAACGTGGGTAAAAGACACATAAAAAACGAAAAAATGTATTCCTCATTCAACTATCATAATTTTTATAAGAAAAATTGCGACACTTACTATATAAGAATTGTTTTTTTTTATTAATGACGACTGAACTTCATTGCGGATAATATGTATTTTAATTGATCTTACGGCATGAGGTTTCTCTCCTGTTTACAATTAATGATGCAAAGAAATCTACACCCAGCTTCCTCGCGTATTTTATATCTTAGACGATAGAAAATTGTACATACATGTTAATGAATTCTGCTTGCGTTCGTATGTTTTAAGACATTCGGAGCATGCGATAGTTAATATAGGTCACCTGAGGTAAATAAAACGTACCTTCGACTGGATACCATCAAATCCTCACACCCTTAAAGATAAGTGGATCCAGAAGCGGATCATTAGCTTTTCCCTTATTAGGATTGCCCGTGCGTGGCACACGCGCTTTGATAACCTTAGTGTTACAAGAACACGGCAAATCTAGAACTCAAGAGTCGATAAATATTGTTAGCGAATAAGATTTTCTTTTTATGATTTTGGGTGTCCGATTTAACTGTGGACAAAAACAATATATACTTAAAGCTCTATTCCCAAAAGTTACCTGAATTTTATTGAAGTATAACACTTACTCAAAGTAAAATACTTACTAGTGTTTTTATGGCGACACCTTTGAACACCTTTTTTTAAGTTTATCGAATTCAGGATCCAGACAAAAATATGGATTAAAATTAGTTTAAAAATAATTAAGTCATTTATTGTGTTCTTGCCGGGCCGTGCCAGACCTCACGGGCTCGAGTTCCAGTACAAACAATATTTTCTCCATCGATTCATCGATTTCTGTTCGAAGACGTGGGTGTTTGTGATGTTTCTTCCACCATTTCTGATCCGCTAACAACTGGAAATAAGATGCAACACTTTTTTAAAACTAAAATGTAACAAATTGTATGTCATCGAAAAAATTTCATTATATTGTTAATTAAAATAGGAGATTTATTAGTTATTTACTAATACTTTCCTAGCTTTATCGTTCTATCTCTACTACTCACTTTGAAAATATAAAGGTTGAGTGACTGACTAACAAAACAGTTCTCGCAGAAAAAACTTTTGTTGAGATACCTTTAGGAGGCCATTTTCCCTACATTAGAAGCGAGCATGGAAAAAAATCAAAAGCTTTATATTCAAGTAAAAAAATAGAAAGAGACTTTAAACGTTTTTTTTTCGTTTGGTCAAACATTTGTTACAAATTTTTCTCGTTTTAAATAAAAAAATAACGTTACTCACTACGAAAAAATGAAAGAAAATGTGATCTTTAGAAATCTTTTCAGGGAAAAGCATATAAAACTGTTATTAAATTATATAAATATATACAAAAAAAAACCATTTTAGAAATCAACTTTGTACGACCGCCATCCATTACGAGCCGAAATATTTATTATTTTTATTTCGCCTCGGATATCATATTCTCACAAAACTACGCACATTAATCTTGTTTTTCCGAGAAGAACGATCTTAGTACGAAAAAAGCCAAAAGTACCTATCCCTCGTTTGAAAAACGTTATCTTAGATTTAAAGGAGGGTTTTTTTGCGCCAAATTTCTCGAAAATGTAGGCGTAAAAAGCACAGCGTGGAAGCTGGAAGCCAAGACTCTTATATCTTAACATGAGTGTAGTAAGAGACATTGCAGTGGTGGGTTGTATTCAATTGAATTATTGTTAACTTACGAACTAACAAATTTCTTCTAGCGTCATAATGTACACAACGATTATTATTCTCTTTGTTTGAATTTTTTGTGTACTGTATGTATGTATGCGCATGTGTGTTTACATGTACGGATATAGTATGGGGTAAGCATATGGAATTTGATTTGCAAAATAATGCATATATAGTTCCCGTGAACTTCTCATCTCTGTAGTGATCACGCCCTTCCGTCTGCAAACGATGATTAGGGGATACAATTTACAATTTTTCAAAAACCTTATCGACGAATCAGACTAGAAGAACTTTGAAACTAGCGCGTCGTGGTACTTAAAGCTCCATAAATTTGATATCCAAAAAAAAGAATTAAATAAAATAATATTTGATAACTGTGTTATTCCATGTGTTGTGTTACAAAATGTGATGCGTGTTTTGCCTCTTTAAAAAGCATCATCACACAGAACATTACAAGGTTTATTTGAAAAAAACTGGCGATGTTCTGTTTGTTGCTACTTCTCAAAGCGGAAAAACACTCGCCACATTTTGTAGCACAAAAAGTGGAATTCATCAAAAATAAACAAAGAAAGAGAAAGTGACTGACATTACAGAAGTATTTCAACATTATTTATTCTTATTTTGTTTTGATATAATATACCATTGAACCGTATAATGTGAGAAGTGGTTATTAGCCATATTTGAAAATATAAATTATTTATTCATATTCATTGTTCAAAATGTGTATTAGTTTTGACGTAAAACGTTGACTAATAGAATTAGAAAATAGTGTTAATTTTGGAACAAAAAGTAAAATATTTGTTACACTATCTAAAAAACAATAAAAACAAAATGATAAATATTTAATATTTAATGATTTATTAGCATTTCCAAAGTATTTTTCGTCAATATTATATTTAATGCATAAAAAATAATTTTGACAAAATTCTTCTTCCTCGCCATCAAAAGAACATGTTCTTAACATAATCTTAAGATTCTTGTCGAATTAAATTATTTTGCTATTAAATTCTTATTAAAATGACGTTCTTTAAAAAAAATATATAATTAAATCAATTAAGTATATGCTTATTTAGTTTTCGTTAATATATTTTTCTATTGATTAATATTTAATAAAGTTGAATTAAAAATGGAGTTTTTTTAACTAAATATTTTTGTAATCTTTGATTCAAAAGCTCGCCGCCATTGGAAGAGTAGTTTTGTGTGATAAATTACACATATGTTAACGGTAGATTTCTCTGGCCATAGATAATCATGATTTTGCCAAAATTCCGCAGTGCCCCGTGGTTTCTGGCAAGGAAATGTGCCTCTCTTTCTCACACTACTTCCTATTCACTCACTGCAACCTCATCCAAAACTATGACTATACTCATTTAGTGTGCGAGTTCTTACTTATATGTATGTATATGTTAGGTAGGTAAAATCATCGCAAGAGGCCGAATAATCATTTGACTGAAATTCTTCAAATTATCTCAAAATTCATAGAAATGGTAAAAATATTACTTGAATACGGAAATAAAAAACAAGACAACGATTATACAAAGATTCAATACTAAATATCACACAAGCTAATCAATGGATGACTTCAAAAACGTAATAAATACATTTTTAAATGATGAAATTAATAATACACAACGAATAAAAATACTGAAGATTTTATTTAGTGAAAAATATAATTACATTTCACGTAAAAGAATTTGTTACGAATTGCAATTTTATTTTATGTAAATAAAAATAGAATGAGCTCAGTTATTTACTATGTTTTATTTAATACACTAAAAGTAAAAAAAAATACTATGAAAATTAAAACAATTTTTTTATAGCAAATATGATCAATTATGCCGCACATTTGTTGCATTGGCCCGCGCAGCCTTTGAATTTTCCACGCAGCTAACCTCTTGCTTAAAAGAAAATTATTTTCATGATCATACTTAAATGACAGCTCAAGATTTAACAGAAATATATTTACTGTACTATATCATCCCATTTTGTGTTTTAAGCTTTAGTGCAAAGGGTTAAAAAGATTTTTTTTAAATATGGGTATATTACACAAGACATAAATAATTATTCTTTATGTGTTAAATTAATATAAAACGAATATTTTTCTACTTTACTTGTACCAAAAAATATGCATTTTACAAAAGTTATTTGCAATAACCATATTATCAAACATTCATTAATAAATCAATCGATTGAATCTTACTAAGCTAATAGTATCAATATTATTTGTTGGCTGCAATTCTCTTCCATACACATGCCAAATATCTCATCAGAATCTAAATAGAGAAGCAAGAGTTCAAAGCATTAATTAGACACCATCATTGGTACTGGTATAATGCAGGAGGCGGGTGGGTACATTGGGATTGAGTTGCATTGTTGACTGCAGTTTAAATGCGGGTCTTCTCGTCCGATGCAGTTTTCGGTTCATCGATCTCACCGTAAAGTTTGTCATTGCTTTTATAAGCTATTTTGTGACGTTGTCAGTAAAGTCAATAGAACGTAACTTATTTAAAGTTTCTCCGATTCGTTCAGTTAGTTAAATAAATGCTTATCTAGAGAAGTCGATAATAAAACATATATCACAATATAATGTACAATAATATCCCAGCAGTTCACGCAAAACACACAAAATTTAGTTACTTTTTTGTTTATTTTATATATATATATATATTGAGAAAATTCTTCTTTAACATTAACTCCCAGACACCAACTCACAAAGCTTTAACATAAAATCGATTTTTAATTAGAAATAAAATAAAATGTTCACATTAGAAATAAAGAAAAATATGCATTTATTTAAAAACCATTTCCTCGTTCCGCGTGCAACACCGCAAAGGCGACAAAAAATAAGCTGCACAACAGAGAGAAAAAAATGATATTTTTATATTTATGAATGAAATAATATTGACTCTGTGTTACAAAATGCATAGAAAAACGCGAATTAAATACCTAAATAATTATCATTTTATGAATTCACATTCGCGGAAAATCCAATTTATCATCGGTCACTAAAAATAATTGTAGTTAATCTGTCACTTACGCTGTATTGTATGCCATTCGTCAATATCATATTGAAGACTTATATATTTTTTTCTGATATTAACTTAATTGGAATTCGTTTCAATAATAATAAATATTTCATAAAATTTCGATGGCTTCAATTATATATAACCTTCTTTAAAAAATATCCATAATGTTGATATATTTATTTATAGTTCAGCACAGTTTTAAAGCTTATCCTAACCTTTCTTATTAAATAGTCTTAGCCCCTCTCTACCTTTTATTTGAAAAAAAAATAATACAAAAAAATAGATAGAATCATACATTTAATGTTTTTTTTATATATTAAATATTTTTTAATGCGATTGGAATGGTTGTTTATTAACCTTCAGTTTACCAACAATCCAGTTTTGGGGACAATGTAGAGAGGCAACTCGCTTCCAACTATTTATCTACAACTGACTTGAGTTGATACTGGATATTATAAATCGATGAATCTCAGCTCATCTTGATTATCAAGAAATGAATTATATGTATATCAGTTATATTAACTACAACTTTGTGATATGAAAGTTTATTTATTTATATTTGATTATAATCACATTAATATTTTTAAAAAGCCGCGCCCCCTTTTGCATTAGTACGCACCTCCCAGTTTGGAAATCATTCGCGTCAGGTCAGGTGACACGTTCAAGTAAAACGCGAACAAAACTAAAGTTCATATAATAAAAATGAAACATTAAATACAAATCAAAACTTCACAGTCCATTGAAACCTTTAGAAATACAATAGTTTATATATTATTATTTTATATAACGTTATAAAACAATTCGCCGTTGCCTTTAACTCATAAAGTAAACCGTACGAGCATTCTTAATTACCCTATGAATTAATCGTTTCTACGCGGTCCATAATCACGTCTCCACATAAATTTCCCTCGCATAGATGGCGGTACGTGTCGCAGTATAATTTCGCGCATGCGCCCTAAATCTAACCTGCCTGGTCTTCTGCAGAACACCTTACATCCTCACCGGCCAGCCTCGCCGAAGAACAGTTCCTTTTAATTAACTATATAAGATCGTTTTGTTTTATATTTTGCTTTACACCTCAGTTAGATTGCAGTTGCTGCTGTCTTGCGGCGAAAAAGGGAAACTTTTGTCTCCCTGTGGCGCCGCTATGGTAATTAACGGTAATAATTAAAAGTACGTCGTTTGAATTTGGAATAAAGCCAGTCAGTTGCACATACAAACGGTAGACAGTAGATACGTATGTATCAAAAATATGTTTTGCTTGGAATAATGAATTTTATAACTGAAACCCTCCTCGCATAGGAGTCAAAACTTATTTTTATACTTAGGTTTTATGATCATTGTATATTCTATGATACAAATATCATAAATCATTACCAATTTTATTGTTTGACATAATTTACCTACATTTTTCCGGATCCTCGGCTATCATCTATATTTAATTAGGGCCAGTGACGGATTAAGTACTTAGGATACCAGTCAAATTTTGAGACCCAGTTTATCGAATTACTAAAACTGAATTTGAAACGTTATAAGAGTTTTTTTTAATATGCTATTTTGAGGCCCCAACAACGCGCCTCTTGCGCTTACCTATAAAATAATCTGCCACTGATAAGGGCCTTCCTATCTCAATTATTAATTAGTCCATTTTACATCCAAATATGGCCATTTTCTTATAGCCATTTTCTATTTAAGCGAAAAGTTAATAAACATTTTATTACAATATACTTAAATCGCCTGTGTGGTCGAGTGGTTAACGCTGTTGGCTTCGGCTACGGAGGGCCCGGGTTCGAATCCCAGTACGGACAGTTTTATAAATTGATTTTTCAATCGATTTATGAATTTCTGTTCAACGGCATGGATGTATGTGATGTCTTAAATTCCCCCCTCTCACCCATCCTATCTTATGAACGAGGCGTATCGAGAGCGATTAGCTTACCACTAGTTCTGTCATAGCCTCATCCTTGTATACCTACTCTCTTTCTAAAAAGCGAGGTTGAGCAACTGAGTAACAATCAGTTCTCGTATAAACACTTATGTTGAGATAAACTCCATTAGGAGTCTATATGCTCCACATTGGGAGCGGACATGGTTAAAAAAAAATACTAACAGAAAGACTTCAACCAAAAAACTGCCAGTTTTATATTTACCAAATACTGATTTCTGGTTCTAGATTTTAAAACTTTTGATGAAAAAAACATGATATATAATGTTTCCTATTCAATTTAAAACTTTTCACGGTCACAGATTATTTTTCAAATATCAATAATTAACTTTCTTACACACTCCACCACGTAAACAATATTTTTGATACACGTTGTCCACCTATGAAATCTGAACAAAGAGTACTCTACATACATACAACATAAATATAACACCAATTTGTTTTATTTCAAAATATGTATTGGCAATGCTAAAAATATTTATCGCTTAATTCAAAAACAAACGCTTCTAAGTGCTTTGTAACATATGTACATATTTTTAAAAAGAACCGTGAAAACAAAGCTGTTTTTTAAGATAAAAAAATCGACCTTTACAAAAAGAAAACAATATAAAATATTGTGTTATTTGGGTACAGAATAAAAAAAAACTTTCTTTCTGCTGTACAAAATGTTTTTCTCGGAAAGAAATGAATTTCTATCAGAAATTTTCACCACTACTTCACATAATATTATTTTCGATTTGTGTTCCGCCTTCCCGATTTTCTACTGGCTGCAATAATATTATTTGGGATTAGAAAACGACACAGGCGTAAGTTACATTAAGAAATAACTATTTTTTGAACTAAGTAGGAACAACGATAGAATTTTTTAGGCATTTTATATCTAGTCTGATTCAAAAATATAAGCATTTTTATAAATCGTCAAACTAAAGTATTTTTGAATAAAATATCCCCGCTAATCGGTTTTCAGGTTTGGATAGGAAATTGGCAGAAATATTGTATTCATGTCATTGGATAAAATGCATATTTCATTTTAAAAACATTTAATTAAAAGCGCTTGAAAAAGCAGTGAAGTATAGACGTTTGTGTTTTGAACTACCCGGATAGTATATAATAAAGGTCTGACAGAATATGTTGTAAAGCTTGTGTGCTAATTATTGTTAGCATAAAGAGTTTTTCGCGAATGTTGACAGGTGGTATTTTTTTTTTTGATATCAAATTTATGAAGCTTTAAGTACTAGGACGCGTTAGCGTTAAAGTTCTTCGAGTCTCTTTCATCGTTAATGTTTTTGAAAAATTATATTCCCTTACCATCGTTAAAAACGGAAGGGCGTGATGGCTACAGAGGTAAGAAATCTTTAGTGAATCCAATTCACGGGGGGCTCCATATGCATTCATTTTGACATGTGGTAAGATTACATGCAAAATGCTTGAAGTGAATCAGTAAAAAGCACTTATACTACCCTGGTATTGATTTAATAATTGTGGAGTCGAAACAAAAAACCAATGTTTTATTTTTTTACAATAATAAATATTTTTGTCACAAGAGTTCATAATTTTAATTCTGGACTGAAAGCGAATTGTTTTGAATTGAATAGCACAGTGAATAAGGCTTCGCCATTTTTTATGCAAAAAAAGATTGAGCCCATTACTGCACTCTGCAAATAAACTGCGCTAATTTTTCGATATTGCGAAAATTTCTGACATTCACTTACGCCCTCTGGCACATTGTCCCCCGATATGCAAATGCCGTCGGAACAAAACTACGGGGCGTAAACAATTTTATAGACAGCCTATAAAGTTGGCGGAACTCGTTACATAAATCCAGAAATTAAAGGAAACAGTTTCGGCGCCACGCGGCCCGACTTCCAACATTAAAATGTTTTTAAGCGCCGTTCCGTAATCCCCCGGCGCGCACTTTTTCATAGTTTCATCGCCACTTTGTTATATTATTTGTATTCAATTGCTTTTCAGATAATATGTTTGGATGATTTTAGCATTAGCTGCGCAGAGCTTTAATTGAGCGAAAACATGAGCTTTTTTCGTAAATCGTTAAATTAACGCATAAATATTATTGTTATGGTACAACAGTTAAAAAGGGGTAAAAATTAAAGTCGTTCTATAAAAAATAATAGATTTGAAGTTTGTCAGAAATATACAGATTTACAATAAATAGTTAATCAGTTAATTTTACTTTTTTACTAATTTAGTTAATATTACTGCGCCTCGCTTTGAAGAAAAATCTCTTCTAAAAAATATATCTTCGCGCCTCCCCATCCTTCATTTCATATAGTAATAAAGACACGTGTTAAAAAGTAAATAACTATTTTGGACTGTTTGCGCCTCCCAGGTTGGAAATCGTTGAGTTAATTTATAAATTATAGCAAATGATATGGCAATGCGTTTGTAATAATATTAAAAGGATATTAACACGTGACTCTCTCTCGTGCAGCTGTTTTAAAATTATATAATCAATAAATCGTTTTGATTAAAATCTTGATCTTGTAATAAGTATAGAAATGTTCACATAAACTGATCATATTAATGATTTTAGTTTCTGTTGTGTCATTAAGAACACAATCCTAATAGGCACATGCATTTTTTTATTTATAAATTAATCTGTATTTCGAATTATTTTTATTCTGTACACTTCCATAAATTTTGTCGATAACGACCCGGGTTTCGCCTTTCTCCGTTTTATCCAGTGCACGAATGCACTCGAACTGACTACAGTGACAGTGTACAGAATAAAAATAATTCAAATTTGACATTAAATCTCCGTCAAGCACCTTCAGTCGAAATTTTAAATAATCTGTATTTAATTTGGACATACATTTGATATTTTATATAATTACTTGTATACCCACAACTGATTATGGGGTAGAGGGAGATATTTTCTCAATGTTATATTTATAAGCCAACTTTTTATGTGATTGTTTTATAATGATAAATACTAAAACCTAAGTTTTGGAATATTTGATCGTTAGATTAACAATTTATTTTTTTAAATTTAAAACATGAAAATTCACTTGAAATTATTGTTAAAAAAAAGTATTTTGACGTAAGTCTATAACTAACTTATTATACTTTCATATAATGCATTTTTAAACAAAAAGATAACGGAACTCACTTTTCTCAAGACTTTTTTATAATCCACGTTCGTTCTCAGTATAAAGCACATGGCTTCCTTATGGACGTATTTCAACATCGAGACTAGAAGTAGTTTTTTTACGAGAACTGCTTGTTTCTCAGTTACTAAAGAAGAGTTAGACTTTAATATTTAACTATTAGGACTGGAAGAATGAGTGGAAATCTTCACAACCACAAGCAAACCCTTTGCTTGGTTTTGGTGACAGAGTTAGTCTATGGACCTGGTATTATTTTATATTATGATGATTATGAGTGTTACGGTATTCGGTACATTACATTAAAAAAGAGCCTAATAAAAGTACAAACAGCTTTTGGTTTCCAAGAAAAAAGTTTTCGTATTCCCTGCCAGATATCGTATTCCCTATAAAATCCATTGATTGGTTTCAAATTATTTTAAAGAATATTTTTGTATTCAATATAAATTTTATAGTAAATGTAAAGCAATGTGTAGTAGTTAATACGAGGATAAGATTAGAAGCAAAAATTTGTTCAAGTATCAGTCATACAATACAAGCTTAGGATTGATGGTTAAAAATTCACAAAAAAATATTCTTACAATGGTTGGCAGTGCATCGTTTAGCGAGCCAATTTCGATAAGTCAGGAATGAGTTCAACATGTAGCTTTTATTTTTTAGTTATTTTATATTCGTTAAAGGATCGTCTCCTTCCTTCCGTTTAAAATGTGTATAAGGCAATGCATCAAAAAGGACAGACGGGCACAACCCCACGATCCGGGGTTGACTGTATTCACTTCTTCGCTCGTAACTTTGCCCGCTTAACATACCCTAATAATAATGTATAGAGAACGAATTCTTATTTGTTATGTTGGAAATTCTAAGCAGTAAATGGAGCAAGAACGAATAATATATCACGTATTAGTTGGTTACTCTTACAGTTATATGAAATTTGGGTAAGAAAGTTCATTTTGACGAGTTTTCATCAGTAGAATTCATTGTTATTAAAGGTCTTAAAGTAGGATAAACCTTTACTTTAAAGTATAAATCTCTAATAAGATTTAGAAAAATGTTGAGTCATCCTAAATATTTCAAATATACATAAACGGTATATTGTTTCAATTATTTTTTGTAAAGAAATTATTTTTATAAAAATAAATAAAATGAATTGAATCTCATTTATTACAAAAATATCATAGATTCCGTTTCAGTCAACCAAATCCAAAACATAGAAGTTTAACAATATAAACATGATTAATATGCATGCCTTTTATATTATCAACGCAGTTAATTACTACTAGGGATTCTGAAGTCTCGGGGTTTTCAAAGTCCCAGGACTCGAGGCGTGATAAAATCGAAGTCCCGGGACATTCCGGGACTCGAAACTTTCATTGTCCCTTCAATAAAATTATAATTTTACTAAAATTGTATGTATTTATGTATCACATACACTCGGCGTCTTTTGAAAGTACGCACTAGTAAAAATCGCGTTTTTTTAATACAATGTTTAATAATTATTATTTTTCCTTAGAGCTCCCTTCTTATATCTGCTTTCATTCAATACACATTCAACATACACTCCTTTTGAGGGTTCTTTAATCACAAGAATTGTTTTTTTCAAAATTAAAATGTACATGTTATTGGCACATTATAAATCACAGTCACAATTCCCGGGACTCAAGACAGCAAAAAACCCGACAAGTTCTGGGACTTCTCGACCCAGAATCCGTAATTACTACTCAAAAATCTGTTTAAAATTGCGATTTGACAAATATACTCACATCTAACCTTGCACAAAACGGAATGTAATTTTCAAGGCGTAAAAAATTAAAGTATATTTTTTTATATTCGTCAAAATCATTACCACTGTAAAATATTTGAATATACTTGTGCAGAAAAGGTAGTGAAATGCTTTTTGTAAAAAAGAGATGTTATATCAAAATCCGTGCAAAAACTTGATCGATGTACCTATCTGCGAACAATAAATAATGTCTATTCGCGTATATCTTTTAACTAAATTTAGTTCAACGGATGCAAAATGTCAACATATGAAATATGTTCGATTCTCGGGAATTTATAACTGTACCATCAAAGTCACTGTTTTATTCGATTAGTTTATTGTATCATATATTCGGCATTAAAATATCGAGCGCAAACATATACCCGCTCAGCTTTCAGGGGAATCGTACTCGAAACAAAAGCTCCGCGTTCCGGAACCGGGAAGAAATAATAACAACATCGCGTCGAAACGGAAATGAAATTTGTTAGGCGGCCTCTGCAGCGCGCTGGATAAAATGCAGAGCTTTCAAGCGATACCCAGTCAAAGCTTGGCACGAGTGCACTAGCTTATTTTTCTTAGCGTATATTTGTTTGTTTTATTTGAATAACTTTACTTAAATTAAAATGCATCTTATTATATTTTGCAAAAGATGGTAAAAACTTTAAGGGTGTCCAAAAATAATAAACTAAACATAGCTTAAAAATGTATTCTATAAGAATTATTAAATATGGTTAATTACAATTTCGGCATAACGTGTTTGTCAAAGAAAATATAATTTTGATGGTTTTCTGATGAATAAATACAAATTCAATAAACATAATATTTGATTTCTTGTGAATTGAAGTGAGCCAAGTAGCAAAATGGTGCAACTTTCCTATTATACTTTTTAGTACTTTTACTTAGTGTTGTTATACATTTTATTTAAAGGACTATTGTATTTTATATTTAATAATCTAACTTGACTTAAACGATAATTTAGGACATGTACAACGTTGCTCATTGTAAAATTATTTATTTAATATTTTCAACTCTTAATTCAAGATGATTTGTTAACTCAATTACATAAAATCAGATTTTGCGATTACATTTAACTTAAATTAAGGTATAATAAATATTTTGATCAACTGTCGTTGACAGTATAAGCCTATCGATTTGTCAACATATGTAAATTCGAGTTTTCTAGTGAAATAGTATTCTTTTTTCATTCTCAATTTTCAATATGTAAATCGACCAAAATTTATAGTGCAAAATGAACACAAACTTACCATGCCAACGAAGTTAATTTTCAATTGAATTAATTAAAAAAGTTCAGACACAAATATTTCACATACGTTTTTTTATAGTATATTAATGTTATAGAAAATTTTGGAAATAAACAGAGCGCAATTGAACAGCCTTCCGATTTCAAAAGAAATACTAAACATGCCGGGATCTCCACTCCTATACCTTATATAAATATAATTATAAAACCTTTTCCGACTAACAAATAATTATAATTGTTAAAACTACTCACTACTCAAATCTGTGGGCATTCCCATGAGCTAATACTTTTCGCCAGCAATGGCTTTAAGCTCAATGATACATTTATTTATTATATAAACACGAAACATTCATTTAATAAGCGTCAGTTCAAGTTCATCCGAGCACTTGAACGCTTGAAGATGCCGAAAGGCGAAATTCGGGTCGTTAGTGATAAAATCTGTGAGAATGTACATAATTTGAACGATTCAAATTTAATATTGAAATCCCACCAAGCACCTTCAGTCAAAATCTAAAATTATATTAATGTTATTTTGTTTATAACAATCTTTATATATCAAGCTTTTGACGATTACGTGCTTTATATTTTCAAAACCCAGAGTTTATAAACTCAATATTTGTTATTTTATCTTTTCAAAATTAATTTAAGATTCCCAGTGCCAACCAACTATTAGAGATAACTGCACACAAACGGCGAAGGATGAATATTGAAACTTCGTTCGCAGACCGTAGGAAAGAGGATAAATCTGCGAGGGTGGAGAGTGCCGGGGGTTGAAATATTAATTAATTTGAAATCTCGACCGCTTCCTCGCCGCTCCCCTTTGCAGCGGTTAGCGGCGGCTCAAGAAATTGATTCGTTTATTTGAGGTATTAATATAAGTTACTTCTCAACGTAGATTTCGTTTAACGTGATGGATGTATATACATACTACATGTGTTTTATTGGAGCCCTGTTTGTGGGCAGTGTAACATATTATGCAATGTGCGGCCTTAAAAGGGTTTATTGTTAGACACATATGTATTGATATTTGGAAACTAGGCCGGCCTCGCAAAGGCTAGTGGTTTTGAGCAATTTATGTTATAAAGGGTAGATAGGTTTTGTCTTGAACAATTCTTTTGAGTGTGATTTAGCAGCTGTACATAAAATGATTCTACTCAGTTTTACAACGTTCGATACATCGTTATTATTTTTTAAATATTTTTTTTTCATTCATTCCATATAAAGTTAGTATATTATATATTCAGTAGTTTACAATGAGTAATTATGTATTTTTTTTAAACTGTACAGTAAAAGAATTAAAAGAATAAGGGTCAGGAATATCTTTTTATTACGGGAACCAGTATTTTTTATTGGAAAGCGTACCTAAAAATATTTCAGACATAAAAAAATCTATCTCCCTTTTTAAGTTTTGAGCATATAAAAGTAGTAGTTTGTTTTTCAAGCTGTGTGAATAAATATAATATGTATACAATACAACTATTAAAATACTTACTTCTTTGGTAAAAACAAGTGACAAAACAATAATTTTACAGTTTAATTTATACTTGACATGAATAATAAAGCTAGACCCAAATAAATATATTATTCAAATTTTATAATTTTTACAATATATTTATTTTAATGTGGCTATTTACAATATTTATAGGGTCCTACGGCAACAGTTTGCGTTGTTGGTTTCCGTGCTGGATCTCACGGGCTCCCACGGGAGTCCCAGAACGAACAATTTTTTTTTCGATCGATTTCTGTTCGAAGGCATGGGTGTTTGTGATGTCTTTATTTACCTTCCTCCTTTCCTATCTTTCAATAACTGGGCTTAGTAATAATGTGAGCGATTAGTTAACCACTAATCCTGTTTTACCTTATCCTTCTATCAATACAGAAATATCTCTCTGCTCTTTATATGCTTCACTTTGTTAGTGAACATGGATGAAATATTATTAGTATTTTTATAGTTGTTATGAAAACAGACTTATTTAAAATTTGAAATGAATAGTTTATTTATATAGGTAGAAAGCGAATTATTAGATACGTGGATCGTCTGAAGTAAGCATCAACCCATAATAAATATCTGTGTCATACGATTTTTAGTATTGTTTTTAACAATTCAAATACCCCTCCCTTATTAACGTCTTAAACAGACGATCAGTATTTTGTTCTTTCACAATAAGTGTGATATTTGTACTTGCGATTTACCCTCGACTGTTTATTTTATCAGTTAGCCAATACGCGTTTGGAATGCAAGGATACCAAAGGAAATGTAAAACTTTTAATTATTTCCACGAAGGCCGATACTGGCTTTAATAAAAGCACTTGCGTAACCCTTAACCAAACTCATTCAAACAAGTATTCTTTGTGAAAGTTTGCAATTTTCAACGCAAATATTTACCGAAAGTGAAAAGTTGCTTCGAATAAGAGAAGCTACACTGTAATTATGCCCCTTGATTTAACTTTAGAAAAATATTAGAACGCTGCAATGCAAAGTGGGAATATTAAGCTTCATTGAATTTCTATTGAATTTATTTTAAAGTATTTTTTTCTGTTGAAAAGAAACGTTGCCAATATCGAAAAAAACTTAGATCAAAAATAAAATGTCATAATTTTTTTGATAGATACGTCTTTAACTGGATGGCTGCTATATACGAAATATATCGTCAATTATTTCTTACTTAACACTCCAAAGACTGGTTATCTCGTCAATAATTAATTAAATTAATAATTGTAAATTATAGCTGGCGTGATAGATGCATACGTACTTTTTTCTACGACAGCCAAAAGGTTAAAGGTACATGCATATAAAAAATGTGCAAAATTAAAATGATGAAATATAACATTTTATAAATAAAAAAGGGTTAAGAATCAATAACTGGGTATTTTAAGAAATCAATAAAATCATTAAATGAAATAAAGAAAAGTAAATACCATTCTATATAAGACAGGCGGCTCACCATTATTGAAATTATTTCCTTTGGGAGTCAACTTTCCTTATATACGTCATTCATAATATGAATGTTTATAAATTACTTTCTCTGCGTCCAGTAGATAAAGAAAACACTCCGACTTTTATTTTTAATTTATTTTATAAGAATTACAATCAATTCTTAGTTTGTTCAAAAGCTTTACGATAGAAGGCGCTTCTTACAAATACAAAAATCGTGTCACAATTTGTAATACAACAATTTCAGTAACAATGTTATTCAATTTAATTTTATATTGTAATTATATTGACTAAGTTTTTTCAAGCAAACTTTATTGTCGATACAATAAATGGAAAATTCCCATTTTAAGCATTACATTATTAGTGACCGATAGTTTTATTTAAAATACAGACGTTGCATTCCCACTTTATCAAATTAGAAAACATACACATGTGGCGTTTGTGCTGTTTGTAATTTGGTGCACGTTTTGAAAAATCAGGCAGACCAAGATAAATAAATATTTAAATATTAAAATAATGCCCACGGTAATAGCGTCACGATAGTACTATGTTTTCATTTTCATGAAATTCATACTCATGAGCTACCTTACCTTGGTGTAGACTTTGTTGAAGTATGAATCGCCTCCTTAAAAATACAGTTTATTTTATTATACATAAACTAAACGATATACACATACTTAGTATAGTTGTTGATTTCACTAAAGCATGTAAAGTTAATAAATAAATGTCACATCAGTTTTCATTGCTTTCGTATATTCTTACTTTCACTTATCTTCTGTTGGAACAATGACTCACAGGATAAATTCAATAACTTCGTGATTGATTCAATTCAACACAAATGTGTTACATCTATTACATTGTCAATTGTTTTTAATATTCTTTTCAACATTCAAAAGAAAAAATATTATACTATCTTAATCTTTGCAATGACGGCCATTTACTAAGCATACTCATTTAAGCTACAGTCTGAATTTCTAATCCGTTTTATTTTTCCCGGTAGTCTATTTTATTTAAACACATATGATAGCATTATTTTACACTTAAGCCTTAGCCTTTTAACATTAATATAATAATATTATTCTGGTTCATTCGTGTACATTGTCAGGCGTGTAAAACGTGAAGAGGTAAGTTATATAATATTATATGTTCATTCAATAATAAAAAAATAAAGCTACAAAATTTTGGTTCGACTGCTAAAAACACTTAAATTGTTCACTGTCAAATCTAAATAAAATGAAATAAGCCACAATGTTTTATAGTTTTTACATATTAAATTTTTTCTATTTTGGAATATAAAATCACTTAAGAAATTATAGAAACATCTTTAAAATAATCAAACAAAAACTTCTTAAGTTTTAATTTTAATTCATGATTTCTTTTATTATCATAATTAGAATAATCAATTTTCAAAACTGGTAAGTATATAAGAAAATAAATGTATCACATTTTCATTCAATATTGATTACATTTGGTAAACAAATGGATAATTTTGAATATAACAAAGTGTGAAAAAAAACCTTCCAAAATACATATTAGTATCGCTATTATTCGCCTGCTGTGGCCCAGTTGGTTAGAGCTTGCTCTACCGATCACACCGGTCTGGGTTTGATTCCCGGTAAGATTACAGTGAATTTGAGAATAATTCAATTCAAAGTTGTGATCGAAGACTAGGTGTTTGTGATGTCAATTCACACAATTTCTTCACCTCCCATCCTTTTGATCCTTTAATAACTGGGTGTAAAAATAGCGAATTACTAACCACTAGTCCTGTTCTAGCCTTATTTTTCTTTCTCTACTACTCACTTTGAAAAAATGTGAGATTTAGCGACTGAGTAACAAACAGTTCTCGTAGAAAAACTTATTTTGAGATACTTCCATAAGGAGGCCTTATACTTCACATTAGGAGCGGACAAGGATAAAAAAATATTTTTAATAAAAAAATCTAGAATTTTAAAACTTTCGTAAATTTTTACCTACCATAACAATTAAATAATTAAGAAATGTATTTTTTCAAGCTCCGATACTTACTGACAAGATATTTAAAATAAAAAGTATAATCTAATTTTCGTTATAAATATTGGTTTTGAAATGAGTGTTTGCTTTAAAATGCTTTTAAGTTACCTACGTTAAATAAATAACATTGAATGAGTCTTAACTGAAAACAACATCTTGTAGAGTGGAAATCAATTGAAATATTCGTAATATTATTCGTGGCGAGGTGAAGCATCTTCCGCCCTGTCGTAGGGCTCATCCGTGGCCCACCTCTTTTCCCACTGAACATTCACTAATGACTTTTCGGGCCTATTAACCGTGGCTCAACCCATCACTCGACCCGACAGCTCCAGCCTGAGAGCTGATCATCTCAGACGAGATAATGACCGAGTTCCAATCCCACCGACGCGCCTAATTCGCAAAACGAATTAAACGGGGTAGGTATTTCAGCACACGGTCTGCTAAATGATGGAAATTTAGCCCTTCTAAAATATTTATCGGATAGGTCGTGGTAGTGAAGAGGCATAGCGCGTTTCATTATTCGTTAAAAACATGTATTATATAATATTAAACTCAACTCTTTAGTTTAATGGAAACATAGAGAATAAAATTCTCAGAAAATTTACTAATTGCTATTGTATTAATAAAAACACAATATTCCTTTGTACTCTATTTCCACTTTATTTAAAAAGGTCAGAACAGGTTTTCCTCATGGGGAGCATTGTCAACTGATAAAAAATATAACTTAACAGTACTATTAAAACAAAAACAAATTTTGAAATGTTATTATGAATGTGTAAAAAATTAAAGCATATTTTTTTATATTCGTCAAAATCAAAATATTACTTTGTAATTTATCCCCTTTTATTTAAAAGGTCTGGACCGGTTTCGCTTATTGCAAGAATTTTCAACAGAACTCGCAATGCTCGATCAAGCTCGATCAGCTCGGTCAAGCTCGCAATGAGCGAAACCGGTTCTGACCTTTTTAAATAAAGTACAAAGGAATATTGTGTTTTTATTATTATAATGCCTTTCCACCAAGTATTGACAGCGAACTTCCTAATAATGATAATTGTTATTGATTTGTTGTTTTTATGTATGCGTTTGAATGAAAATGATAGTTTATTAAATTCTTTGTTTAAAAAATAATGTTTTATTTATACTTATTTTATAAATAGCTAAAATACTTAAAATTCAATAGTAAATCATTGAATTCGGAATTATTTTACATATATAATCTCCTGATATGTGAAGTGAGGCAAGTGGTACTTTAGGTTAAAAAAGTTTGATCTGTTATAATATTTTAAATGTCTTAAATTACTTGAAAACACACTACAATAGTGTTTTCTCCCTAAAATAAATATACTCAATTCACAAAAACATGATTATACTTTAAAATTCAATAGAAAAGTTTCACCATTTTGCTACTTGGCTTACTCACTTATCAGGAACTCATTTGGTATTTTAATTCTCTTCCTGTTTTTTATTCTATTCGTTTTGAATCGTTAAATTTAAAATTTTAGGTAAACTTTTATCTTACCTTGAACTTTAATATTTTATATTTTGTTTAAAGTTACAATTAAGTTAGATCACAGATATCTACATTAGTATTTTTTATTGTCCATTTATCAGTTTTCAACATTTAAACTTAAAACCACAACATTACTATTTGTAAATAATTGATAGTGATATAAAAGGCTTAATTTCAAAACCTACTGAAATCCAAAATCCAAAATTTAAAATTCATTGATTGTGTAGATATTTAAAAAGAGAACAATATAGCATTAACATTCGAAAAAAAACAAAAATGTTCTTATTGTGTTGAAACTGAGATCCTCATACCTATGTTACATCGTTTTGTGTTGCTATTAAAAAAACTGAAGTTATTTTTACCATCAAATTTAAAATACGCATGTATTATAAACCAGCGACTATTTTTTTTATTTTGTTCTCCAAAGAGTTATTTCTTCAGATTTAAAATCTGTGCTTTGCAATTTAGTATTAAAACATTAAAAAATATGAAACGTATTTTAAATAAGCTGATTTGTTTAAGGGAAATGGTTTTTTAATTCCGTACCTACAAAGAGTTATTCTTAAATAAACGTTTTATTCAAAATCTCAAGTGAAATAATTTAGAGTTTCTTGAGCCTTGTTGTGTTATACGGTCCATTATAATTAATGCAAATTTAATCCATCCAGTACTGTTCTCTTCAACTAAAGTACTAAGTCTCCGTTAGTCTTGAGAATTGACACTTCTCCTCGAGGACGTCACTCAAGACTTTGACTAATTGCCGTCTGGCATACAAATGCGGAAAGTGAAATCTTCAACCTCTCTTTAACCCCCAATAATAATTATTATTATTGCATTTTATAACGAAACATTTAAGATAATGAATAAATGTGTTTAATCATTGTATTTACAGTATTAAGATTTTTAGATACAATTTTTTAAATCCGTTTTTAAGCTAATTATTATTTTCATGCATGTTTGATACACGATCGCAGGAAGAGAACAAATAGGTTAATTTTAAAATATTTTTTGACAAAAAAAACCGGATAATCTAACATTATATTTTATTCTATGAATAAAATTATTTTGTATGTATTTTTATTTGAAAAAAAAATAACCTCA
The DNA here is from genome assembly GCA_031772345.1 of Himalopsyche anomala. Taxonomy (NCBI): domain Eukaryota; kingdom Metazoa; phylum Arthropoda; class Insecta; order Trichoptera; family Rhyacophilidae; genus Himalopsyche; species Himalopsyche anomala. The sequence goes on along the minus strand of CM062822.1, from coordinate 36,851,518 downwards.
ACTAAAGCGCCAAAGCAATCAAAAATAAATATAACATTATTTAGCAACTCGTTAAAATTTTAATATAATATTTATATCGATATTCAAGATAAGAAAACTAAAAAAAATGTACCCCAAATATTTTCATTCGTGTAATTTTCATTTTACTTTCGATGGATTTGGCGGTAACTTTGTGGAAGTTAATTTAAACACGTACTTATACAAGCATTTGTTAAAGTAAGATCGTCTAAGGATGCCTCTGAAAAAGGCGAACCACGTGTCACAGTTTGTAGTACAATATGTGAAACAATCTAAGTTATTTTACATTATTTTTCATTTTTTTAACTGAATCACATTTGTAATATTTTAGAATAAAAAAAATAGTCTTATCCCAACATAAAATTAATTTTATTTACCATACGCAATTATCAGACGAAAAATATTTTATTTCGATTTATTTCCTTCCGACTTTCAAATAACAAGAATATTTTGCTTTAGTTTCCAGTCACGTGCGATTGATAAAATACTCTATTAAGTATCTATGAACGTTTGCTTCTGCTATTATCATTATTCATTATACTGTTTACTTCCTTTTGTATTATTATACGTCGAATATGAAAATCAATTATTGTAATACAACAAGAGAATTTATGATAACTTATATTTTTTGTAATACAGCTATCACGAGTGCTGTTCTTATTAACTTATATATTTGTAAAGCTAGACAAAATAAGACATGATGATACAAAAGATATTATCTTAGTAAAGAATATTATTTTATGAACAACAAGCGACACGAAATTTACTTCATTCAAATATGAATAAAATATTAAAATAATCTTCGTGTATGTACACCCAACTTTTTGTCTAACAAGTAATTTTATTATCGTTTATAATTAAACAGATAAGGTATTATTTACAACTAAATAAATAATTGTATCGTTGAATCTTAATAGAAAAACAAAATCGTAACTCCTGAATCAGTTTTTTATAATAATTTATCATTATTTGAGCAGTGACTTTTCAAATGGACATATTTTTACTTTTAAAATTTTCTATAACTACGTAATGGAAGTAAGCCGTTTCATACGAAACACTTGTTGTTTTCGTTTTAACGTTTTAAGAAGAATTACACTTATTTTATAATCGAGAATGCCTCAAGGGTAAGTATTTCAACATTAAAAGTGCAATGCCATCATAATATGATTTATACTCATATAGGTTGTTTTTAAAAATCACTCTTCATTTATAATAACAGCTTTATATGGCATCATACAATGTTCTTTTTTCCTCGCAGTGTTATACAAAATCAATTTCCTTGAAAAGTCTTTATCTTACAAAATTTAAAAAATTATAATATAAAATGTATTCAAATTAAAGCTCAATTTATGATACTGGAATTAGAATTAAAACCCTACTGTTAAGCAGCAAGTGTTATTTTTGTTATTTGAATTTAGAATTGTTTATTTGAAAGAGATTAACGCAACACTATTCAACACCTTATTTCTCATTAATTAGATTATTGACATTGCATATTTTATTTATAAGTATAACGCTACAAGTATTACATTTATATCATAAAATATCTGTTGCAATGAAAAGAACACACCTACGTGGGTGAAATATTCTTTAGCATAGCAATTATGGTAGTATTTCATCATACGTTGCAAAGAAAACATACAAAAGCTAACAATAAACGCGAGAAAGAAAGCCGCTGGAGTATTGGACGGGAGACTGTAAAATGCAAAACTTTGCAGGTGAGTGTTTTAAACATGAGTTAGGCTTTTTTTATTTCAAACTTATATTAATATCAGTTTTTTATCAGAAAAAAATGTTGTAAGATTCCTGTTATGCTTTAAGCTATATTTTCATAATAGTTGAATATTCTACAGTTATTTTAACGATACATTAATTAAATGTAGATTTGTATGGAAAGCGGCGTTAAAAAATACATGCAAATTTATATGTCACAAAATTGAAAATCAATATATCAAAAGTTTGATTGGAAGATTTGAACTTTTAAGAGCGTAAGAACTCGTAATTAGCTGTCTCGCACACGAAATGATATTTAAAAAATATACGCATTGCTTACTTGGACCTCCAAGTATTTTTTTAATTATTCAGTCTTAATTTAGAAATTTTTTGATTTCAAATAACATTACAGCTAATACCAATGCTATAATAGCAAAATGTTTTTAATATTTTTTTTACCAGTTTTTTTTTCACATTTTAATTTGAAACAAATTTACTGGTTAAACTTTCAGCGCTCAGGTGATTTTTCCGACCTTTAAACCATGCCGTAAAGGTAGGGTACGGCTATGCAATGCAATGGGACATAATAGAGAGATATTGCACCGTTTCTTCTAAGCATCTACCTTTTAAAGGAAAAGATGTTGTTTCAGTGGTTGAAAATTTTAAAAACGAATAAAAATAATATATTTAAAAAGGAAATAAAAATATTTATACAATATATGCAAGAAATTATAGTCAGTAATCTGTATAGTTTTATTCAAAATAAATTTAGACGAAAAACATTGAATATGTTTTATTTTATAAACGTGATTTAAAATAAATTACATTTTCTTATAGTAACCAAGTTGGATAAAACAACAATATAAAAGAAATCCCACAACTATTAAGAAATAAAGGGAACGGTGCATTTTTTTACAAGAAGAAATCGAAAATGAACAGTCAATTGACCGAAATTGTAAATTTTAATATATATTAATAATTTATCATTCTTATTACTTATATTCGGGGTTTTTGGCACTAAATTATAGAAGCCAATAAATTTTTTTAAGATAAGCGTTCATTTACGCGTTTTTTTGCGTAAACATATAAAAAATTCACTTTTTAAAGAAACAGTTTTTCCTATTGTAATTATTATGTTAAATACCATATTTACTATGCGAGTCTCACATTATTTTTAATAATGGATTTTAATAATATTTACTGCCCTAGTACATATTTTCACACGTATAAATGTTTTTTTAGATTGAAAACAGTACTTTATATTCAATTTGTTTGATGGAAGTTTAATATACCTTCAGAATTATTGCTTTAAAAATATGACATTAAGACCGTAAATTCGAATTACACATAACCACAATATTCTCCGGTTGCATTTGCAGAAATCGCTTATAGACTAAATGTGTTTTCCACATGTATAATATGCATGTATAATAAATTTTTAACTGTTTTAATGCCTAGTTCGTTTTTTTTATCATTATTATTATTGTATATAATTACACTGTGGCCTTAAAACTGTTAGAAAATAACAGCACGTGATGAGGTGAATTATAAACATTGTGAATTGTTTACAACTTTTTATGCAACTTACTGGCGTCTATCAATTTTAAGTTGTTGCATTTAATTTATTTATAATTTTAGTCTCTACTAAAAAACCATTTTAAAAATAATAAAACGTGACGTTTTTCCACTGGACAATACGATTTTGAAAAAGAAAGATGCACAATTTTATAACAAATATCTATTACCAAACTTTATAATTTGAAATCTAAATTCATTTATTGTTATTAATATTCGATATCACCTATGATGACATTTTAAGTTCTATACAAAACCTGTTTTCTCTCAGATCTCTTTATCAGGCTTAAATTAAGTCAGTGGTTAAAGTTTTCCAGCTTACAGAATTAAATTAAGTTATATCGAATTAAATAATATTACAAAGCATTGTTTGTTTATAAATTGAATATTAAATATGAAAAAAGAATTACTATTTTTGACGTATTGACTTCTCATGTTGATTTTTGAAAAAAATATTTTATTTAAGTTTTTTTTTTATTTATTAAAGGGAACAAATTGAATGGTCAGAATTTAAATCAATTTTTGGTCAGAATAAAAATATGAACGGTCAGAATAAAAATATTGTACCGTCAGTATATTTTATAATCATTTTGGTTAGGTTAGGTTAGATTTTTTAAAAATTTCATTGATTCGCAATGTGGAGCATACGGACTCCTAATCGAGTTTATCTCAACAGAAGTGTTTCTACGAGAACTGCTTGTTACTCAGTTGCTCAATCTCTCTTTTTTCAAAGAGAGTAGGAATAGAAGGAAAGGGCTAGGACAGGTTAGTGGTTAGCTAATCGCTCTCGATACGCCCCGTTCATAGGATAGAATGGGTGGAAATCATTGAAATTATGACTATTTATTCTGACCGGTATATTATGGCCATTTAATATAAATTCTGACCAATATAAAATAAATTCTGACAGGAAAAATACGAGCCTTTATTAAAGATTTTAAATAATGATAAAACATGCTTATGAAACAGGTTTAGCACAGAATTGGAATTAAAAATAAATTCTCATTTACTTATAAATATGTTTTCATATTTTAATGCGTAAGCTAAAATTTAAAAAAAAATGCCAATAAAAAAGCGTGTGAACGGTTAAGTCTAAATGCGGTATCTCATTGTACAGTGTGCAATAGAAAGCTCCGCACAAAAATGCATTGAAAGTCTAGAACGCCACCCGCACGACTATTATTTTCCAAATTGCTATTAAACCATTCATAACATCTTTCAGGGTGGCGCTTTGACTCTTTCACGTGTTCGTATAAGCTATTGACTTGAACTTGCGGTGGTGCAAGCTTTTAATATAACGATAAAGATGCTTTGGGGAATACATTTTTCGTTCGTAAAATTCCTACATCGTATTGTTATTATTTGTCGATAAATTTATCAAGCTTTTAATAAATTGTTTATCATTTGTTGGTTCACGTTTTTTTAAAACTTTTAGCGAGTTTATAATCTAATCCCTAAATAAATGTTTAAGTTATTCGGTATTTTTGTATGCAACTATTATGTATTGATTGATATCATATTGTATGGTTGTTTATGATAGACTTTTATCACTAAAATATAAACTAATAAAAGCTATAATAATATTTTACTTTAATCTAACGCAATTTTACCAAATAAACTCTATTCAATAAATAACAAAGTTAGATTTTCATTGATTAATTTGACATCAAGTAACGCGAAATATATTTATAAAACATTTTAAAGACATATGTTTTTGTTTTACAACTGTTAAAATAAATGTCGTATATGTTTTTAAATAATAAACAACAACCATTACTTTCAAAGTTATAATAGCTCAGCATAAATAATAAAAAAGTTTTCGAATATTTTAAACTTGTAGTAGACGTATTTGGCTATAACTCATTTTTCTTGTAAGACGAATGGCAAACTATTATACAGACATTTTAATATAAATAATTGAAGCAGAATCATAAAATTTGTCGACATAATTTTACTTTTTGCTATCTTAAAAGTAAAAAAAAATTAAAAGAATGTAGTAAGAAATAACAAAAATGTTCTCGGTTGAAATAAAAATTATCAGTTGATAAAAATTGACAGTGAAGAATTAGTAATTATATGTGAATAAAAAACATTAACAAAGAGAGAAATATTTAAATTATTTCCAATCTTCTTCCCTCTCCAACACAAAAAAGTAATTAATATGTTTATAAGTGTTGATATCGCTTGAATCTCTCTCGTTTACGTGTTTGGTCGAATGAAAATATCATTTAAAAAAAAATAAAAAAAATAGAATCGATTATACTTCATAACTGAAAAAAACTTTACAATACACTCAATACGAAGCTTATGAAAGAATCTTGTAACACCGAGAGTGTGTGATTAATCTCAACTGTTTAAATTTATATATATATTATAAGCAATCCTACAGAAATTGTATTTATTTGATTAGTTGTGTCTGGAATGAAATTTTGTGAATAAATTAGTTTTTACCGAAAAAAAAATGGTGAGATTAATTAAAATTCAATCTTTTATAAATATTTGTTAATTTTTTAATACTCAAGTTGGTTCTTAAAGTTTTAGCATACAGTACGCATATTTAATCTAAATTAACGTTTTTTTAATAGTTACATTAAATACTGTTGTAGTCTGGAGTAGAAAAAATTCTTTACAGCATGACAAGAAAGTAAAGTGAAGGAAAGTTTACCGACGGAAATTGGCTTTCCACACCTTGCCTCTATTAGTTTAACCCCTCCACGCTTTTCTACATTATGTATGACAACAAAATCACATAACTCAGTATAAGGAAAATGATATTTGCGCACTCTCGCCGCAATGCAATATTGCTAAAAGCAAGAATTTATGATCAATCTTTATGATAAGTTCAGCAATTTTATTTTTGGAATGTTTAAAATTTAAATTTTTTAACTTCTACAAACATTTATTTAAACATTATTGATATTATACTGTATAATCTTTTATTACACGACAATTGGATGCGAATAAATGCAGGTTACTGCGCTTAGAACTTTGATATATATTTTTCGTATTAAGTAGTGTTATTTGAGACAGTTACTATTTACTAAATTACTGGCGCGCTCTATGAGACGAAAAAGAAAACAAAAATAGGCAGACAAATAAATCATTATGTAAGAAGGATGACCAGGCAATCATTCGCCATGTTCATATCGTAAATATAGCCTGCATCGTGACATAACTAGAAAAAGCTGATTGAATTCTTGTCACGTGAATTTCCTAGCAGATATTTCCGGCAACGTATTTACTTTCTGTAACACGGCTCATGTAATCTAATTTCCTTCAGTATCATAAAGCTGAGCGATATTTTTATTTTCGATTAAAAAAGTTATGAGTTTTTTAAAGTACACTTCCTTATTGCTACCGTCGATAATATATAAAGCGGTTAATTGAGTGGACATAATTAAAACAACTAACATTTGCATAGTTGATATTTTTCACACTTTTTCACCATTTTTTCGTCATTCTAGTAATACATAGAAGATATAAACAATAGTTGTAGATATAATAAAACAAAACAGTATTGATAGAACGTTAAAATAATTTATGGCAATGAACGATTATTTAGTGATTGAACTCTCTTTTAAAAGTAAGTGTTTAGTTGATATTATAATAGGTTTTATAAATTTGTATAAGAAAAACTTTGATATCAACGGATTAATGTATTTTATTATATAATTTTCAATTAAGACATTTTTTGGATTTTTATGAGATAATATTACGTTCTCTTTTCAATAGAAACGAAATCTTTAGTAAAAATTACAAACCAAAATATATATATTGAAATATAAGCTTGTTGGTTTTCAATAACCTGGTGTGAAAAACCGGATTATTACCTATCGAAAAGTTCTATTTCAGTCAATTTCACAAGATTATGCGGATTTTTAAAGTTTTCTCCGAATTTCAATTTTTTATTACTTGATTTTAAATATGAAATAAATAAACAATCTGTTTTTCTTTTTTTTTTGCTTTAATTGAATTGACATTTTTTGTGTAACGCTAAAAGCCGATTAATACTGAAATTTTAAAACCGGTTTTTTTAAAGTCCGTTTTTATTTAAGCCCTCATACAAACGATAGTAAAATTGTCTGAACGCAGACGTTATACTACTCTATGAATCACAGACCAAGAGTTTGTAAGTAAATAATATTTTCAAATTATACTAGCCGGTTCCCGGCAAGCGTTGCAATGACACTCGAAAAAAGAAAGTCTTTGTGCTTTAATTGTGTTTATTGAAGTGCCTGTTATTTTTCTGTCTGTTTGACGTTTGATATTTGCTGCCGATTGTCCATGGTACGACACACGCGCCACCTAGTGTAAGTTAATTGTACTATAACTTTTGCGCCAGTGCAAGCATACGTTGTCAAAATGAACTTTATGTCAGACATACAAACTTTGATTTTTATATATGACCTACTGTAAGTTAATTTTATTATGCCTTATAACCTTCTGGATGAGCGGAATGGCAACGCATAAAATACGAACATACAAACATTCATTTTTATATATTAGAAAAGGAGAACATATATTCTAGATCATTTTTTGTCAACATATTTATATGAAGCAAAGTTCATCAATCATCTGACAATAAATAAACTATGAATAACACCACTGCAATCGAAGTTCATATCGTTGCTTCGGTCGGGTTACGAAAAGTAAACACGTTTTCCTGTCGCGTCACACTCTCAGTAGTTCATCACGATCCCATCCGATGCACCCTAACAATGGCTGAGAACAATTTATTTAGGGGTGATAAGGACTGTAGGGTGGAATGATTGTTGGAACAAATTATCTACGATAGGCGCGGCAGCGTGTTTTGGAAGCCAGTCACGATTGATAACTTCACAATGCGATATAATCGATGTTCGTGCAATGAGTCAATTCGCCGCTCATTTTTTATATCCCGTCATGGCATTTGACAGCACAAATAAAAAGATAAATGGATTTTTAAAATCTATGCAAACTGTAATCCATAGTCTAATAGAATTTATTATTGACTTCTAAAGTAAAAAATTCGAGCCTACTAACGTATACTTATGTATATTTTTTTTCAATTGATATTATGTGTTTATTCAAATGCATAGATATTTTGAACCATTTATCTATTTTCAACTACTTAATACAGAGTGAATTTCGATTTTTTGACTACTTTCCTAAAGAAGATATCACTCTTAACATATACATCGACTGTGAAAAAACAATAGGACGTAACCCACAGTATTATCAAAACATCAATAATTACAATTAATGCAACTTGATATACGTTCTATCAAAACGATGTAACCTGCAAATGCTGATTTTTTTAAACTTAATTTATATTTTAACTTTGAAAACAGAAGGGCCTGTAAAAATTGCTACCAAGAAAAAGGACTTTATGAAAGGTTTTTTTTTTAATAATTGTACAAATAAATATAAGATTAGGCCAATTAATATTAGTTTATCAGTCTTCATACACTTTAAGGTTGTGTATATTTCATAATTTGTATTTGCGACAAAATCACTAAAAGGCGTTTTTTATGTTTCCTATAAAAAAAAATGTATGTGTGGGTCACAGTCGATATTATATATTATTTAAATTTAATTTAATATAAAGTATGGCTCTTTTGATTTTGTATTTTCAACAGAATTGGGCTTGATCAGAGAAGAAAATTTATTTTAAAATGTTAATACTCTCTTGTAATTTTTATACTGACAATGAATATATATTTTTTAATGAGAACTTCGCGTATTTTTTAAATTAAAAAAAACTCATAAGTTCAATTTGTATTCATCGTGTGATTTGTATCGTGACTTCGATTAGATACCCGTCCTTGAGTCAGTGCATTATGTCCCTGAGATTCAGTCATATCAAACAATAGATCCATGTACACTCTCAAATCGAATCATTCCTTTGGAGAAAATGAGTTTTTCTTCTCGGCAGAGTGCACCGAACGTCGATAATCGCTTTTCTTTATTCCTCTTGAACAGGGCACGAGAAAATGTTTGTCGCGCGTAAGGCTGGGTGGAAAATTTTGCATTCACTCTAGTTTGTAACTTCATCGGCAGGCGGGAAATTGTCATAGCTTTTGTAGATTTCTCAGCGTATATTTTCTTTATAAAATAAAGATTTCGTGCAGCAAATAAATTCCGCATGCCAAGGAGAATATTTTATTCATAATGAGAAAAATGTCTTTCTCAATTTTGACTGATTTGCCTATACTCAATAAAGAATTTTCATTCGTTCAGTATTTTACCAGTTGAATTTATTTCATTATGAGAAATTTTCGTTGTAAATATACTTAGTTTACTTGTTCAATTATTCAATAAAAATATTCATTTTTAATTTTAAACATATTAAAATGAATCATTTAGTACAAAAATAGTTGAAACTTTATTAAAATTTTATTAGAATTTCAAAGCAAACGCTTTCTAATTAAATATAAGGCAATTGAGTTTATTCACTCTAATTCACTACCAATACTTAGTGGAAAAGCATTATCTTAAGGAAAATACAATATTCCTTTATACTTATTTCCACTTTTATTTACCAAGATCATGGCGACTATTTTCAACCGATCAGCTATCATTACCATCATCATTTAATAATGCTCGCCATGAGCAAAATTGGTTCTGATCTTGGTAAATAAAAGTGGAAATAAATACAAAAGAAAATTGTGTTTTTTTTTTAAATTAATATTTTTATGAAACACTTACCAAATTAACTGTACAAATGTGACTTATTCTTGCACTACTAGTGGAATAACCAGATTAATAACTTTTAATTAACATTAATATCATTTTTTTTAAAAAAAAACCGTATTTTGCATATGAAGCTGTGATAAATAATTTATATTATGTAGTCAGCTTATGAGAAATATGTTTTTATAATATTTATTTGATTTTTGTAATGACATATAAAAATCACTTTTAGGATATTCACTGCCAATACTTGGTAAAGAGGCAATATATTAATGAAAACACAATATTCCTTTGTACTTTATTCTACTTTTTTTAAAAGGTCAGGACTTGTTTTGCTCATTGCGAGCATTTTCAACTGATAAGAAATATAATGAAACAGTGATATTTATACAAAAATGAATTTAAATGAAAAGGGGTAAACAACAATTGCTCACAATGAGCGAAACAGGTCCTGACCTTTTAAATAAAGTCAAATAAAGTACAAAGAAGTATTTTGTTTTTATTAACATAATGAAATGCTCATATTTAATATCAGTGTCTCAGATTACACATTTACTATAAAGCCAACCTTACATTTTGAATTTTCTGTCCTATTTTTCTTTTTAAACAAAGTCAACTATCGATTGGGGAAAACAAAGCTTGCAAAGCCTTAATATTCTCCCTTCGGGCGAAGATTCCCGGGGTGTTTCAATATTGGCCAGGCCAAGAAGTGTTATGAAATTATTTTCTCTCGAGCAATTCCCATGAGCTTTCGTCTAGATACCTTCTTTACTCAATAGGGTGGAGTAATGGCGGCGATATAATGAAACATCCACATGAATAAGGTGATACGTAAAAAAAATAACTATTTAATTTATCTCCTTTCAGAAATCTTTTAGTAGGCTTTTGTTGTAAAGAAATTGACGATATTTTATTTTGCATATTTTAAACTATTTATTTTCCGATATCTTTTTTCTCAAATAAATATATTGTACATAAAAGAGACACTTAGTAATACTTAAATTGGTTCAAGATATTTGGAGAGTTTTTCAAGTCTGCTCAAAAATTTAATATTTTACTTCTGGCAACGTTTTTGTAAATAAGCTTATTTAATAGTTCGTTATTATTTACAGTATAAAATAAGTTATATTTTATCAGTATCAACAATTTAAAAAAATAAAATAAAGCTAATTTATTAAAACGATTGACTAATTTTAAAATACTGTTGATTTCCGTGCAAATAAATGATATTTGAATGATTCAAAATTATTTAATCAAAACTCTACTGTTGATTATCCCACCACCACCCGTAATGTGTTTCACGGCCGCTTTTCATAACGCAATACGATAAAAAATGTAACGAATTAACCCTTAATATTATTGGCCCCATAGAACTGCATGGGACATATCTTTTAACAATGCAATTTTTATTTGTGCTTAAAACAATAGAGATATAAAAGAAAAAAATAATGTGAATTGCTCAGCCGTTTAGTTTAAGTGATATAGATAAATAAATTGTAGTGATTTAAAAATAAAAAAAATATCACAAATTACTTGTTTTTAAAAAATAAATTATATTATAATGTATCCCATTTAACGTGTGTACTTTTGGTTTATAAAAAAATAATAAACCACCAGAATTTTACGAACAAGGTATTAAAAAACTGCCTATTTGGTGGAGGAAGATCATACCTAATAACAGAAATTATCTCACGGAATAAAATTGAATGTTTTTTTGTAGAATTAAAAAAATGAAATTTCTTTCCGTTTTATCTATTATTTATTTTTTGTACTTGACCAAGGAGTTCCAGTAAAAAATATAACAGAGAATTCATTTTTTATTGTTTTTATTTTGAAATATATAAAATTTATCTAAGCAAAAATATAACTCATCTGCAGAGGTAATAATAGTTTTCTAGACAAATTTAAATTTAAATATGTTCAGATGTCACACATAAATATAAAAAATGACATGTAGAAACGTCTATAAAATCAGGAATATCAAAATTTATGGCCAAACTTACGCATAAAAGCTCCACCCACCTCCATGGCACACTGAATTCAATGGATATAATTTTTTTGTCATGGAAATTGAAGGTGGTGCGATAGAGATTCCAACAGAGCTTTCGATGCGCTGAAGCTATTCCAAGCTTTTCAGCTGTGTCTCTGTGACTGACAAGTACAAAATGGTTTTCTCAACTGAGCCGGTATTCAGTTTGGTTTTAGTCACCTTGCATGAAAGCGTTGAATGGATTTAGCATAGTTTTGAAAAAAATATTTCAAACTAAGTTTAATACAAATATTTTTGTTGGAAACAAAAAATCGAAAGCATATTTTATTGACATGATTGTTGTACTCATTCGTCATAATAATGTATCAATAAAAAACAAATTTCTATAAATAGCTCCTACGTTACTTACGATTCAACAAGTCTGTTCACGTTCTATGAATGAAACTCTTTTTTCACAGCCAAATCACATACCTGAAAAAATAATAAATTTAATTGTAAAATGGGGTCAAAAATATTAAAAAAAATTTTTTTTTATTAAAGTGTTCATAATATAATATTTATACTTAAATGTTGTTTTTTTTTACTATAATATTTATAACTTAAATGTGTATTTAGAAAATTATTGTTCTTTAAAAAAAAAATGTTTATCTTGGTGTTTTTTTGACCGAATGAAATAAACCATAATATTGCAGTACACTTTTGTTAGACCAATTTTTGTGGTGTCTTTTGACACTAGTTCCACTGCAAAAAAACGTCCATTATACTTTAACCATTTAAAACTGTTTCATCTAAATATAATTGAGTTATTTCAAATAACCTAAATATAACTATTCAATATAGTTTCATTACAATGTTACCATCCAATTGGAATTGATTAATTTTTACACAAGTCAGTTGATTGAGTGTTTTTCGCTGATTAAAAAATCAGTGAAATAGTTTCACGTGCACTAAACACTAGAAATACACTTGAATGCTACATACTCGATACGCAAAAGTTGAATTGGTATTCATACAACTTGTAATTGCAATCATAAGCGAGTCTGTTAATAAAAGAATCGTTGCAAATTGTACTCGTGTGCTTTTTCATTCGCTATGGAAAAACATGTAATAACATTTTTATCAGGCTTCAATTTGCTTTTGTTTCAGTTGAAATTAAATTGCATTTGCAGAATGCAGTGCTAGAATTTAGCTGAAAGTAAATTGTTAAGGAAACACAATGATATATAAACACACTCTCCAGACACTCGTGGTCCTGTAATATTATGTAATCTTATTATGAATTCTTTAAAGAAAATGTGGCTTCAGTATGTTTACGTACATGTTATAAAGACAAGAACAGTTTTAAGCTAGCAACAATATTTCCAGCGACAGTTAATTTGACAGCTAAAAGCTGATTTGTGCTTAGTTTGGTTTTCAATTACACCATAAATAGTTTTATGCCAAAAACAATGTTTGCAAAATATGCAAGTGTATTTTGACATTTTATGATTTGTAAATAATATATGTTTTTGTGCTCAGCTTAGTTTGCAATTTAAACATGAATAGACTTACTTTAGAATAACGCTAACAAATTATACAAAATTATTTCTTCAAAAATGATATTGGATAGAACGTGACAATCAGTGGAGAGCGTTTCTGATCTATGATTAATGACATTTTTACTCCCCAATTAAATGGTATTAATGTGAAAAGCTGTAGTTTTAACAAAACGGTATAACATGCCACACAGCGCATACCACAATCAATTTATTGAAAGAAACATTCGATAAACGCATAATATATGTATTTCTAAAAAACACATTTATGTTAATGAAATATCTGTTCAAGACTTTTAGATACCAATTTTAAATAAAAACTTAAATTATTTTCAACGCTGTTTTCGTTTTCATAACCTGCACGTGTTCATTTCCCTGGTTATATGAGTATAATATCGCAAATCAGCCGCTCGAAGTAATCGAAACCGTTTAAAATATGCAAAAATTCTAAAGTTTTATTATTTTTTCATCTCCTCATTGAGATCACGACTAGTTTTACACGGCAATTTTTATATTTGAACGAGAAGATTTTTTTAGTGAAGCAAAAAATAAAACGGTGGAGTTTCATACACCTCGTCTGTCGGCAAAGTAGAAATGAGTGGTTGTAAAAGAAGAAAAAGATTGCATAAATTATATGCAAATGAAATATGAACACTGGTTTTACTCTACCATCTTACTAACGCGCAGTAAACAAGATTGTGGAGATTTTTCCTCGAGGTTTATTTTAATAATACGTTTACTTTATATGTACATAAAAAATATTGATAAATTAAGAAACTTTATTTTTAGCTAAATAATTTGTACCTTTGGTTTACAACGATCATACAATCATCACTGTGCTTGTAGAAATTGGTGAGTCAGTTTACCAATAGTTTCTTTTAGTTAACCTGGTCTGTACCGTGTGGGATTAATATGATCGTGCATGGAGGGCCGTGATTTTCTTTCAAAAAATAAAACCTAATAAATATATCCTTTTTGGGCATATAATAAAAGTACATTACAAACACTTACCATTTAAATACACGATGGGTCATTCCCGCCATCATTTATCGGAAAACTTTTCAAAAACGGAAATTATCGCCAAGGAATTATAGCCCTGCTGACAACAAATTTGAACAAACCAAAAACGCTTTTTTTGAAATCTTTGTTTATAGATTACAAAACAATATATTTTAAGTATCACACTATGATTACAAGATGTTACTAGACGCGTGATATTTTAAAATTATGAAATACGTTTCTTGTGACCTTTAAACCGCGTCACAAGTACTGCGTGTAAACACGCACATTTTTTATGGTCGGTCTTACGAGCACAAAATTGTTTCGCGTGTTAACACGTCGCTGGCAGAGAACCGGTAAATAATTGAGTAAACAGCAAATAAAAAATTCTCGCCTCTAATATCGATATTTTATGTTACGTAGATAATTATAATATCAAAATTTAGATGCATTAATGTCGATTTGACACAAATAATAGTTTAAAATGAATAGACATAGACGATTATCTGACATTAATTAGCATTAATAATAATTACATATACAAATAAATGCTCACTTTTAGGATGTTTAACTGTCAATACTTGGTGGAAAGGCGTTATATTAAGATAAACACAATATTCATTTGTATTTTTCTACTTTTATTTAACAAATTCAGGACCGGTTTTGCTCATGGCTCATTAGTTGATAATGGTCTTGGTAAATAAAAGTGGAAATATGTACAAAGGAATATTTTGTTTTGCTTAACAAATAAATGCTTTTTTTGCAAACTCTTTTTTGTAGTTTTTTTACTTAATAATTTCTACCAGAAAATTAACAATTTGTTTATTCGTAATATTTAACTAACTCTTACTGGGCTTTCAATACTGTGATTTACATATTTACATATTATTTTAAACCTAATATATTAATATATTCAATATTTAGAAAAACTGGATGGATTAGTGATAAATATTGTAACCTGTCATTAAAAAATATGATTACTTATCACTTTATCAAAAATATTACGAATATTATCGGATGTTTACTATTCAATTATTTTACAAGCATATATAGCACTCAAATGTGGGTCACGGAAAATATTAATTAAGAAGAAACCCTTACACAACATAAATAAATATTATACTAACATGATATAATATAATGCTCAGCGGGTAGAAGGAACAGCAAAAATAATTATTGTTCTCTTTATTACGGGCCGTATTACGAGCCTCTAGAAGTTGCATGTTGCTCTGAAATATTTACAGCTGAAAAAGTGTATTCTTTTGTTTCATTAGGATGTTGGAACTTGTAACTGTAATTTTCTGCATTTTTCTTCACAAAAAGTATGTTACTGCGGTGAAAATTTTAATTCAAAGTTTTTGTAATTAGATACAGCTCGCTACAAACAATAATCTGAGTTTATTTGTTGCAAAACGTAAGAGTTAATTCACACTCCACCATTTATTACATACATATGAGACGAGACTTTTTATTTTAGTAAGAAAATAAAATTAACATTAAAACATTCACTATGTATTTTTAATAATGATTATAAGTATTCACCGATCAGTAAGTTTGTTGCTAACTTTTAAATTTAGGGTATATAATTTTAAATGATTAATTCAGTTAAAAGGTCTAACTTATCGGTTTTTCATGCAAAGACATATACGCAATTAAAATGTGTAGGTTTTCCTTAATAAATAGTCAGTAATTGTAACTTTTGTGGCCATTTTTATATTTATTGTTACTTATTTATATTAAACTACTTTACTATTTTTTAATGATTTAATATTGAAGTATCGTTGGAAATAATATTTCAATCAAATTATTTATTCTATTGTTTTGATGCTTATCTAATGTTTTCGACTAAATTTCAGTAATTTTCTCTAAAAAATGCTTTCTAGAACATTGCATCACTTACGAAAAATGAATATTTAAGAGAATCTATTTAAATACATTCGCGTTTGCCACCCTGCTTTTGTTCATTATAACGTATAGTAATAATATTCTGCGTTAAATTTTGATTGACTATGTTATTATCTTTAGAATGCTGGATATATTCTTTCCATTGCATTTAATTGAATACAAATGAAAAGGATTGTACTTTGAAAACATGAATTGTATTCATTTAAAATAAACACTTTTCGTGAGTTACTTTGATTTTTATAAAACAAATCAATGATAACAACATATTTTTGTCAATATAGAAAAAAAGGTGCAAAGTCAATCAAATACTCACATGATGTAATTCCAAAGGTGTTTTTTAATTATATTAATAATATAATACGTTTATAAAGTAAGGTATTAATCATGTATACAAACGTCATTTAAATGTTTGTTTTTATTTAAATTCTCTTTTGACTCAGTGTTTAAAATTTTTGTTAAATTTAAAATAGAAAAAAAGTCTGTTAACGAAATCAGTCAAGATTTCAAATTAATTTATTTTGTAATATTTTTTGATGCTAAGAAACCAGTTTGTCTTGAGTAAGAAAATAATAAAAAACAACGCTAACGTTTTTGATATGTGACGCAGTTCTATATTAAGTTAGGTTATGATAAAAAAAGCTATCACCAAATGGAAATAACCATAAAATACGAACGCTCCCCCGCCCACAAAGCATCACAATGAGGGATGATCCGAAATGCTTTTCAAAATTATAAAACGTTCGCGGCGTAATGTTTGCAGGGGAATGATAAATGAATGCTCACATGGCCGGGATACAATACACTTCCGTGCCAGATATATGCGAACGTCACGCGGTGATGGAAGTGTAAAAATATGACGTTTCGGGCAGTTCTGATTAATTTGACTCGAATATTTCATTCTGGAGGATTTCTACAAAAGCCACATGTGTGCCACTCGGCGCTAACGATTTGGGGTTGAAGAGACAAGCAGAGGGTTCAGAAGAAGTACATTGTATGAAAGATGGCCTTGAAGATGTAAACTGAAAAAACATTGAGGAATGATTTATAGACACTTTATTTCGACACAATAGAGCGAAAAAGAAAAAAAAATGGATCAGTTTAGTGTCAAAATTAAGTTTTTTTTTTTGTAGCAATAATTCTATATATGATGATTTCACACACTTGTCAAATACAACTAACGATAAGTTTTATTTTTTAACTAAAAGAATTACAATGCCAAATGGCTTAAATATCAAAGCATTTAATTCTAAAAGAATCTTGCAAAACTATCAATACATTTGAAACATTTTCAATGTTTGTATTATAAAAATGTAATATTTTTTTAAAAATAGGTACTTATATTTATTTTATTTTTTATCTTATTTATTAAGCTCGATAAAAAATATTTATTTATGAAGTGAGGATTTTTTTATTATTTTATTACGGTAACTGTAAACAATGTAAAATAAAAATACGAAATAGTCACAATTATTTACTTTGTAGTATAAATTCTAATATCAATGTTATTTTATTGAAGGTTTACTCTTAATTACCATTAAAAATAAATACACCAGAGTCGGTGGTAAAAATCATTTAAAGGCGCTCTTTAATATTTTATCTAAATTAAAAGAATATTAAACAAACAATTTTGAAAGGAATTACGTAACAAAAATTAAAATGTTTGATGCGTGATGGCGTTTGAAATTCAATTATAGTTGAGCCAGACCACGGCCCATATAACATCAATCCTAGTTATGGGCAATAACAATAATGAGCGAGGAAAAATCACATTTCGGACGTGATCGGGTTCACCAGTTATTTATCGCACCCGAAACACATTCAGAGTAAAAAGTTTTTCTAGATTTTTTTCAGTTTGATAAAGTGCTTTGGTCGTATATAGAAAATGTTTTGCATTCACGCTTCAAAAGTTAAATTAAATTAAGCAAACAAGATAATTTTATTTGACATTTTTTTTAAGTCACACTTAATATTCGTTTATTAAAAAAACAAATGAGAAACAGAGATATATAAATCAAGTATAATTTAAAATTTATTATCACTAAAATTGACATTAATTTGCATACAATATAATGAATGATAAATCAATAAATTTTATCTTAAACTTAAAGTTTGTAAATACATTTTTATATATATTTAATTCATATCCGCTCCCAATGTAGAGGATATGAGCTTTTAAAAGACGAATCTCTATGAAAGTTTTTTTACGACAAATGCGTAAGTCTTCAGTTGCGTAAACTCTCTTTTCGAATACAGTAGGCGTAGAATAATAGTGCTAGGACAATACTAGTGGTTAACTAATCGCTCTTGTTTTACTCGTTATTTTAAGATCGATGAAGGAAGGGCGAGGTATAATTTAAATATTGTTAAATACTTCTAAGAAAAGAGGGCAACGTGTCGTTGGATAGTTTTTAAAATTTTAAATATATAATATTATGCGTTTGATTTCATAAATATACCATGTTTCTACCGTTGCTGTACGGTGTAAAAAGTAACTTGTCAAAAAAAAAATACTTCTATTTTTGCATACTTTAAAAAAAATATGTCTTAAAGTACACATTTTTAAATATTATGATGTCATTTCAAATAATAATTTGACATTAAAGATAAGTAAACCATTTAACGTAAAGAAATTAATCAAAATTAAAACAATTTCATTTGGCTGACATAATTTTTATTAGCTCTACATTTAACTACCCCTAAAATAACTCTGTTCCATATTTTCCCTCCCCATATTTTGTTCGAAACAATTATCTTAATTAATTCATGGTAACTGGTGATAAATCTTACGGTAAACATGTAATTTTTGTTAAGGTGCCAGATTTATTTTTGCCGGGTGAAATATGTTAGTTAACTTTTTCATTAATGCTAAGTGAAAATAGTTTTGGAAGTAATGGCGAGGATCTAAAATTGATCACTACATAGGCAGAGATCAGTTGTTTCTCAGCTGTAGTCATTATAGGCATCGAAAGTGTTTTGTACCAAATTTTCAATGGATTTATAAATAATATTCTCTTTAGTTTTTTTAAGTTACAGCAATTAATCACTATCATAAATTGCTATCAAGGCAAAAACAAGGTAACCGATACAGCACAAAATTCATTATTTCACTTAGTATCTTCAATATCTTAATCAATATATCTTTTAATAAAACGTTTATTGGGATGAAATATGATTGAAATAAAAATGTCGTAATTTTCTGATTAAAATTTCTGCTATTAACATATTTATTTTACATGTTTATTTCAAAAGCAAGTGGGTAGATTTTTATTTATAAAATGAACAGTACCTTATTTAAAAATGTCTAGTGTTGTAAATATTTCTTACCATTTCTATAAAATCAATATAGATAGCGTAACCGTTCCGACATAATTATTAATATTTGACATTATATTTAATGCCAATGAGCCAAATATTATTAAGTTGTAAGTCACTTGATATTAACTCAAGAAGAATTAACATCACAAACACCCATGTCTCGAAGCTCAAATTTAAATTGAAAAAATCTTAATTTAACATTGATGTTACCGGGAATCAACCCCAGACCTGAATGGTCAATAGAGCAAGCTTTAACCAACTAGACCACAGTGGTTGACAATATATTATCGACATTCATGGACAATATATTATATACACAAAGATTAATCCAAGTTTGATTAATTTAAAGCTTATGCAATTACCATATGTCAATTTCGATATGTATACCATCAAAACAATACAAATAAGGATCTCTAGTTGTTGTCATGGTTTTGCAGCTAAAGGTAGCTAGCAAGCTAAAAACTTATTGAATTACAAAAGATTTTATGTCTATTAATTCTATGAAAAACGTTGCAAAGCAGAATTGTAAATGAAGTAGTCAGATAAATCATTTGTCCTCACTTTTAAAGATCAAGTTCTGAGACTTTTGTGACTGAAAGATTATTAACTCTCGCGGCTCGGAGACTAGAAAAATACGTCTCTGGCGATGGGGGTCATTTTTGACCCCAGTGGTTTCCTCATTATTGGCCTTATTCTTATGAATTTCAAAAAAATAAATAGTCTACGGGCTTTAAAATATCTCTCTGCATCATTCCGCATACATTTTTTTATAAAAATCCTTGGTTTTTTAATAAATAATCATATTTTAAGTTGCGCGTAAAATATACGTCGTTCCAATGCCAATGTCAATGCGCGACTGGCGCGCTTCAGTCTAGTTATCTTACCAACGATCGCTGATAAGCGGGCGCTTATCTCTTATCTTATCGTATTTATATAAACTACAAAAGGTCCAAAAAACTATGATATAAGAATACCTTAATTATAAACATTGTATCACCCATATTAAAATAGATATTTAAGAAAATGTGGGTATTGGGGTCGCATTTCTTGAGCTTAGAACCGGAAAAGTTAACAAAATGAACACGACCTGTCTCGGCAACAATGAAACATTCCAAACAAACGTGATATAGGGTACCTCAATTGACACATTATAACATCGTCGCTTCAACACCTCATATCTCCACAATAGTGGAGAGAAGACGAAGAAATAAACAGAAACAACAAAACACACTTGCAGATAAACAGATATACGAGACGCTTTGTCATTTAACACCGTGACACTGGTTTCAGGCAGCGAGTTTTCTTCCAGTGGCATGACAAAAGATTTTTTGCTAAAATATTATTATAAACTTACATGCTACGGACTTATTTTTTTAATTGAAGATACTTTTAAATATTAAATTGTTTGTTAGTAACAAAAGCACGTTGATTCTGAGTCTATGTTTTCATGACGTATTTAAAAACCATATTGTTGGCAATTATACGAAACTTAGTCACTTATAAATTCAAGCCTACCTTTTCAATGGTAAAATAACGAAGCAAGAGCAAATTAATAATCACTAGTTTTGTCCTAAGCGTATTATTCTATCCTCATTCTCTTCGAAAAAAGAGAGGTTAAGTAACCGAATAACTAGTCATTTTTGTAGAAAAAAATATGTTGACTTGCCCCCATTAGAAGATCATATACTCCACGTTGAGATCTGAGATGGATTTCAAACAATATTTGAAGCAATTAAATTTATTTCCACCCAAAATTGACAGCTTACAACTACATAGAAAGAAGAAAGTTTTTACTATAAGAAAAATAATTATTTTAGTTTTTTAAGACGATTTTTCCTGATTTTTATGATTTGATTGTATAATTTCCGATACTCCAAAGTTTTTTTAAGACCATGAGCTGATCTGCCTTTAGTTCATGTCAACACACCTTGATGTGGCTTGAGAACTGGCTGTTAATTATTTAGTCACCCTATCTCTTCATAAGAGAGGGTAAGACAAGAAGAGTGGAGTAAGTAAATTGCTATTACTTATCTGGTTACGTTCTCTGCGCCCCATTTGGGTAAAGGATGGATTGGGATATATGGAAAAATTCAGGTTTTGAACCTTTGACTTCACAACTAAGGGAACGAATGTCGTATTATCACTTAGTTAAAAAGCCATGAAATAATTATTCAAATGCGAGTTAAAATATAACTTTTTTACTTCATATGAAAACAAAGAAGTTAATTACAAATTGCTTTTGGAATATTATTAAAAGATATTGACGTGTGTTACTAATTATAAAGGCTAATTAGTATAGATGAGATAACTTTCAGACAAATTTTCAATTGAATTTTTATAACATTTATTTATTATTTAATGCTAAACGTTAACAATCGGAGATTTAAATAATATATTTTTTGATAATTTATAATCCATTTTAGAACGCCAATGACGAGAATGACGGGGAATCTTTTTCAGAGCAATAAATGCGTCGTGGAATAAGAACTGCGTTGACAATCGCGATTAATCACTTGCTCACCCACCCCCACCCTTTTTCACTTCAGTAACTCCTTTCGCGTAGTTCACAAAAACATTCGATTCTGTTTCAGACATAATTCACCTCCAAAGGTGAATATTTTTACACCGTCATATTATTTGGTGTCAGATATTCAAGATAACATGACTAGGATATATCTCAAATCTTTAAAGCAAATGTAGTTTATTCTCAAAAGAAATATGATGCTGATTTTACAAGTAAAACAATTATAATTAGCTTTTCTTTTGTTTTCAAAAGTAATCCATTCAGATGCAAATTTATTTCAATCACAAAAACCTTTTTTGTAGTAGAAAATATTTTCTACTCCCACGCAGAGTTGAAAATAAAAATTGGTTTGCTTACAACGTAGTAATGGCTCAAGCTTTTTTTAAAGCATTGAATTTTTTTAGAGTTAAATTTTTTTACAGATTATATCTTTCAGCTGTTTTGAAAACATAATTAAGTAAGTATATTATTAAGAATAACACATAATTTATTCTTATCATTTTAAATATTTGTTTTTATCAAGGGAAAATTTTTCTGAACAAAATTACAACATGAAAATATGTGCTCATATATTATTTTTTTTTTTTTTATTATATCTTTGAATATTTAATTAACTCATAATTAGTGCAAATACAAAATGTATTGTGATTTGAATGACTGGTTTTAAATAATCAAAAAATTGTCTAGGGGCTCTGAAAACAAAGACGGCAGTGTCTATTTTTTGTCGAAATTTAATTATCTATACTGCGAAGCTTGGAATTTTTTATATTGTGCGGAAGCATATTTTTTAAAAATTTGAGTTACCACTCTATTATTTTAGTTGTAAGTCAAATTAAAAATAAAGGTTCTAACGTGTACATGTTTGATTAATTAAAATTAAGTTTGTAACAAAAGCGGTAGTTAACATTGTCGTATATAGCAAACACGGCAGTCAATCAACGAATTTGAGAAAACAATGTAAATTATACTAAACATTACGGTTTTTAATATATAAGAATAAATCGCTTTAATTGATTGGTTAATCTTTTAGGATTATGAAAACTGCCGCCATTGTTTCTCGAGCTCTCATTTTACATATCTAATGGATAGTATAAAACATAATTAAATATAAATTGAATGTTTAATCTGAAAAATAAAGTCAGAAATTTGGAACTGATATTTAATCAATTGAACCTGATCGCTTATATTTCTACAAATATGGATATATTGATAGTATTGATGTAAAAAAAAAAACTAAAATGCTTTATAGCTTAGATCTGTTTTAGTATATTACTTTTGGATTATGATCAAATAGACTGAACTTAATAATGTTGTTTAACTTTTTTATCGGGTTACGACCATATATTTTAATAACATAATATAATGGCTTTTCGTTCTTGAAAACTCAGCGATAGGAAGGAGAGCTTTAAGCTGATTTGAGTGGAAAGCTTTGCTCGGCAACTCGAGATCGGCTGTAATAAAGCGATACAGAAAACGGAAAAGAAAATAAAGAAACAAGGGATGGAGATTAAAAGCAGATGACGCGTAAATTGTTCAAATAATATCATAGCTAGGCCGCTTTACAAACACCAGCGGCGGTTAACCATTTACTTGCGAACAAGACAATATTATCCTCGTGTTCACACTCACTTGTTAATATATGCTATATAAATATCTATCATATTTTAATAATAAAATAATTGTAATATAAACAGAATAAATATTTTAATTTTCAGCGCTTAAATACATTTTCATCACAAAATTCATTAAACTCTTTTAGGAAATTTTAAATATTATTTTCGCAAGTATTCCATTAAAAAAAACAATTTAAGAATAATATTATAGTTTTTATCTCATCGCTAGAAAAATGATTTTTGATAATTTCTAGCTGCCTTTTTACTTATGCCAATAGTTTACTGTCATAGTAACTGAAACAGGGTAATTAATAAATATAGACCAAAAGCTGGGTTCAGCTTGGGCAAGTTGGTTGAAAGACAGGATTGCACTTGTGGGCATAACCATCAGGATGTTTATCACGTACTTTGGGACTGCCTGAAATAAATGCTGAACGAGCAGAGCTGTTAGACCACGCTGATCTGATATTTGATAAAATTAAAACATCATATTATGGGAACGGGGTAAATTTGAGTCTTTAGATTCAACACAAAATAGATTAAGTCCACTGCCACAAAGAATTACGGATATATAGGATACTGAATACCTCTTTTGTTAAAATCCTTGACTTATTCAAGCAAAAAAGTGCATGGTTAAAAGATATGTCCCGTGCAGCTCTGTATTGAACCAAGAATATTATGATTTAAAAAAACGGTATTTTTATTGCGTTATGAAAGGCGACCGTGAAACAGCAACTTTATACACATAATGGGTGGTGGTAGAACAATCAATAATCATACTTTCGATGGTAATTTTGTGGAAGTTCATATTAATATAAAATTAAAAATAGCTTAGACTATTCCACGTATTGTGCTACAAACTGTGACCCGTGTTTCGCATCCTCAGACAATCTTACTTTCACAATCGTACTTAAACAAGTATTGTGAAAGTAAGATTGGCTGAGGATGCCTCTGAAAGAGGCGAAACATGTAATCGAAGTTATTTTTGATTTTATATTAATCAATAACCAACTTCTGTGTTCACTTTGTCAACGCATTCAACATAATGTATTGCCAGTAGTTGATTATAAATTTGAAGCTAGTTGACAGAATTCGACAAAATACATGAAATTCCAGCTAATTCAGTATTAAAAATGATTGTGACATAGTGGTTATTCAAAAAGAAATATTCAATACTCTTCCTGATGCCAAAAAAGGTTGTTATCAACCTTCAGGACAAAAGCAATGGATTATGAACAGATACGCAAGTGGATCATGCTCGAGAATTGCGATTTTATAGACTTGGGGTATATATTGTATGAGTTATTAACACAGTACTTAATCATAATATTTGTTTTTTGTACAAAATAATTTACATGCCCTGAATCGTGTAATCCAGCGTTTCCCAAACTTTTTCACCCGCGACCCGGTTAATTTAATATTTCTACTTCGTGATCCACTAAATTTGTTGTGGCCTATACTACCGGCCTATAAGTAAAATTAAACAGTATATTTATGTCCTTACAGTTTTTATATGTTATATCACAAAATAATTTACTTTGATAAACCCATATAGAAATCAAATGTACCAATAATTTATTAATGAGAGGTATTACGAAATTATATAGTAAATATACAGATTTATGAAATTGGCGACCCGACATTTTGCTTTCTGCAACTCGGTACCGGATCGCGACCCATCATTTGAGAAACGCTAGTGTAATCAATTGTTATTTTGTGATATTTGTTATTATATAACAAATACCTTCTCATTTAATGACAATTATTACTTTGAGTTGATAGTTAAAAATCGGTTATTAAAGATGTTTATTTAGTGTAACAGATATACGCCATCATTGTGGATTAAAAGTTTTTTTCTATCCACATATATCACCTATCATTAAATAATTGTAAGATGTTTTGAATTTTATTGCTTTCTCTATTTAAAGCTTTCAACTTATATATACTTTATGTATACACTACTAAGCTAGAATACACGCGAGGAAGGAATGTTAGTAATGTCTTAACTCACCCGAGATATTTTTTTTAGGAATCTGGATGCCCAGATAAAGTAGGCTGCACACAGTTTAGCATGTTAATACGTATAAATCAGTGGTCTCCAAAGTCAATAAGGATGTGACCTACTTTCAGGACTTGAAATTGTCTGGTGAGCTACCTATACATATTCCTTCTTTATAGTTTTTTTTTTATCATCGACCCTTATCGTACCATACAAAATATTATTACAATTAGTAAAAACACAATATTCCTTTGTACTTCATTCCACTTTATTAATAAAGTGGAATGAAGTACAAAGGAATATTGTGTTTTTACTAATATAATGCCTTTCCACCAAGTATTGACAGTGAACACCCTAAAAGTGATATTATTACAATACTTAAAATAAATTAGAACATCAGATTTTCTTATAAAACATTAGTTATTTATTTATAAGCAAAATAATAATTGAAAAATAAGTGTGAGTAGAAGTAAAGAGTAAAAATAATTAGTGAAAAAATGACATTCACTTTCCTCCACATTTTTTTCAAATCTCGGTGAGTATCTTGTCACTTCCATCCGAATGCAATTATCAAGATGTAAGAAAATATGTGAGTCTCTTTATATATTTACTCTTAACCACTTTCATAGTAGAAAACGTCGATTCACATAAGTAGGTAGAACAAAACAATGCCTTCATTCGATTTTTTAGCTACCGGTAGCTAGCGAGTGACCATTTGGCGATCATAGATATAAATAATATTCACATAATTTGTAATCGTATTCAAGCCATTATTCAATTTGTAATTGTATTTTAGTTACCAATATATTCGGTAACAAGTTTAAAATATTTTGGTTTTGGAAGTGTCAAAAACACTCATAAAAGAAGTAGCTTTCATTTGAACATGAAAAATAAAATAACTTTACAATTCAAATATAGTCACTTTTAAGATTTTCACTGTCAATAGTTGATAGAAAGGCATTATAATTAAAATAATAAAACACTGTTTTGTCCACTTTTAGGGTTTTCACTGTCAACACTTGGTGGAAATGCATTATATTCAAAAAATAAAATACACCTTTGTATAATTCCCTCATTTGTTTAATACGATCAGCACTGGTTTCGCTTATGACGAGCATAATCAACTGACTTTACCACTATAATCAAATTGGATCTGGACTGGCTTGGCTAATGTTAGAAGTCTAATAATTGACTTTAATAATTGACAATAATTTACATTTTGTATTATTATTTATACATGTCATTATAAACTGTGTGTAACACACTTAATAATCTTTCTTGTTATGTATAAATAGATCTGTGTCAATATATATTCTTATATCTGTTAAAAATGCTCGTGATGAGGAAAATCGGTCGTGGTCTTAACAAATAATTGTAGAATAATTACTTAATAATGGGTGTTTTGTCATTTTTAATATATTTCAAATAGTGCAATAATTGTGACCCAAAAAAGCATATACTTTTGTATAATAACAATATCTTTCACAAGTGTGAATGTACATAATTTGAACGATTCAAATTGAATATTGAAATTCCACAATGCATTTTCAGTCGAAATCTTAAATTATATCTTTCATCATTTAATTATCATAGCAAAGCTCTTCAATGTGCACATATTGAAAGGACCCTGTTGATATTGAACAATTAAATAACATAGTGTTAGACGTATATTGGACAATAGTATCACCACGATATCCTCACGCACCCCATTACTGAAATAATATTTGCATTGCATTACTCGCTTATCGTTTCTCGATGCCCGCTCTCAATCCATTAAAATCTACGCAAATAAAGACATGCACATAATGCAAACGTTATTTCTATACAGTCGTAAACAAGATTACTATAAAGTGTACAGACTTATATGAATGACTACATCGTCGATAATATTTCATTGCATATGTAAGCAGACAATTTTATATGCGCGCTAAATTGAAGAACCATCGACGGTGAATATTTTATACCCATATAGATAATTACTTAATCAAAAGTTTGACAACGAAAAAAACGATATACTTTTGCAGTACTATAATAACTGTTTGATAATATTACATTTAAAACGCCTTCCAGGATGAATTATATACTTATCATGTTACATATTTTTTATAAGGCTTATTTTTTTGGGAACAAATTAAATGGTTAGAATTTAAATCAATTTTTGCTCAGAATAAAAACATGAACGGTCAGAATAAAAGTATTGTACGGTCAGGATATTTTATAACCATTTTGGTTAGGTTAGGCTATTTTTTAATTTAACTTAAATTATGACTATTTACACTGACCGATATATCATGACCATTTAATATAAATTCTGACTAATGTAATATGAATTCTGACCAAAAAAATACGAGCCTTTTTTAATCGTATTGATATAATATAGAGTTTTGCCAAGTAAGTCCAAACATAATCTAGAGGCTTTCTTTCACATATTAATTAGTTAACTCAACAAAGATTTCCTGTATTCTTAATTCGCACTACACAACTGACAAACGAAAATATAGAATTGATTAATTTAGATCAGCTGTTTTGGCATTGTGCCGTCATTTATTTTTTATGTCCAGATCTGATATAATAGACCAAATAAATGTCAATTTCGTCATTCAAAATATTATTCCTACAAATGAAAAAATATGTATTTAACCTGACATTTTTTTGTATGTATTGATACAATATAATACAAAACAAATCGATTTATATTATTCCACAAGACGTTGTTTAAGATACGGTGAAAATGGTTTTAGTAATTTATTTAATATTACTAGTCATATTTATTAAGTTTCTTTTGAATGTATATTTAGTTAAATTTTGATTGAATGAACATCCGCAATTTCATTTTTAGAGTATGTTTCTTTCTCAGATAGGTTAAAAAAAAGTAGGCGAAAGACGATAGAGATAGTTGGATAAAATATAGTGAAAGGATCACATCATCGCATCGTGGGCCTTCTTTGGCTGCGATAATAGAAGAATAGCTTAAAGCTAGAACGATTCTCGCATCAAACGCCATTAAAAGCTCATTTCTTAGTCTGGCAGTGGCCGTTAGCACTCCTCCTTACATCTTCAGTTTTCTGTTTTCACTCCATTTATTTTTTTTCTCGCTGCTTCAAAGATTTTTTCTGCATTCTCCGTATGAAAGGAGAAACTCTGAATTGAAAGGAATGCGAACAGTCAAAACAAAATTAAAATCAAATCTTTTTCTTGAATTTTAGTAATTAAAATTTAATTACGACAAAAATTGTAACGCAATTTTGAAAAGTAAATACTTACAGTAATTACAATTTTTCATTTGACCAGTAGAGGTTTTGTTTATAAGTATAATAAAATGCGTTATATTAAAAAGAAAATTCAACACAATTTAAGTGGCTAACACAACATATGACATTTGAATGTTATTGATTAGCGTTAATTTATTTTTATCAGAAGTTGCTTAGTGAAATGAAATTAAATTTATCGAATTATTTATGAATAACTTACTTTGGAAGTATCGTGATTAATACCATTAAATTATAATAATAATTTTCTAAGTTTTAAAACCAATAAGTTTTATTTGGACCGTCAAATAAACGTTACCTTACACTTGTATTCCATCAATTCTATAAAGCTCGATATTTTGTCGTTATTACCACGCTATTGGTATGTTGTACTTAGTGAAAATCCATGGCTTAATATATACAATCGAAAGAATTAATTGATCAAAGGTGTGGTACAACTATTTATGTGAATACAGTTATTTTAGCAGTTCAATTTATACAATTCTATACTGAAAGCAGTATAATTTACGTAAATTAAAATTAAAAAGCTTGAGAATAATTCTCATTATCGTAACATAGTTGCTAACTTATAACACGTCTTCAAGCGGCTATCATAGAAAAAATATTTATACTTTTCACAATTCTATTGTCTTCAGAAAAATAAATTAAAGTATCTCTTATCCTAACTCTAAAAAAAGAATAATAAATAACGATGTGCTAAGAGTCATATACAGTATTTACATAATAATGCAGTAAACTCCATTTTGTTATTTTTTTAACAAATCTCTTTTTTTACATGTTACCATGATTTATTTAATATGTATTTTGGCTGTTTTAAATGCCAAATAAAAAAGAACATGATTCGTTGAACTAAACCTACCACAGACAACATTTTTATTGCTTTGAAATATACTGAATTTTGCTGTATTTGTCGCCAAATAATAATTAAAGAAAAATTCGTTTAGCAGTTTTTTTTTTAATTCGATAAACTTGTTTTTCCTTTCTGCATTACACTGAAGATGATATCTTCTCAATGATACAGTAAAGTTTAGCAGCTATGACATTTTTAGTTTTTTTCGATATCCGCTTCTTAGTCGGAGCATATGGCCACCACATAATTCCTCCGATATTCTCTGGCTTCCCCCCAGTCATCTTGCTTCTTCCCATGTCATTCCAGCGTCCTGTAGCTCCACTGAGTAAAACCTATAGATGGTTATCAGTGGCTTTCCACGACGGTGGAATCCATCCGGTTGGTAGAAGAGACAAGCAGAATTCAGGTTAGGAAAGGTTGCTTATTTTGTAAATAATCATGAGCTCTTTTACTATGTGTAATTGTTAAAATTTAAATTTCAAAAGCTCATGAAAGTTCTTAAATAAAAATGCTTCATAAAACACTGAAGGAAAAATTATTT
The DNA here is from genome assembly GCA_031772345.1 of Himalopsyche anomala. NCBI lineage: Eukaryota > Metazoa > Arthropoda > Insecta > Trichoptera > Rhyacophilidae > Himalopsyche > Himalopsyche anomala. The sequence goes on along the minus strand of CM062822.1, from coordinate 36,821,000 downwards.
ATTCAGTGTTTAACACAAACTTAACAGACTGTACAAAAGAAAAGTTTTACTTGCATATTATCTGTGTGGCGGCGCACGTTGCAAGGGAAAACGTCCCGACGCGTTTTTCACCATTGCCCTAATGCCTGTATTCGAGCACCATCTTGTCATGTCTCGATTTATTTTTATACTTTCTTTATGAATAGGCACACTTTCTTTTGTGCGTTGAAATACAATATAAACTTGAGTAAGGGATAAGCGAGCTTTTATTTAATATGCTCCTTATAAAATTTTACATTGTGTCAGTGGCGTGTGATACACATTTTTGTAGCAGGAAAATATTTTCCTAATAACTTTTGTGCGTCAGATTTTTGTTACATTTTTTTTCTCACAACTATCGGACAGACTTGGCTCTCTCAAAACTTAGAGTGTAAGAATTCTCAACAAAGCTTATTTCCAGGGCTGTGGTGTTGGAGTTGGAAAAATCCTACGACCCATTTTTCAAAAAAAATATTTAATGATGTGTATTCAAACCTTAAAAGTCCATAGTGTTTCCACTGCATGTTCTTATCTTTAACATAAATATATAATTTAAAATCAATTTGGAGTCGTCACAACCTTTCTTATTTCAACTGAAGTAATTCTACGAGTACTGCTTTTTACTCAGTCGCTCAACAGATAGAGTAATGGTAAAAGGAAAGAACATGTGATTAACTTATCACTCTTGCTACACTTCGCTTTTTTTAAAAGACAAAAATGAGAAAAAGGTTAGACATTACATACATGCATTTGAAAAAATCTATAATTTTAATTGAAAAATCAATTCAAGAAAGTATTTTTGATGGGATTTAATCCCGTTAATATCACAACCAAAGTCAAAGATATTATTAACCACAAGTGCATGAAGTATAAAATTGTATTTCTTTAATCGGTAAAAAATAATTTATTTTATCAACATTACAATATTTACAAATAATAATCTCTACATGCAAGAGTATTTGACATTATTAATGTTTTAAAAAGGTTAGATTTATTTCACCATGTTTCTAAATATTTTACATAACATTTTCTCGATTACAGGAAATGGATAATTTTGAAAGAAATATGTTAAAATAAATTTGGGAAAACATATTACAATTCATAATAAACTTGGTTGTAGCATCCAATCAGACATACGGCGGTAAAGAGAATGTTATTATTTTAAGCATAAATACGTTATGCCTATAGAAGAATTCACTTTTACTAACAATTTGTCGATGGAAACTAAATAAACAAAATTTGTTTAAATCTTTTTTGTTTTGATACGAAAATATTAAATTACTCGCATTAAAACATAATAATTTAAATTAGAGAACATAGTTTATGTTTTTCTTTATACAAAATAATGAACGTACAGAAGAATAGCTGTGAATAAAAAAATATTGATTGAGCTTGAAAGGGTTATTTTATTATCTAACTAATGTTAATTATAAAGTGGTAGACATTTCTAAGCAATCAAAGTTGGATACCCCCAGGAGGTTTATGTATATAGAATAGTTGGTTTAACTTTAGTTTTAAATAACTCTAACAAACTTTATTATAAATGGAGCTCCAGTGGTACACAGCTTTATTGACTTTAAAATGACTTACATCATAATCTTTGAAGACTTAATCAGAGATTTGAATAATAATCTCTGAGCGTATTAAAAATATAAAGTTTAATCTAATTTTTAAAAATTAAATGAGCAATTAAAAACGCATTATAACTTATTTGTTAGTATGTGACGACTTGAATTCTCTCTCACTTATACTACCCTAAAACGGGCATAGCAAGATTAATTAGTTAACGACTAGTTTTTTCCTAGTCATATCCTTCTATCCCTATATAATTTGAAAAAGAGAGGTTGAGCAACTGAGTAACAAACAGTTTCTGTAGAAAAAAATGGTTTAGATACTTCCATTAAGAGGCCATATGATCCATAGTGGGAACGAACATGGATTAAAACATAGCTTTATTTAACATGTCAGTGTGCGTTAGACTGTTTTTATATTTTTCTCATAAGGGTTTTGCAAGTAACCAAGCATGGACACAGAAAAGTCTCGAATCTAACATATTGTCGAATATTTAAACACAAGTCATGTTAACTTCTCATTTGTGACCAAGTGTGAACAATAATTTGTCGCAAAGTGAGACAAGTTGACATTCAAAATTATGACAGAGTTGACGAAAAATAAATATTTCTTTTTTTTTTTTTCAAATCATCATCACTTCAAAAATCACCCTTGTAGATAAAATGTATGCCTACCCAAATATAAATAATGTAGACATTGTGTGAAATGATTCTTTAATGTCTACTGTCAAGTTTTTTTACAAAAGCTCTCTCTACAAAGCACCCCAAAAGAATTGTCTCGAAAATGAAAGAAATGCCACCCTTCATTGAAACTTGTCGAAGACAACATTATTATACTTGCAAAAAATAAACTGCCTAAGACATCTCAGGATTTAAAAAAAAACACATAAAACTGGGGAGGCTTGACATTTTTATCGCTGAAAAATCCTTTGAAATCCCAATGCATTTTTTGTCGCTTGAAAAATATTTCGATTTTTGTATCGTAGTGTGCACATGAAACTTTAATATTTAATCATATTTCTAAACAATAGTAATAATACTGTCGGCAATTTATTTCTCTTCTTATGTTGATAAATTGATAAGTAAATATATTTGTATTAATACATATATTTTGTCATTTAAGATTTCGACTGAAGGTGCTAGGTGGAATTTCAATATTAAATTTGAATCGTTCGAATTATGTACACTCCCACAGATTTTGTCACTAACGACCCGTATTATTATATAAACACGAAACACTCATTTACTAAGCGTCAGTTCAAATTCATCCGTGCAATTGAACGCTTGAAGATGCCGAAAGGCGAAACCCGGGTCGTTAGAGACAAAATCTGTGGGAGTGTACATAATGTGAACGATTCAAATTTACATATATTTTGTTTTGTTCGAAAGTATGTTTTTTTAAAGTTAATAGTAAACATGTTTTATTAATTGACAATGACACATATGTAATTTGGTAGGAGTTTTAATTATATCTTATCAACGAAGAATTTGTTATATTTTGTCAAAGTGTAAAGATTGTATAGCACTAGCATGTGTGTGTCTCCTATGCGTTTACATAAATTATCTTGAAAAAGAAGATAGAACTTACAACAGTACTCTTTGATGAATAGATATATTTTTTACCACTAAGCCAACAATATTCAAAGTGTGTTGACTAATTATAAAAAAATCAATTACAAGTTTCTTAAAGATACCTAATTGTTGACCAGTTTGTCAATATGTATATTAATTAAGAAAGTGTGTTCTTCCTCTATGCTCCGTTTTTCAGGACCTGAAAAGAAGTTTTTGTGACCTATCAGTCAATTTATTTATCGATTAAAAACAAAATATGTAAAAATATTTAAGTTTTATTTTAGAGATTGGAATTATTAACGGTTCATTTTACATTAAACTTTAAGTATAATAAGTTAACGTACAGTTCATAAATGAAATTGGCATTTTTTAGTTATAGTTATTGATTTGACGTTAGACAAAGGTTTCCATGCTATTAAATGCAATTGAAGTCAATACCGACTATGCTAATTTTATGTTTATATTTTTAAATTTTTAAATTATCCAGAAATACTAAATAAAAAGTATTGTGTATTATTATGAAATAGAAAATAAAATAAGCATCGTTATTTTTAGCCCAGCCTCAAACACAACCACTTCAACTATTCGACTTCAAAATATATATTTTCGATACATTAACTTCACAGGGTGGGAGTTTATTTTGTCAACAACGAACGCAGCGTAACGCATTTCTCAGGGAAATTGGCAAAAGATTCTAGACTAAGAAATAAGCCTAGGAATTTAAAAGGGGCGGTGAAAATGGAAGGCAATGGGACCTTGCTGAAGTTCACTGATCTTCGATAAATATTTCTTAAATATTTTCTTTTTCGTTTGAGCTTTGTGAAGCATTTTTATTATGGTTGACTTTTTATAGTTTAATGGTGTTTTTTGAAATATATTTTGATATATTTCATATTAATATTTGCTGTACAAGTTTATTTATATATATGTAGTTTGTGTACGTGTTTAAAAATATAGCTGCAATTTACACACAAGCCTTTGGAATATCAGGTATGCATAAAATATTAAATATGCAATTAAAGATAATATTAAACCAATTATTTGATTTCCATCATTGAGTCGCAGTACTTCAAGGCTTACGTATTAAAGGCTTGAATATAATATATTTTAAAACTTTTTAGAAGGTTATCAATCCGAAATTAATAGAAAGCGACTAGGTAGTTCACAGAAAACACTATACTATACTTGTTTTCAGCGTCTTTGAAAAGACTAGAACAATTGATTAACTTTCAATTTCGGTTAATGCTCAAATATTAGTGAGGAATGTGAGATGTTTGTAAAAAAATGATCATTGAAAATAGCATTATATCTTTTAAACAGACACTAGTAGTATTTTATGATTACACTCTGCTTATAATTATTCATTTAACATATATTATATTTCTAGCAATTACCTTCAAGGAATCTTTCAGTAAATTACATTTAAAGAACTCCCCTATTAAAAAATACCTAGTTAATGATGTGTCCCGCAGGACCGAAAAAAAACAATAAATCTTAAAGACCGAAGCGGCTAGCATTTAACGGGACATCTGCAATCGAAAGCTTGCAGCGGTGCAACGTGAAATAGAGGTAGGGAATTTTACCCTCGTTGAGCTTTTTTCCGACGCGGAATTTAGAACAGAAAAAATCACAAAAGGGAAGCTTTGAAAAATTCGGACGCCCCATTGAACGGAATCGAAAGCATCAGTGGTGGTGTGGTTCCATCGATATTGTTGGTTGTTCAGATGTAGAAATATGAAAATTTTTCTTATTACCGAAAGCGTATGACAATATCTCGAGATATACATATGTATGTTCACTATTTTTTATTATATTCTTCAACATTAAATTGACTTTCATAATTATTTCCAAATTAATGTATCAATTTGCATTGAAATTATTCAGCAATATAATATGACCAAAAAAAATCAAAGAAAAAGTGGATAAAAACCAACTGAATTAATAGAATCAAAAATTATTATTATAATTTTAAGTCTAAAAAATTTATGTCATTAATATTAAAAAAACTAATGTTAAAAAATACAGAACGTATTAACAATAAATATGTATTACATTATATTTCACTTAATCTGTATGGTTTATGTGTTACATGAAAATACTAGATAAATTTATATATTTTGACAGAAAGTTCCAACATGCGTCAGGGACGAAAAATCTCTTTTAATTTTTTTTATTATTTATATTGTATGTTGCTGACAATTAATATACATATCGACTGTGGAAAGGAAAAAGGACGTAACCTAAACATAACAAATTTTACAGGAGGCACAAAAAACGTGTTTTGATGATTTTTGGCCAAATGCAAATTATGAAATAAACACAATCTTGAAGTGCACGGAGACTTCTAAACTGGTATTTTATTGACATAATCTAATGTTTGTTAAAGAAATTGTATAGGAAAAACTTTTATCTCAGTCTTTTTTCTTGGTTTCAATTTTCACAGGCTCATCTTTATTCAAACTTAAAGTTAAATTGAGATACTAATTCAGCAATTGCAGCTTACATCCTTTTGATAGAACGTGTATCATGTTTGATACATTGTGATTATCGAAGAAAAACTGTTTTGAAAAAACTGTCGGTTACGTCCTTTTTCCTCTCCACAGTCGATATGTACAAGACGTATTTTATTTTTTGATCGGTAGAGCAGAGCTAGTTGAAAAGTTTTAAAAATCTAGACGTCATTCAGAAGCGTAGTCATTGTGAAAAAAGTTTGACGCAATATTTCACGCAATGTCAACAATAGATAAATCACGGTGGCGACGTGTGAAGCAAGCTGCAATAACGACTAACGGCCGTTGGTGGCGCCAAAGTTCCCACAAGGGCGTCTCGTCTAGACTAGAACAAGAGCATCACTCAGATAATAGCTATGCTTAACTAATTCAATCATCGAGCATAAATAGGGCTTTTCACTGAGGTCGTGGTGTAACATGAACATCTCCAATAGACCCTTCATAATTGATATGTTTTCGAAAATAAATTACTTATCACAACAGCTTTCCGAGAACATAATCTTACGAGACGTACAGATATCGCCTGTGATTGTATCGCCTACGCTGTGTATCTTATTGTTATTATGTAAAATGTACATTTCATATTATACTTGGGTACATTGTTTAACATATCTATCGAATTTGTATACTTACATACGTATTTAACCATCCCTAAATTTTGAACTACCTACCCTTGTTGTCTTTTTCTATCTACTGAAAACTTCGATTGTACCCTAACAATAATGTTTACTTGTGATAAAAACGAGAATAATAATAGTATTTATTTTTTTGTGTAACAGATAAAATTATCATCTTCTATTATATTGAAGTCTTTTTTGGTACAAAAAAATGCAGCATGATTATAATAAATACAGAAAAGATTATTTATTTTTTAACGTCAATAAATACAGGTTGAATCTAAATATGTAATATAAATGAACATATTATAAGATAAACACAATATTCCTTTGTACATATTTTCACTTTTATTTACCAAGATCAAGACCGGTTTCGCTCATGGCGAGCATTATCAACTGACAATGATTTGTGTGTTCCTTAATATAATGCTTTTCCACCAAGTATTGACAGTGAACACCCTAAAAATGAAGAAATGAATACTTCGATATTTGGTAGTCATTTTTGGAGGTCATTTTTGCAGGATGTCTAACTAAATAAAGAATAGTATAAATTAGTATATTTAACAATAGTTCTACAAGTATAAATGAGTTCTTAATAATCTACGAAAACAATCAAAAAGAATGGATGAGAATTAAATTTGTAAAAATCAGAATCGACAAAAATTATTGTGCGTTGTTATAATTAATTAGTTTTCGAAATTTGACGTAAATTCTAATATCTTATGTGAGTATTGTAATGTTTGTTCATTTTTCAAACTAAATGAATAAATTCAAGACTCTCTTTCCATCTGTCGGTTGCACTGCTTTGCCAAAAAAGTAGCAGTTCACTTTTCCACCGCTCTGGTCTATTCACGCGCTACTAACACAAACACAATAGATAGACCATAGACTACAGAGGGAGGCTTGTGAGTAAAATCGAAAATGTGCCAAGTCAGCCGACACAGACTGACTGACGCTTCGTATAACCACATGTAGGTGGCAGTACTGTGTCGCTATTAACGTCCGTATAAATTTTTACGGTCTGGCCCGTAGAAAATTTACCAGAAATATTTGACAGGTGTTCCACCCTCTTGCCGCGGAATTTATTTTCATCGCACAATTAATAAATATCTCTGTTTATTTTATTATAAAATTAACAATATATCTTTTATAGAGCAATATAATTTATTAAGAATATTGGATTGGAAGTTTGTTAATTATTGGCGATTTAATGAGATCAGGGAAGCGGGAAATAGTCGTATATTTATGATTGTCTTGAAAGTGTAAGTTATGTGCATCATATTTCACGTATCTGTCATCTCTTCAAGACCTTCTAAAACTTTTTAGAAACTCATATATGCATCAGATACACCAGTGAGAGGTGGGGAACCGTTTAGTATCTAAATGCCACATTCATTTATCTGATTCAAAATAAGGCCGCAGTAAAAGAAATGTTGACACAACCCCCTTTTTTTCGACTGTCGAACATATCGACTGTGGAAAGGAAAAAGGACGTAAACCACACATATCAAATTTTACAGGAGGCGCTTAAAACGTCTTTTGATGATTTTGGGCCATATGGAAATTATGAATTATACACAACCTTGAAGTGCACGGATACTTCTAAGCTGGTGACACTTTAAATGACATAATCTAATATTAAATAAAGAAATTGTTTAGGAAAAATCTATATTTCAGTGTTTTTTCTTGGTTTTATTTTTTTACAGGGTCATCGTTTTCAAACTTAAAAGCTAAATTTAGATACTAATTCGGCATTTGATATCTTTTCGATAGAACGTATATCAAGTTTGATACATTGTGATTATTGCTGTTTTGAAAAAACTGTGGGTTACGTCCTTTTTCCTTTCCACAGTCGATGTACAACTTCCCCACGGCCAAAAATTGAATAATTGATAATGTATGTTTTTTAGCGATAGCTGTCACTGCTGTCACCTGTCGATAATATCGGTTAGCTTTTTAAGATTGTTAAATAGTGACCATAGTATACATACATACTTGGTGAATTCCACAACAATAATTCATAAAAAAAACGATCAGCAGATTCTTATTAGATATTGATATGACCCCCAGACTTCACAAATTATTAACAATGATTCATGAACACATGCGACATATTTATTTTTAACTTGATTTTAAATAAAAAAAACTTCTAAATTATCATAATTACTGACCTTAATATTATTTTAATCACTTCAGATCAAATTGCTTTTTTATCCTCAAATAAAACGCTCGATTAAATTGCTATTAATCATTACACGCAAGATAAAAGGATTAAGGTTTTTTGAGCTTCATTTTTCAATGCCCATAACGCATAAAAAAATCTTTATGAAAAGCAACCTTTTATAATCTATTTTTTGTATCATATAAATTATTTTTTACTTTGTTACAAAAATAACTTCGCAATCATGATGACTCTAGACTTAATAATAAACAGTTTTATATTCAACTTTTTTCTTCTGTGACTAAGCACAGTTCATAATATTTCTAATACATTTTTTTAGGCCTTTTTAATTTGCAGTCGTCTGCTATGCGAAAAAAGTACTAAGAGCTTTTTTATAGCACCGTGTCCTTGGGCTCCAAAGTGTTAATTTTTTATCACGCCATCTGTATCAAAGGTAGGCTAGTATTAAAATCACTTCATTCGTTGGAATAGGTCGAGCTTTTTTGTGCCAACATTTTTTTACAAATCTGGCTTATAAATATTTAATGGTTGATCCTTTTAACAGCTTTGCTGACAGATTATTCATGGATCGGATTATGTTACAGCTGTTTTTAATTTTAATGCTTTTTTATCATAACTGCAAAATGTATGTTTTTTTAACTTGAAAGCAATACAAACCATATGCATTATATTTTTATATTTTTCATTAATAATCGAAATCGTTTGGCCATGCTTTTGCTCAAAATATCTCCGAACAAACAGACGAAAAATCAAAAATCAAACAAATTATATGTACATAACATTTGCTTTTGTTTTATGGTAAACGCTATGAAATAACACAAGCAATTGGAAACATAATTTTTTGGATATCAGATTTATGGAGCCTTAAGTACCAGGATACAATAGCGTCAATGTTCTTTGAGTCTCGTTCATCGCTTTTTTTTTTGAAAAGATGTATTCCCTTACCATCGTTGCAGACGGAAGGGCGTGATCGCTACAGAGGTAAAAAAAACCCACGTGAAGCCAGTTTACGGGGACTCCATATGCATTTATTTGCAATCACATTCTATATACTTCCCCTCATACCACATCCGTACATGTACACACACATGCGCATACATACATATACAAGTACATTACACAAAGAAGTCAACCAAAGAGAGTCATTTTCATGATGCTTAGTTCTTTTTTAAATAGTTTATTATTTTTAGACGAACCATAAGGCTATGGTGGGTCGTCGAGCAGAACTGCCTTCGGTCTAAAACGATTCTCTGGCAGTGTCTAATTGTCAGGCAAATTCGATGAGCTTAAAAGATGTCGACGTTTTAAAAAATAGACATATCTATTCCATATGTATATATATTTCAATGTATCATAAAAAGTATTTTTAATATTTGATGATTCATTGGAAAAAATAAACATTAGAAATAAATTTTAATCCAATTTAGAAAAACTTCAACCACATAATAATATTATACCCACTAGTGAAAAATATACCGACGTAAAAGAATTGAAAAAAAATATGTATTGCTGCCATGAAACAACAGTAAGAAGATACAACGAAACAGCCAATTTAGAGAAAAGTATGCCAATCGATTGCTGAAAGGTAAACCTTTACTATAAGACACTAAAATAAATTGATCAAAAAAAAGACGACCCATTTACAAGAAAAATCCGGTTTTCACAATTATTGATATTGTCAAGTAAATTAAATGAATTGGCATTTACTCGGTAGAACACACTAGATCTCCATTGTTATACGTTAACAATTATTATAACTAAATTGTGGAACTAAATAGTTTGATATTTTTAACTCAATTGTCCAGTAACTTCAAAGCATCAGCGAGATTAGTATAATAACTAGATACAAATAATAGTATAAAAAACTACTGTTACTTAGTTTTAAAAAACGACAAAGAATATAAACAAAACTCTAATTGACTATTTCAAAAGTAAATCTTATCTAAGTAAGTAAGTATATCTTAAAGTTCAATTATCTCGAAACTAGTATTTTCGATTTATCCCATAATTATTTAAATGCATATATTGTTACATTTTTTTTTTAAAGAGTCGGAATTACCATTTTTTTTTACGTCTCTGACTCCATCCAAAACAGCAAGACTCCGACTTCAACTCCGCAGCCCTGGATTATTACACATTGAAGTGACTCAGAAAGGCGATGGGAGTCTGAGAATAGTATAGTGATAATTAGTAGCTTGAACAGAAAATAAGAAGATCATTGTTAAAAAATGATAAAATAACTGAATTGCAAAGTTTAAAGTAACAAGCTACCAACACTCGATTTGAAACAAAATTTGGATTAAGAGCTTTATGTCATAATTAAGACATTCACAGCAAAACATATAAAAATCTTCTATGATTCTCTAAGTAAAATAACCCTTCGAATATAAATACAAATAATTTATTATTGAACTATCCACAACAAAATTAATTTCGCAAATATTTACATCCACTTTAACGATGTGAAGTTTTTTTATTTGCATTTTGTTAACGTCGAATCACTTTCAATTTTCCAATTAATCGCTTTCATCGAGCCTTACCACTAAATAATCCCTTTACGAATATTTAAACTTTGTGTTGATAGATTTCCTTTATTCAACGTTATTTTAACAACGTGGGTTTATTAATATTGCGGAATCTGTAGCCTAACAACCCATCCCGACATTAAGTGTTATGAAAATTTATATTAAAATATAATGAAAGTTGGCAAAACTTTCCTTTTATCTTACGTTGATCTTAATATGTTAAAACTTTGTATTTAAAACAATATTATAATGAAAAACTTTGTTATGTTTTCTACACCTTACTTGTGGTAATTTAGATTTTATCAGAGTCTTAAAACAAAATGATTTAAGCGAGGTAAATTTAATAACAAAAAATCTTCACTGACCAGGTACAAATATATTACATCGGCTATCGACATATTTTACATGCGCATGATAAAAAAATAGATATTTAATTGATGTCAAAACTTCTTGCCGATTTGTATTTAATGAGGCACATTGAAAAGAATTAAATAATATTGTTTTTTTTAGATATCTAAATAAACTATTTTTCGGATACATACATTAAATTTAACAAGTTTTTATTTTCTCTTTCATGACGAGGTTTATATTTTCTAAAGTTAATAACCATTATGATTTTTAAAAAAGCTGGGCCAGTAGTCGAATGATTAATGTCGTTGACTTCAGTTGTGGTGATCATGAGATCGAGCCCTAAAACGGACAATTTCATAAATTATTTTGAATTATAGATAATTCTCGATGGAACGAATTTCTGTTACGTCTAAAATTCTGCTCACTCTTCCAATCGAGTGTTCTATCCTAGTTTCGTCAAAGCCATATCATTGTATCGAAATTCTATTAGAAAAAGAAAGTTTGAGTAACTTAACAACAACTAATTGACGTAGAAAAACCTATGTTGAAATAAACGCACTTATTAATTAGTTCATATGCCCCACAATGGGAACGTACATCTGTATGTAGAAGAATGAATGGACTACGATCAGTTTTATAAATAGCATGTTTTCCAATTAGAATATAATTATTATGTAGGTACATACTATGCTATATTTTGTAAGGTTGTATGCCAAAGGAAATGTTTACAAAATTTATTGTTCGCGCGTAAGATCCTACACAGATAACATTGAAATATTATGAATAAAAAATCCACTAACAAACTGAAACGTTTTCAATTAAGTGAATGTTGCTGAAAAAACAATTATTGTGAGAATTGGATCACTGTCACAATTTTTTAAAACTTTAATGTTCTAATACAATAAAATAATACTCATAAATAAAAATATTTAATTTAGGAGCTAGGAGATTTTTGTTAATATCAATACTGGTATTAGAAAAAAGTTTAAGTAAACCCAAAAAATACATTTTTGGTTATTAGTGTAGACGTGAAATCAGTTTTGCTTAAATTCTCAATTTTATTCTTTTATAGTTATATTTTATAAAAATAGCAAATATTGGTCCATCTATTTACTGTGTGTATTAGTATAATTAAATTTATTATGCGAGAGAAAAATGAACTAGAATCATATAATACTGACATCTATGAAAAAATATTTAAAACGTTAGAAAGAGTGTCACCTTAGATACAAACCTATAGTATTATACAAAAATCTTGATTCTTAGTTTGTAATAATTTCAAGAGATGTCCTAAAAGATTTCAAAAAATATATTCGATTGTTAGCGCCATTTTTGCCCCTTTATATGAAATATAGGAAAAGTTGTTTACATTCTGGTTTGCGTACTCGCTAGGGACGAAGAGTTGACCATTTGTGATGTAGATGGCGGTACAATGTTCACATTGAATGGTTATAACATTGAAACGCAATAAAATACGCTGTTACTGTAAATAAAAAATAAAAATATTTTACATCAGATTTTTGTCATTTTTAATTTTGATTTAAATACAACACATTATGTCAGTCTAAAACAGGGGTGGGGAACCTTCTATTCTCTTAAGGCCGCAAAAAAATCTGATTCGACATAAGGCCACAGTAAAAATTGACTAGGGAATCTTTGGCCGGAAACAGGACTTTACGGTCAGAATATGTCAGGAATTTACGAATTTACATAAATTTAGGCCGCACCAGAGTAGCCAAAAAGCCGCATGCGGCCTTAAGACCGCAGATTCCCCACGCTTGGTCTAAATTAAAAGCTTCTCTGATATGCAACGATTTGCATAAGTTTCATATAAACATTGCAAAGTTTCATATATGCTGAATAGGTAGATGTGTAAAGCGTATAAGAAAAACGCATCAAAACGAACAATGATCAAAGGCATTCTCAGATGGTTCCCCTATAAATATTTTCAGTAAAATTGACGTTAATTTATCCAACGGAATTTTCCTAGCCGACATATCTCAGCTGAAACTTTTGCATAGCCAAACAAAAGCTTTGAAGGTCGGGGTGCACGAGGATGAAGGGGTGGGACAATAAGCAGGGCCCACCAGACCAAAGGACTGAATAAATGTGGTAGATAAATGGGCTAAGTAAATGGATGGACCAAGAATCATCAATTACTCCGTTATCTACAACTGATTTCTATTGTTATCGAAGATTAATTTCGAGACCCCAATTCATTATTTTTTTTCAATACATAGTTATTTTTTTAAAAATAAATACTTATTTTCGTATTTTATGATTTGCTAAATAGAATGTATGAATATTTTAAACCAGTTTATAGTAACATAATATTTCTACATAGGCCACATAACACAACTAATTAAGAAGAATTGAATGTACAGTATATAAGATATAATTTCATGTTTGTGTATGAACTAAATTTCACTTGATCCCATAAAAAGTAAAGTGATCTATGAACAACAGTTGCATACGTTATAATATTTTCATTACAATGACAATTGTAGCAAAATGTTTGATACAATTTCGGACAATTGTAGCAAAATACTATAATAAGATATTTTCTCGTATTTTGCTACAATTTATTTGCTTAGTGGTAATATCAATTTTTTGTCATAACTTGTTTTTCTTATTTAACTTTTGTATAAATATCACTGTTTCATTGTATTTCTTATCAGTTGACAATGCTCACAATAAGCGAAACCGGTCCTGATATATGAATGTTTTATTATTTTTATCAAAATATATAAAGCTTGAAGAAAAAAATGTGTTTTTTGTTTGAATACCTGATTAAAAACTTTCATTTAAAATTTTACAGGGTACATGTATTTTTCATTCTCCTGAACAATTACAAAAGTGTGTCTCGTGACGTTTTCAAAATACACGATTTGATTGCAATAGCAGTTAAATTTAACATTGTAGAGTTGTATTTCTCTTTGTCATATTCAAGTATGCATAACGTAAAGTCGATTAAATTTTATTGTTTTGTTATTTTCGACATCGAATGATATTTTAAACAATGGAAACGTTGATACGAAATATCTAATATATTTCATCTGACGTTGGGCACATAATAAACTGAATCGAAAAGCTTAGGATGGTGTTTCTTTCAGGAAACGTTGCGTAGAAATTTTGTATGTGATACATAGTACATTTTATGATATCCTTTTGTTTACGCAATGTCGGTTTGAGTGTCGATCTCCGTCGATTTCTGTCAATTCGTGCGTCCGTCGAATTCATCCCCCGGTGCCATCTTTTCGGATCAATGGCGCGATTTTCGCAAAGCCTCTATCAGGAAGGGTTGTTTGCTGTCCATATTGCGTATGGAATTTCACAAAATAGGATAATATCGTAATTGAAAAAAAATACCCGGTTGTAATGTAGAATTTTCATAGAAATTTGTTAACATTTTTTTATCTCATAAATAACATACATTTTTTAATATTTGAAATCATCTGCACATCAGGCACCAGCAAATTTATTTGAGTTTACATTTTCGTTCTATACTAATGTGCTAGGACTTGCGACACACGATTTATACATTTGACGAATTATTAGCAGTACTAGAAATTATATAAAATTTAAAAAAATAATCTGACAAGAACATGAGCCATTTTTGCAAAGCCTCAAAACCACTTTTATCTATTTCCTGTCGGTAGAATTCTTGCACCATAAAAATACCTGAGATATTAGCTGAACTAATGGATGCTCGTAAAACCGCATGTCTATCTAATGTTGTATGAAACAATTTATGACTAACTTAGCAAATTATATTAACATAGTTATAATAATATAAATGTATATAAAGATGAATGTTTGTTTGTCCCGTATGCGTTCCTATACCGTTCATCCGATTGCGATAGAACTTTGGTGAGTTTTTGTGCAAACGCCCTCAAAGGTTTCTAAATAAGTAGAGCCAGCGGTGGGCTGCCAACACGTTAACTATGGAGCAAGTTTTATTTATCACTCCTATATAATTATATGCAATACTGTATTTTGTATCCAAAAAGCTTTCAATAAACACAATTAAAACACGAAAACTTTCTTTCTTTGAGTGGCATTGCAACGCATGCCGGGTACTTGCTAGTAGTTAATAAAAATTAAATATTTTATATGTTTATAATTTCGATGTGAAAATTAAAGATTTTTGTCACATAAGTAATCTAGTGTTATCCATTACTGAAAAATAATCGTATGAACCTTTTACAAAAGTATAAGAGAATTGCATTCTGGGTGTGAGTTTTCATTTAACTTTTCACAAGTTTTTAGCATTGAAATGTTTTTTTTACATGTTTTCTATGGATAGCTTCAGTATTCTATTAAACATAGATTCTGTATTTACTTAATATGTAACATAACAATTTTATTTACTAGGCAAAGAAGCTCCTGTACAAAATGATAAGAAAGACAGTGACAATTTCAAAGAAAGCCATACTGTAAAGCCTTTTGTTCTAAGCTCACTCGTATCGTAGATAACGTAACTATCTGGACCACAAAGCCTTGCGGCAAATCCTTACCGCGACGGCTGCTACTGTGTGCCCCATCTACGACCCCTCTACGCCTGCCACCCGTCAATATTTACACTACTGATTGAATCCACTGGAATCCCAACATATATGGACGCTATCTACGAATGTACTACGCCAAACTACCCAGGCTAAATGCCGACATGTTTTACTTTATGTATTGTCGTAGAACTCGTAGATAATTGATATGTTTTGTCACGTGATAGCCTAGACAAAATTCTAAACGTTTAAAGTCATAAAAAATGTATTTAACTATTCGTAATACATACAAGTATTTTTTAGCAATTTATTATCTAAATGTAAATGCGAACAATTGTTTTAAAAAATGATTAGTTTCTTTTTTTAACATGTCCGCTCCCAATGTGGAACATATGAACTCCGAATGGGTTTTTTCGACTGACGGTGCTTGGTGGAATTTCAATATTAAATTTGAATCGTTCAAATAATGTACATTATCCCAAATATTGTCACTAACGACCCGATAAGTGTTTTTACTAGATTTTGTCACTAACGACAAGAGAAGTGTTTCTACTAGAGCTTGTTACTCAGTTGCTCAACCACTCATTTCTCAAAGAGAGTGGGAATAGAAGGATAGTGCTAGGACAGAACTAGTGGTAATCTAATCACTCTCGATACGCCCCGTTCATAGGATGGGTAAGAGGGGGGAATTCAACACATCACATACATCCATGCCTTCGAACAGAAATTCATAAAACGATTGAACAATCAATATAAAACTATCTGTGCTGAGATTCGAACCAGCGTCATCCATAACCGAAGCCAACAACATTGACCTCTCGGCCACGCAGGCGGCAAAGGGTTAGTATATTTTTAACAATTATTTAAAAATACTTTAATAAGGTTTAAAACGTTTTCTTTCCTTCGTAATAATTTATGTTTTAGCAATTGTCTTGAAACTTGTTTTGATAATATTAGTATTATTAGCAATAGAACAATCAGTAAAACATTGTTATATTATTTAAACATTTATTCTCAAATGGAATATTTTTCATATCAAATTTACATCGAAAATATCTCCCCACCAAATTTCTGTTAAAATGAAAGAACGCCTTGTCAAAATATATGGTATTTGTATTTTCCCTTATCGCAAAAAAACAAGTGCATTTTTTTAACTTCTGAATACACAGCATTGCAAACCATTAATAAAACAAAGTTTCCCCCTAACCTTATTATGATAAAGCATGCCTTGTTTGGAAAGGATTACAATCCTTGCATGTCATCTGTTAAACACTAAACAAACGGTGCACTACGCTAACTGGAATGGTTTGATTTGGACGCCATTGGGGGTTACAAAATTGTCAATATTTGCAGTTTAAGTAATGAACCTTTTGTTTTATTTGAAAAAGTGTGAACCAAAACTATAGTACTTTACTCTTACAGTAAACGTACTGATACAACTCATTATCAATCGTTGTATATCCACCATATTAAAATAATGAATCGAAAAACTTTTACTTATCTAATTTTTAATTAATATTTATGTGTCAATAAAAAACAATTATTAATTGCATTTATAATTATTCAAGTTATGACTTCTTAGCAAAAGACAAGTGTGATTCGATTCAACCTTTACGAAATATATTTCAACATTATTTTATATTTAATATACAAGTTGGTTGTTGAGTATCCCACCACCACCCGTTATGTGTATGCAGCCGCATTTTCACGGCCGCCTTCCATAACGCAATGCGATCAAGAAAATATTTTTCTTTCATATTATTGGCCCGATACCGAGCTGCATGGGACCTATCTTTAAAGCATGCACTGTTGTGATTATAAGATAAAAATAGAAAGAAATAATATAATATAAATGATTTCAAAATGAAATTTTGATAACATGACTTTTATCAATATTATCTCCATTGACGGATACAGGTGAAGGCATGGAGGCCATGGCCTTCTTCTAAGAAGAAATGGTTTTCTATTTTTTTTAAATTTATCAAAATTTTATTGTGAAATGGGCTTTTTAGTTATGTAGTTAACTATGTTTTATAGAATACATACTTAATCACTTTTAGGGTGTTCACTGTCAATACTTGGTGGAAATCCATTATATTAACAAAAACATAATATTCCTTTGTACTTTATTCCACTTTATTTAATAGGTTAGGACCGGTTTCACTAGAAAAAAATGCTCAAAATGAATGAAACCGGTCCTGATATTTTAAATAAAGTGGAATAAAGTACAAAAGAATATTATGTTTTTATTAATACATACTTAACTATGTATTGACTATTTTTAATCTACACTTCCACAAAAATCTTGGTCCAACACGACCCGGGTTTCGCCTCTCGGCATCTTCCGGTATTACTCAGTGCGCGAATGCACTCGAACTGAGCACATGTGGAAGTGTACATTATGAAAATAATTCTAAATTAACGTTGAATTTCCATCCAGCACCTTCAGTCGAAATTCTAAATTATTTTTAATCTATTTTTTAATGTATTATTTATGTATCATGTTTATTTTTAAATTGAATGGCCTACTCCTGGGACCATTTCCGGATCCGCCACTGATTATTACAAGCAATATAACTTGAAAAACAAGACGTATTTTTGTTTATAAACAAAAAATGTATAAATAGTTGAAAAAGTTCTGTTAAGATACTTTCATTGGAAGGCAATGTGCTCCACATTAGGAGCGTAAATGGATATGTTTTTTTATCAATCTTGTAAATTCGACATAAGATAATTAAAAATGAATTTATATACATATCTGTTCACGCTGGAAGATATGGTTGTTAAAATAAAAAAAAAGTTTACATGATAGACAGTTCGGCATGCCTCCACATTTGAATAATTACGATGTCATATCATTTTGTAATCCAAACAGTGATACACATTAACAAAACCTTTGTTGGACGCACAATGTAATTACTCACAACACTCTAACAAATTATTTTTTAAGGATCGCGTGTCGCAATCCGCGTTAAGCCTCAGCCTACATTTAAAAAAAGTGTTTTGAATAACAAGACTTGACAGTCACTGGCGAAGAAAATAAAAATAAAAAATACAAGCAGGAAGCAAACAATGCACCATTTTTCATCATTCAACGTTATCGTTACTCATCCACGCGCGTATAATAATTATTTGCGTTACTTAGTTTTTAAAAACAAGTCTCCAAATACCATGCAAGTGGATTAAAAAATTAAATCTTATACAGTTTTTACACTCCAAATTGGACACTTTACAAAAAAACAATTTTTAAGCAACTGGATAATTTATCAATTAGGTCAGGGGTTACCAACCCCGTGCCCGCGGTATATATTCTGTAAGTAAGTACATACAATAATATTTTATTATAATGTGCGTAAATAAACGTAATTCAGGGGTTACCAACCTTTTTGGACATTAGAGTGCATTCTAAAGTTAGGGCGGCGGGCACCACATTTTTTCAAGGTTATTTATAACCCAGGAATTTAACGATTTGCTCAAATTTTTCTAGCTCTTCCATGAATTTTAAAATCCGAAACCCGGGAATTTACCGATTTGCCCAAATTAGTAGGCGGGCGCACCGAAATCGGTCGGCCCGGTTTGGTAACCTCAGACCTAATTAATAAATTATCCATTTGCTTAAAAATTGTTTTTTTTGGAAAATATCCAATTTGAATTGCAAAACGTCCAATTTGATTTGTAAATTGTCCAATTTGAAGTGTAAAAACTATATATATAAAAATTAATGATTGTTTGTTCGTATTTTCTGCGTTGCCACACCGCTCACCCGATTGCAATACAGCTTTGACATTTTTTTTCTTGTTCTTCCGGGAAGGTTATAAGCATAATAAAATTAACTTACAGTAGGTCTTATATATAAAAATCAATGTTTGTATGTCTGCCATACAGTTCATTTTGACAACGTATGCTTGCACGTATGCGAATGCTTAAGTACAATTAACATACATTACAGTGGCGCGTGTGTCGTACCATATACAATCGGCAGTAAAGGTCAAACTTCAAACAGACAGAAAAAGAAAACATGCACTTCAATAAACATAATTAAAACACAAACACTTTCTTTCTTTGAGTGGAATTGCAACACTTGCCGGGAACCGGCTAGTATTATATAAAAGAATTAAACGGTTTGCGAACATGAAAGTAGCATTACCCACATTACATGAATATCCAATTATTTCTACAAAATTTTGAACAATAAGTTAGTAAAGATGATGTAACTAAACGTTAGCTGAAACGTAATAATAAAAAAAAATGGTTGATTTATATTTTTTTGATTATGACAATTATTTTGAACTGTGCACAATGAGATGATTATTAAGTTCAGACAGATAAATGTAATAATATTTTCATTCATCAATTATTAATAATAAATTTGATTCGAGATTTATCTACTTTTAACTGATAAAAAAACAAACATTTTTGTCTACATGTCGACTGCGGAAAGAAAAAAGAACGTAACCGTCAGTTTTTCCAAAACAGCTTTTTTCGATAATCACAATATATACAACATGACACAAATTCTATCAAAAGGATGTAAGGTGAAAATGCCGTATTAGTATCTAAATTTAGCTTTTAGGGTTGAAAAAAGAAAGGCTTGTGAAAATGGCCAGGAAAAAAGAACTTATAAAAAGTTTTGCTTTAACAATTTATTAAATTAATATTAGGCTAATTCAATAAAAAAACAGTTTATCAGTCTTCTTGCACTTCAGAGTTGTGTATATTTCATAATTTTCTCCTGTAAAATGTCATGTGTATGGGTTGCGTCCTTTTTCCTTTCCACAGTCGATATGTTCTATCGAGCAAAACTAAGTTTGTTCTATAAATAGAGCATCTTAAAAGTAACGTTTCAATTTTCCAAATTTACATTTTCGATGAAGATACACTATAAGCAAATTGGCTTTAATTAATAAAACCTTTCTCCGGATTGAATTTTAATTTTTAAAAGAGTTTGCCAAGGGGTTCATATTTAATTAGTTGGCATTGTTCCTTTTCCCTTGGAAAAGTAGGGCTGGTTTGAGACTCATTATATATTTTTTTTTCACTTGCTACTTTATAAATATTTCAATATGTGTTTAGTAGTCCAACATTAGGATTTATGAGATTAAATGCAGCTAATATTTACTTTACTTAATGAGAAACTTTTTGGTCGGTATTTCTTGCTAGTGAAAAATGTGCATTGCTAATTATGTTTATTTCTTATCATATCGATTTTGTTATTAACTTTTCCGGTTCTAAGCTCAAGAAATGCGACCCCAATACCCACATTTTCTTAAATATCTATTTTAATATGGGTGATACAATGTTTATAATTAAGATTTTATCATAGTTTTTTTGACCCTGTGTAGTTTATATAAATACGCGATAACGCGATAACACGATAAGCGCCCGCGATAGGCGATCATTCGTAAGATAACTGGGCTAAACTCGTCAGTTACAATTTCATATGTGTGCTAGGATGACGTCTTTTGTACGCGCAGCTTAAAATATGATTATTTATTAAAAAACCACGGATTTTTATAAAAAAAAATTATGTGGAATGATGCAGAAAGATATTTTAAAGTCCTTAGGCTATTTTTTGTTTGAAACTCATAAGAATAAGGCCAATAATGAGGAAACCACTGGAGTCCCTAAACGATACCCATCGGATGAGAAGTATTTTTCTAGTCTCCAAGCCGCGAGAGTTAACCCATTAAAATTGTATAACAATCATGGCAATGAAACCGTAAAAAGAACTGCTGCTTTATCTTGAGCATTTACAGGTGGTCCGACAACTGCTTCAATTTTGATTTAAAACAGTTGCAATATGTTATATAAAAATAGTCTTTTAAAGAATAAAATGGTTTTATAATCTATGCCATTTACATTTACCTATTTGCATTAAGCAATCATTTTCTGAATATTTTTCTAAATCAATAAGAATTTTCAAGTATTTTTTTGTCAGTTTAATAAAACATACACCATAATTTACTTAAATTGATTCTAAAGTGTCAATACAATTAGACATACAAACACAAAAAAGATATAATTCACAACGTACTAGTTTTGAGAAATCTAAGGTCTTAAAAGATTGGATAAATTAAAAATCACATTATGTTGAGAGCTTTCAAAAGTTATCGTAAATAATGAAATGAATATTTATCTTGCTGATGGTGTATGATTCATTTGAAACTCGCGAGTCATTAATGAGCTATCAATTTTATTATGACAATCGTCTAATTTTTAATGAAAACAATACTTGGCTTGCAAATAAAAATAGTTTTATATTTACTGTAAAAATTATTACAAATGTACTATTGACATTTTGAATTTAGGTTTTTAAATTCTTTAGCGTTGATTATTGTATGAAACTGTTTCGTTTCTTTACTTAGAAGTATCATAATATTATCCATCCGTATAAGCCTCGAAAGTTAATTCATTCAGTCCTGTCCGTGATATAAAGCGCATGTTGCACAGCTGAAATAATAAAGCTAGACTCGAATTATATAAGAAAACATCCAGCATGGCATATTGGCGAGATTCGTTAACAATTCATGATCGTTTCACTGTATATATTTTTTTGAGATTATTAACAATCAAATGTTTTCTTTTTATTGAAACTGTCCTATGAATACAACTACAAAAATTTAACACTGTTATATTGAAACAATAATAATGTATTCAAAATATGAAACACTATTTTAAACTAATTCAACATTTATTTAATATGTTCAGGACCAGTTCTCATCAGATGAAAATGCTCTTTATAAGAGTTTTTTCATGTAATAATTACTTTATAATGCTTTTTCAGTTTTGACAGTGAACACTTTAAAAGTGAATAATAATGTAATCTAGCGATAAGAGCTCCGCTTTGCCACTTAGCCGTTAGTCTTAATTTGTGGTACGAGTGATCATGTTTTTCAAACATAAGTTTTTATCTCAAAAAAATTGCGTGTTTTTGCAATTATTTATTAGGAATGTATTAGGAATGAAATAATCCGTAATCTTTAACAAATAATCTCTTATTTCTTCCTGATGCGTTAAGATTATGACATAATCTATTGTATTTAATTGTTTGAAGAATAACATCCGTATTCATGAGAATACATTATAATATGAATGATTTATAATTGGTAGTACCTATGTCGAGTATATTATCCAACACTGATTTGAAATGTTTTCAAATCTGTAGACGAAGCGTTATCGCCAGTATTAGACGGCCAAACTTTTACACTCAGCCATAAGTTTAGCAAAACTTTGTCGATGTTTCCATGCTGAAGAATAAGCATGTTATTATAATTTTATAAAGTTTATTATATCTCCATAGGAAGTGACATAAGCGAGATTTATACTTATTATATTTCGGAATATTCAAAAGGGGTTTAGTGAAATTTCGATGTAAAGAGAATTATATTATAAAGCGATTTGAAGGCAGATTCGCATGATATTTGGATTATGAATATTATCTGCATGAGTTTAAAATTACTTGCTATGATAATAATGAAACGTAAGATATCATATTTTATACATTACTGTACAAAACTTTATATTAATTATTTGATATCAAAAATATTTACGAATATACAAACTGTCAAAAAACGTCAAAATTAATATGATAATTAAGTATTATGAATGCAGATATATAGATTTATATAAACACTATTGTTTGAATTAACAAGATCACATATATAACGTTTATTTAGTTAAATATTTAATAAAAATAAAACAAACTAAGACAATTCCATTGAAATTCTCCTTTCATTGGAGTCTGTTCTCGATCTGAAGCATATGGATTTATAATTGAGCTTATCTTAAAATAAATTGTAATTATAATTGATTTTTATTTAGTTGCTTAACCTTTTCTTTTTGGCAAATGTCAAAAAAAATAAGGCTACGAGTGGTGAGAAATCACCCTTGCTAAGCTCCGTTTATTAAAACCACATAAGCGGGAGAGAATCTAAGTCTTTGCATATATTTATGCATTCAAATTAAAATCCATATATTTATTTATACTACCATAAAAACAAAATAAGAAACCAAAAAAACGCACCTGCCTCCGCCCTGGTAAATCCAGGACGTAACGCGGGAAAAGCAGCTTCAAAACACATGACGAAAGGGAAATTAGAGCACGGCTCTACTGGTCCTAGAATTTGATGTATAGATATCAGTCAGATTTAAAAATGAAAATTTTCGTTTTAGGATTTTAAGTCGTGATCACATCAACCGAAGAGGACGACGCTAACTACTCGACTACAGAGCCAGTACATAATTAATAGACGAACAAAACTTCCATCCATCGCTTCTAAAATAGGTTTAAATACTATCAATAAAAAATGAACCTGAGTTGACATCGTGGCAGGGAACGTGATTTTTTACGACGGCATGTTATGGGTTAAGAAAAATAAAAAATAACATTTTTTTACTTTAAGATTTAAAAAATCGTTAAAATACCTGCTTTTTAATCTAAGCAGATTTACGCAAAATAGAGTATCCATTGTTTCAGTTCCTATTCCCTAAACACCTGTCATCACACTCTTTTGGCGAATAGCCAATGCTGTGTTAATGCAGATGTCCGAACTGACAATGTGTACTTGTATTCTTGTTCTACTCTACGTAATCGGACATTGAGTTTGACATTTTAACGTTTATTGTGCTCGCAGACCATTTTGTTTTGGCGAATGAATTATGCATGAAACTTTGAATGCCAAATTTTATTTGTCTGTTTGTGCATTTATAACAAGCACCCGGCAGACAGTAAATGATATACGATACATTTATGAGATGCTTAGAAAATTACATACTATATTTGAGCTAGACTGCGTTGTATTTTTATATTAAAATAAAATCAAAAAAATGTTTCAATCTTAGATAGAATATTATTTAACATTATCTTCCTAAAACTAGACTGTTTTGATAATGTAGACATACGCCAAAATAACGCCATAGTAGCATTAATTTAATTGGAAGAATATTTTTAACCCATTTGCACTAGCTGAGCTTGGCTGATGTCTGATACTGCATTCAGTTTATGAAATACACATGACATTTTATTTATCACATCTCACCGCAAAGTATTTTTTTTCTTATATCCTAAACTTGTTAGTAACCTAACAAAATGTTTATTTAGAATAGACTGGTTGCAAAATAAACAAAATGATGATGTTTGTTTTTACATCTACCTTTAAATTGTGAAATGCATAAATGAATGCTTCATTTTAAGGTTTGATAGTGTAAGTATTTAATATAACATATCGATAGCTTCATTTGGAAGCAGGCTGATTCCAATAGTGTATTTTTTCTCATGATGTAAGGAATACAAAATAATTTAACCATCAAGCGGAATTAAAAAACTTTAAAATATACTACACTACTTTTATTATTTGTAAGTATAAAAAGTATTGATGTGTATTTTGCGAATCGCTTTCTCCTGGAATATTTCCGGAGTAGAGTTGCAGATTAAGTCGTCATTATTTTTCAACGATGCCTGTTAAATGATGGAGCAAGTTTTTGAATAACAAAAGTATGATGTATGTATAATATGTTATATGTATATAGATTATCATTCACCATAACACGCGTATTAACTATTACGACAATTAACACGCATTGAATCAGAAATAGGTATGATGATAAATAGACGTTTTAAATAGATTAAATTTGATACATTTTCAAAAAAAAACATTTATTTTTACGGATTAGTGGAAATTTATTTCAAATATAAAATCGGTTTGATAACTTTGTAATTCCACTAATTGTGTTAATTAAAGAATATACCGCAATGTTAACTTCATTAATAAAAATAAGACCTGACGTTAATAAGTCTGAAGATATTTCTCGAAATTTCAAAACATGTGTCACAATTTGTAACACACTCAACGGAATATCAAAGTTTTCAAATTTAATTTTATATATCTCACGTGTAAAACTAATGTTAAGATATACTGATAATTTTTTATTGTATCTTAATTGAGTTTCCTGTCGAGTTGGCAACATTTGTCTTTATTGTTTCATCATTAACGAGATTTAATTATAATATTTACACTTTTCTGAATCGATTTCTAATGTTATAGTCAAATGCATAAATGTATATCAAATTAAAAATATCCCATTAATCTAAAACTCCCTTTTTGTCTAGAGAAAGTTGTAATTCAAGTCATATTTCTGTTTTCGTATCTTCTTTTTGACAAGTAATAAAGATAAGTTCAGCTTTTGAATAATAGTTTTTGCAGAACAACTTCTGTTAAGATACTTTAAATAACAGTCCAATTTACACTCTGTATTGAAAATGGACAATCAACAAAGTAAAAAAATGTTTTGCACTATTTTATAATAAAATTATTCTTATGTAATGATATCAATCATACAACATTCATGCTTTTTCATGTTTAAATTATTTTAAACAGCCGAGGTAATAAAAAAACATTTTAACTAAAAGCTCGGCCTTTTTTGATATAGTGTCAAAGCTAAGAGCTTTTGCGCGTTTGCTTTGAAAAGCGTTTATGACATCACAGCGTTGCACCGTTGCATCGCAATTCTCGCTGGATAACCTGATTACAGTAATAGTTTACCCGGCGCTATTATCATATCACTATACCAAGGCTTTATATGAAAATTTGCATTGTCTTTAACGATAAATGCGTCCTTAGTTTGCTCCTCTGGGCGTTGAAAGTGGAACATTTGGGACAGATGCTGGTTACGCTTTAAGCTCCACTCTCTTGCACTTCTTGTGATTTAACACTTTATCAAAATGCAAGTTTAACATACAAATATTTTTAAAATACATGATGCATATATTACAGGGTTTTTAGTGCACTCTCATAATATAATATAGTCTAATAAATTTGTTCGTAGTAAAGTTGGACTTATAAAAGTTTTTTTCATAAAAAATAGTTGACATTTTTAGTCTGCAAGAAAAATAAATAAATAGCTTTTAGGGTGTTCACTCTCAATACTTGGCGGAAAGGTATTATATTAAGAAAAAAAACAATACTTCTTTGTACCTTATTTACACTTTATTTAAAAAGATCAGGAACGGTTTTGCTTAAGGCAAGCATTGTCAACTGACAAGAAACATAATGAATTAACAGTGCTATTTCTACAAAAACAAATTGAAATGAAAAGTGTAAACAACAGTTGATATTGAAAAGAATTTACATATTACAATATAAGTGATTCTATAATTACACAAAATTTAAGTGTTTATCACCTCCAACATATAAATAAAAAAATCATCAAAGATTAATAAAGTTAAAGTGGTGACAATGCTCGCCTTGAGCGAAACCGGTCCTGAATTTTATAAATTAAGTGGAAATAAAGTACAAAGAAATATTGTTTATTTTTTCTTAATGTAATGCCTTTCCGCCAAGTATTGACAGTGAACACAATAAAAGATACTTATTTATGCTTCATGTAGACTAAAAATTTCAATTATTTTCAACGAGAAGAAAACAATATGATTGAAGAAGTCAAATGCAAAATAGTGACATTGATATTTATTATGATTATAAAATCGTGAACACATATGATTACAAGCGTTATGTTTTTTGCCTTTACTACATTTCGTCAAAATTATTGTAAGATTTTTTTGATGAGAAAATCAGCACATGTTATTTTCTATATTAATAACATATTTTGATGCAATTTTTTTTTATCAAGAAGTCGTCTAAGCTCATTTATTTATTTTGACGCTAGCATAACGAGTATGTGGGTGATGAAAACCATGTATTTTTATAAAATGTATATCATACAAAATATTTCTTTTAAGACAATCAATTCTTGGTGGAAAGGCAATATATAAAATAATTGAACACTTTTTGAACTAGTGTCACATCATTAATTATATATCAGGGTCAATTTTTCCCATTGCGATCATTATCCACTGATGAACCTTGTATCATTTTATATGTCATCAGTTAGTAATACTTGCAAATGGCGAAACTGATATTTATCTAAAATAAATATTGAGGAATATAAAACTAAATTATTCAAATTTGCCGCCGAATCCATTGAAAAAGAATTATGTGAATTTAATACAAAAAGTGATATTTTTTTAAAATATGCACAAATACAATAAAATGGGAAATTAATCAATCAGAAAAATCTCAAATTTGATTTTAAAAAGTTCTACAGCAACGAATGTTGAATGTTGAGTTTTAATGCCTTAAGTCCTACATAATATCTTTGTGCTTTTCAATTGTGGGGTTATAATGCAAAGCGTACTATTTCCAAAAATCGAAATTTTCAGTAGAGTCAATTACTATAACGAATAACATAAAAAAAATAACATTTGCATAAAAATATGATTTCCAATTTGAAAACGACAGTTTTTTAGACATTTCATTTTAAAACTAATAGATTTATTAGACTTGAATTACTTTATCTGCATACCTAACTCAATATCTCTCGTAAAAATAGTACGTTTTGCATTATAGCACCACAATTATTGTTTAAAAATGCATATTCATCGCAAAAACAAACAAATAATTGACCAGTAAACCAATATACACAACCCCTTCGGCATTTCCCCGATCGGCATTGGGGTGTTTGATTTTCCAGCAATAACCCCTTATACGTGATGGGTTTGCCGAGAGCTAATTACACCTATCAATAAGCGGGGACCTGGCCTCCTCGGCTTGCACCGGGCGTCGGCGTCTGCCCTTCCGACGTCACTATTGCTCAAACAAACCTGCGGGCTATTTGACCAAGGCGCACGCCGCTAACGTGTTACCAACTAGACCACCTACCCACTACATACACCCTGCATGCCTCATGCCTCCGCATATTATTATTATTTGAACGTGCCAAAATAAGCAAAGCTATTGCATAGTTGAAATTTTATTATTGAAAGGCTTTTGCATGTATATATGTCATAGGTTTTTTTTATTTACATTAAAATTTATTTAAAAATAAGTTTAAATAATCATTACAAAGATTTTCATTCTCTATAAAAATTACACGTTATAAACACATAAAATTCAATGTAAAATAAAATAACTTAGATTATTCCACGTATTAATTTCGCACTTATATATAAGCAAATATTTGCGAAAGTAGTTGTCTGAGGATGCCTCTGAAAGAGGCGAAACACGTGTCATATTTTGTAACACAATACGTAAATTAATCTAAGTTATTTTATTTTACATTAAAATGAACTTCCACAAAGTTACCGCCGAATCCATCGAAAATACATATAATTCATGTTGCCAGTTATTTTAAAAAAGTATTAATAAAGATATGGATTTTTAATTATATCCCATTTGTGAATACTACTTATTCAAGTTTGAGAGAAATATTTAATACACACGTTATTTCAAAAGAAGCAATTCATAATTTAGAATTTTGACTGAAGGTGCTTGATGGAATTTCAATTTAAAATTTGAACTGCCTGAATGCTGTACTCTTCCATTAATCTTTTGGTTAACGACCCGGGTTCGCCTTTCGGCATCTTCAGGTTTTATCAAGTACACGAATGTACTTGAACTAACGAGCAGCATCATCATCATCAGTGTATTTTCATCTTTATACGAGGAACTGTGGAGTGAAGCTCCAATCTCCCTTTCATCTAAAGTTATACGTATATATATATTTTTAATTTAAATGTTGTGGGCCCATTTCATTTTATTTAATTCTATTTTTTTTTAGAATGCTTTGGGTTTGTCTGTTGAAACGAGCAGCAAACAATTTGTATCGTTTATATACAAACATAAAAGTGAATAATTATTGCTCAGTATAATTATTAATAACCTAATTGATATAACTTTGCCAGAATTTTTGACATTAATTAGTTTTAATGAATTATGTGGGTTGATTATAATTATCGCGTATCTATGAATAAATTATTGGGTATTTTGAAAGTACTTAGTTGCCAGAAGTTAACCTACAAAAGTGGAAAATATTTTTTTCGATTCACTTTTATGTTTGTACATAAACGATACAAATTATTTGCTGCATGTCAGTTCAAGTACATTTATGAAACCTGAAGACGTCGAAAGGCAAAACCTGGACGACAAGATCAATGGAAGAGTACAACATTCAGAAAATTCATACTTAAACCAATAAAATAAAGTAGATTCTTTCATTTTATGAGGACGAACTGACTCACCAATTGTAGTAAATATTTATTTGTTTACTGTATATATAAATAAAGTTCTGTAGTATGTGTGTAATAAAGCAAAAATACGCGACCTTCCCTCGCCACAGCAGTCTTCTTATTTCACTTCCATGTTCTCAATACCTACCCCAAAGTAGACACCAGAGCTAAGAGCAGGGAGCAAACGAACAAGAACCTGCGAGGCAACGCCAATTGCCTTTGACAAATAATAGATCACCCACTTATACGCTCTGGGATCCTGATAATTTCTGGAATTTAATTGCTTTTTGCTTGTGTTTTTCTCTTATTGTAATTAATATAGAACTGGATAAGCTAGCACACTATTTTTTTTAAGAGAAATTAATTTAATTTGAGTATATTCAATACACCTAAATATTTTATAATTTCAATCACAGCATCGAGTTAATTTTGCGTCACTTGCATATACACAGATTGTAATGGGTAAAACATAATTACTTGAACTAATACTGGAGACTTATAAGATATCATTATTAATATTCATAATTATTTTAATATATTTTACAACATATACTCTCAAAAAAATAAAGAAATACATTAAAAAATATTAGTTTAACTATTCACTTTTAGGATGTTCACTGTCAATACTTGGTGGAAAGGCATTATATTAATAAAAACACAATATTCTTTTGCACTTTATTCCACTTTATTAAAAAGAACAGGACCGTTTTCGCTCATTGCGAGCATTATCAACTGAGCAACATTGCAATGAGCAAAACCGGTCCTAACCTTTTTAATAAAGTGGAATGAATATTGTGTTTTTATTAATAGTTTAAGTATTGTTTATTATTAAAGATTGTTTTCATCGACATTTTAACTCTCATTTTATTTCAATGTTAGATTTTTTATATTTACCTCACACCGTGGATTATATTGTTTTGAGTATATATCTTATCTTGACACCCTGTAATCGTCCGTAAAAAATCACTTTTAAATATAATTCTTCGTAAAAACAATCATAAACTCTTTTCTGTTTACTTTCAAAGCAAGCTAGTTGACATAATAATTTAAACTATCAAAGTTAAAGATAACGTCCAAATTTATTATTAAAGTTTACAACAAAGCTAAAAAATAAATTTTAATTCACGTGCACACTATAAGCAATAGTTTTTAATGCTTACAAACACAATTAAACTTTGTCGCGATACTTCGCAAAGAAAGCAATGCAAATCATCCGAAAAACCAAAAAACGTGGTTTTTCCTGCAGACAACGCCGGTTCGAGCTTTAACACCGAACTCTCGGCCGGTAATTACGAAAAGCTCCCAACAAAGCCAAGGTTTTATTACTTTCAGATTTATAGCTTTTCTAGTTTCCGCTCCCTTTGTCTCCCATTCGCACCTAACGACCAATGTGTCCCCCTACTCCCCCTATGGCTCGCTCCTCTGGAACCGAACTGAACCGATTGCTCTATTTGGTCGGAACGTTTCGAAACCGATGCACTCGATTAAGCCGTGAAAATATTCTCAAGGCATGAAAAACTATTCGATTAAGATAAAAAACTATTCAAAACTGTTTAGTCTATTGAATATTCTTTTCACACTCAAGTTATGAGTGTACTCGATAGAAAATAACTGTATTTTTATATATATTGCTTAACTAAAGAATCATTATGTTTGTATTGATAAGCGGTAGTTGACTTTGTTTTTAATTTGATGAATTAAGTGAGTTTTTACTAAGCACGCGCATTATAAATACAACTTAAAAAAAAAAGCTTCCAACAAAAACAGAAAACGGTTGCACGCAAATTTTGCCTGTTGGACAATCGGGGTACTAGTGTTATTTAAGTCACAGTTTTTAAACCTTCTTTTGTGTCCGTGACTCTTTTTTAGACTCATATTTCTCCGTGGCTCCCTAGCCATTTTTTATTAGTATATAAGTTTTTCAAGAACAATTATTTCAGGATTGATGACTGGGGAAAAAGTGAGAATTTATGGATTTTCCAAAATGAAAAATTCTTATATAAACACGATACATTTATTTAAAAAACGTCGGTTCAAGTTCATCCGTACACTTGAACACTTGAAGATATCAAAATACAAAACCCGGGTCGTTAGTGGCAAAACTTGTGTAAATGTAAATTATTTGAACGGTTCAAATTTAATATTGAAATTTCATCAAGCACCTTCACTCGAAATCTTAATTTTTTTTTGTTAGATTTTGGAAAATACATATTTTTATAAAAAATCATGTTGTTAATATCTTTAAATCATTTTTTTTGAATTTTCAATACTTCATTACACGTATTTATTATGCATGGCTAATTAAATGTCAAAAACTGGACTTCAAAAAATTAAACTTTGTATAATTTATAAGAAAGATTCTTGCATTAACCTATCTCTTTATCGGAGTTTTTAATATATTATAGTATATATAGCATTGTTCTTATTTATAGTAAAGCATCATATTACTGTTCTGTTACCGCGAATTATTAAATGCTAAAAAACACTCATGCTTGATGAAAGAAACGGTAGAGTTGCATGCTAATATGAAAAATTAAATCCACTTGAATGTGAAATCTCATTGCAGAGAACTAAAGGGCTACACAAACGCACGTGATGGGTTAACTTCTACTTAAAGAAAATAACGTGGAGCTCGTGACTGGGTTTTGAAAGAACTTTCATGAATAGAAAATTCGTTGAGGGCTATATTCACCATGGTAATTTATTGAAGGTAGAGAATTAGAAGCCTTACTTACTGTTTGATAGAAAATATCTTTGCCAATTTAGTTTATGACGATAATAAAAATAAAAGTTTTGTAATTTTGACTCTTGATTTTATTATGTTTCCAATGAAAGATTACGGTGTAACTTTTAGGTTTTTCGATCGTTAAATTTGACACAATAAAGAGTTTTAAGTAGTTAAATCAAACCAATAAATAATTGTCACTATATTTTTTATTAAATAATAATTTAAATAATTTGTGTAATAAGTAATAAGTGTGTGAACGTGTAATATAATATTTGAAAAAAAACATGACCTAATATCGATTCTGTTAGATTAGGGCAGTGAAATTCATTTCATATTCGAATACTAGAAAAAAGCTCGAAATACAATTTCGTCGGCACTTTTAATGGAAAAAAATATTGATAAGTATATTTAATGTTTAATACTGTAGTATTTTTTTAAGTAAATAAATAATACAAGTTCATGTTTTGGATTTGATATTTTTTTGCGAACAAATATCGATAAAGTAACCTACGTAGATAGTCAATACTCTTAAGTTAATTTTATGTTTTACAACTGGTTGTAAGTAATTACAAAAGCACTATGAAGAATATAAAGAGAGGAGTAAATAACCAGACTACAAAATACAACTTTACAATTAAGCATACTACAAATACATTATCATTATTCTCCAACTAATTAATTCAAAAATACAAATGCAAGCTTGTTTGCATGTCGTCTACGTTTATTTATTTTTTTAAATATAAATTATTAATAAGAAATTCAATAATAATTTGATGTTAAATGACATATCAATCAGCAGAAAAATGTGCAATAAGAATTAACATTTGACGTCCGACATTGAGATATATAACATACAGAAAGAATCAGTGACCTTGTAATAGTCAAGCATAGGTTTTGCCGATGGTAAAAATATTTATAAATCCATCATTAATGTAGTCAAATAAAAAATAGCGTATCGGTCCAAAAATAATGTATCCGCTTCAGTCATGAACAAAAGTGTAATTATACTTGTCTTTCCGGTTTATTCATATTATATCATGTGTCCATTGCTATATCATACGTTTACCAGCATGCAAACATCTCAGTATTAAGTGAGGTGTATCAATTTAATTGAGCGTCGGTAGAAGAGCGTTCCTTGACCATCCTGGGAGACGTTTCGTCCGCGTCTGCACGGCTTGTTAGGCAATATCTACGCCGGATCAAAGACACGACCCATTCAGCGTAGAGCTTCCCGCATACATTGCTACGACCCGGATACTTTGATAACAAGTATATACATTTTCTTTTTGAATGCTATGAAATCTTTGCATAGTGTTTAGTATTTCATTTAAAAATTGTTTATTCATTTACTAGAGCCACTTAAAAAAGAAGAAAGAAAGAAAAAGATTTACGCAAAGCTTCTTTGTTTCAAAAACGTAAAGACATTAGAATGAGGATAAGAAATAGTCTACCAAATATATAAATATTATAATTTGTACTCAACGTTTTACCTTACACCATCCAATAAGATCTTATTATGGTTTCCGAGCGTATCGCACAATATAGTAGCATTGCAGCTTCAAATAATTTCAACAAGTGTCTAATCACAACAATCACAATAACAATCTAAGACAATTTTAAATCGTTAATGAATTCTGATCTATTTGGACGTCGTATGGGTAGGTTATGAAATGCATTTTAATTTATAATAATAAACATAATGCTTTTTCCACGTACTTAAGGTACGATTTCCTATGTCAATTACATACTTACTCTACTATTTTAAATATTTTCAGTTCGGGTTTTATTAAAGGAGATAGGAGTTTTTCTGAGAAAAACCATTCGTGTTACTTAAATAATGCATGGGAAAATGCCCTCTATAAATATGTTTTCATTTAGTACTGGATATATTATTCAACATGTTACGGTGACAAAAGCGAAAGCAAAATGTACCCGATAGCTTTTTACGTAAATTCATAGCGTTTTAAGCACGTATAGCGGAGCTTTGTGAGGTCGGGCTAGTACTTAGCCCACATAGCGATCTAGACAGCAATATAATTGCCTGCTTAGAAATTGTCGGGAAGAATTCCACCCTTCGCTTTTGATATACTTGTGCAGTTGTGATAAGTTTATGGCATGCATGCCTTATCATTATTTTCAATTGCATGTTTTTTCGGCATCGGCTTGTAATCATAATTTTTATTTAGTCAGATATTTAAATAGTTTTTATATTATTAATAAACATAACTTTAATTAGCTGCTAATAAATAATACACATATTTGAGGTGATGTATTCAATCTCTGCTCAGAACACATTATTAAGCTATGCAAATCATTTTTGGTCGTTAAACGTAAAAACCGAAACACCAAATTGGCTAACAGTGCTTTAAAATTTGCATTTATGAACAATAAACATGTAAACTTCCACTATTGATATAATTTAAGATTTCGACTGAAGGTACTTGGTGAAATTTCAATATTTAATTTGAATCGTTCAAATTATGTACATTCCCACAGATTTTGTCACTAACGGCCCGGGTTTCGTCTTTCAGCATCTTCAGGCGTTCAAGTGCACGGTTGAACTTTAAATTATATCAATAGTGCTAATACAGCAAGAATGGATGTAAACTTCCAATATAAATTCGCGGAACATTAAAATTATTAGTGTTTGATGAAACTTCTCAATTTATCAATTAAGCAAACGATAAAGCAAAACTGGAGCTTGTTTTTTAAAATAAAAAAATATATAAAAAATAAGTACAGAAAAAACATTTATCTTAGACAAGCGAAAAAATATTTTTTTTATAATATGGTACCTATATTTTTTAAAAACAACCTAATCATTTTTTTTTTATTTGAAGCACTATCTACATTTGTATAGGATCTAATGTAGTAATTTTTGTTACACTGTTCGCTCCAAACATACACAATGAAGTTGTTACATAGGAACTGCTTTTTAATTAGTTGCTCAATATTTATTTTTTAAAAGAGTACAAATAAAAAAAATTAAAAAAAAAGACAAGGGCTAGATTAGTGGTTACCTAATCGCTCTCACGACGCCATTTTTTTAGAACGCCTTAAAGCACAAATTGATTAATCGATTAAAAAATAATTTAAACTAATGAAACTGTTTGTACGAGTATTCAAACTTGTGAGCACTATAACCAAATAAAGAGTCTACGACTCGGACTAACTGATTAACACAAAAAAATATTTGTCAAAAGAAGTTAATGTAAGCTCAGTAATGATTACTTTTAGGGTCTTCACTGTCAATACTTGGTGGAAAGGCATTATATTAATAAAAACACAATAATCCTTTGTACTTTATTCCACTTTATTTAATAGAAAAGGACCGGTTTCGCTCATTGCGAGCATTGTGAACTGAGATTATGAGAGTAATGATTAACAGAAAAAGTTATCATCCCCTGCATTAGCGCCACTCGAAGTAGATGAACTGTCAGATGCTCGCATTCGGGGACTCCCCATTACTCCGCATCCCCGGCATCACAATAAGATGCGTCTCTCATACTCTGCCGAACCAAATGCGATGGCATTCAAGTATTTATTATTCAGAGATATGCGACGCGGTTCACGCTCGATTGAATGAATATGTTTGCTTCCGGTTCCACTCTACAAGATCGATTGTGGGAGCTTTGTAATATAAAGTTTTCCAACCCGCTAATCGATGGACGGCAAAATGTTTATTCACCTTAAAAATATATTTATAAAGTACAAATAAGAATAAATTTCTAAGAAATTGTTGTTTTATCTTGTACTAAATTGTTGAAAAATCACGTGTTCAATTCTTGTCTACTTGATTGGACGTTCAATGATTTAATACCGAAATGGAAATTGTCAACAGATATGGGTTCACAGTTTCTCCGATCCGTAGACACGAGCAGCATGAAAAATAACTGGCAATTTAAATTGGACAAGTTTTTGCATGTCACTTAATGCCATTTTTTGTTGTTGTATAAACATAGAAACTTTAGAGCTTAACGAAACTTTTTTTTCAAATAAGTGAAAATTATGCCATTAAATACATTATTTTGATTAACAACATTCAATGATAACAACAAAAAACTTTTCAATTTATATATTTTTATAAGACTTCAGTTGCTTCAACCTAACTATTATGACGATGACAAAAGCCGAAATAGCTATCAACTAATAAATATTAAAAAAACTGTAAAACTAAATACGTTGCTATTTTTACCCTATTATAATGGAGTTCTAACAAGTAAATGCCAAGTCAATAAATATTCTAACATGATTTTCTTTACAATAAGTTTTTTTACCATATACATCCTAAAGTGGAGCAATATTGAGTCTCGATGGAGTTTTCTAAGCAGATGTTTTTCTAAACTAACTGTAAGAAATATATATTGATTATGGGGATAGAAAGATAATGGCCCCCACTTAGATTTTTTTGGGATATGTGGTGAGCAGGAATTTTATAAATCACAGACATCCTGTTCCTTCAGAAAAGAATATCGTTATAAAAATCTGTCCGCACTGGGATTCGAATTCGTGAGCTCTGTAACCAAAGCTTGACCACTCAACCATGGACTCAACGTATCGTGTTGAGGTTGTGACTATCGAATATAAGCCATTTTAATATATAGAAATTCAAATAAAATTAATGGAAAAATTTCCCTTCTAAAAGTATTTGTAACCTACAGTGACTTATAAAAAATCATTTTCGATTTTATTTATGGCATTACTAATAATTCTTAGTGCAGCTATTTTTAGTGATCTATCTTTCAAAATAATTCTTTTTACTTATATATAATCCTGTTTAACATAGAAAGACAATAAATACACTGAACAAAATAAACGGGCTCGCCCCTCCATTGGTATTACAAAGAAAATTTGACAAACACTCAGTTAATCTTTAAAACACACTCGATATCGTCCAACCTACTTTGAAAACAAGAATAAGTACAACATTTTGCCGCCTTCAAAGCCGGGAAGAAAATAAATCATAAATATTAATGCGGAATTTATTTATTTGTCCTCAACAAAGTATTATATAAGAATCAGTAACGTGCTAGTAATACCAACGAAACGAAACAAAAAGTAGAAGAAAAATCCCCGAACCGTATTTATGGATCAATCTGAATATCTGATTTTGACTTTACGGGTTGTTAGTTTCCAGTTTCTGTGGTCATACCCATACATTATTGGGGGAAATGCGAATAACTTGAACTTTGAATGTAGTGCAATCCCATGTGTCAGAATTGAATGTTAACAATGTATGTAAAATAGCAATATAAATATACTCAAAAACGCATACACAAATAATAAATCAATTTACGCATATCAAGTGTTAGTTATATAAAAATATTTTGTTGTACTTCGGATATTCTTAAGCTATTTTTTTTTTAAGTAATTACATTTTTCGGTGATTGTCAATTTTATGTTTCTAACATTAAGCCAAATTCTTTTATTATTTCTGATCGATTGTTGTTAAATAGTTTGTCAATTTGTTTCATATTTAAAAATGAATGCTTGTTTGTTTGTCTCGTATGCGTTATATCATTCATTCGATTACAGTAACACTTTGGTGAGTTGTTGTGCGGACGCTTGCAAAAGTTTTTCACTAAGTACAGCCAGCGGTGAGCTGCCAATACGTTAACAAAGGTCTCGCTTTATATCAATGCAATCCTCGGTGTTCTGGGGAAGCAGTAAGTTT
Organism: Himalopsyche anomala; assembly: GCA_031772345.1. NCBI lineage: Eukaryota > Metazoa > Arthropoda > Insecta > Trichoptera > Rhyacophilidae > Himalopsyche > Himalopsyche anomala. Next base: position 36,782,685 of record CM062822.1, on the reverse strand, counting down.
GTTTAATCACTCCGATGGAATTATATGCCATACTTAAATAAGAAATCGATTGTTAATTAATACACTTATAATACGTAGCAATATGCAATTTACAAAAAAATATTGTGTATCCAAAAGCACTTCAATAAAAAGAATTAAAACACAAATGCTTGAGTGGCATTGCAAAGTATGCCAGGTATTCGCTAGCTATTGATAAAACTAACTCAAATATAAATTTGTCAGAACACTTTACATATAAATAAAAACAAATTCATTTGAATTAACAATATAAATACAAAATGAAAAGTTTGAAAAAATTAATAATTTATACTAATCAATATGAAAGTATTTCTTTATTGAAATTTATATAATAGACACTATAACTACATATCAGATACTTTGAATAAATATGCAAACATTATTATGGATTTCAATATGACAAACAGTATGTTTTTCTTTGATAGTCTTCTGAACACGTTAAAGCTAAGATAATTTGAACCCATGATAAGTGAAGTGAGCTAAAATTAAGTGAACTTAGTATTTATAGATTGGAATAATGCTTTCTTCCTAAAATAAAAATATGCAACTTACATAAATACTAAGTAAAAACTTGATTGTATTTAAATGTTCGATAGATGTTTTTACCATTTTAGTTATTAGCTCACTTCACTTTTCAAGGGCTTATTTCTAAGTGACTTCTACTACTAGTCATAAAAAGTAATTGACACAAAAATCGTCTCGCAAATATCTAAAATAATGCAATGTTAGAAAACGGCAATATTAATAAACAACTGAACGTTGAATTATATTCATATTTTATATAAACCATTTTGTCGTTAGCCGTATTCAAAATGCTTTTATCTACAAAATACTTGTAAATAGTTTATATTGAAGGTGATATTGGAAACCTAGCTAAAGCGTTATTCATTTAAGTAGGAGCAGTCAGGAAACGACTGCAATGTGTACTCTGAAACGAAGACTTCATAATATAACACGCGCAATTCAAAACATCTGAAGATGATGCGACAAAAAATATTCGGGGTTCATATAAGGCGTGAAGGGTGCATAAAATTGAATCGGAAATTATGGGGAGTCAACAAACAGATTTCTTCCGAACGATCTTGACTCAAAGCGGCCGAATACTTCTTTCTTTTTATGACAAATCCGCCAGTGAAATATCGGAAATATTGAAGGAAATAAAATATATTATTATCATGTGGGATAAAAAGAGATGGTGCTGGTTTATGATCTAACCCTTTCTAGAAAGTGCATTTAGTTTGTTTATTTTTATGGATTCTTACCCTATGTTGCCACTGCATAGTTACGCAACACATACTTTCAAACTAGAATATGCCGAAGCTTAAGTAAAAATGCTTATATTAGCATTTTTTTTCATATGCATCAGAAATTGATTTACACCAAGAAAGCCACTATTTATATAACCAAAGAAACATTTTTCTTAAGCTTCAATAAATATTGACTTCTGATTAATGCCACTTTTTCCGATTTTCTTTAAATATATCTTCAAGGATTAACGAATGTTTGTCGGTTAACGTTTTGGGCTTCCATGCCGGATCTCACCGGTTCGAGTCTCAGTATGAACAGCATTTTTTCGATCGATTTGTCGATTTTGGTTCGAAGGCATAGGTGTTTGTGATGTCAAAAAATTCCTTCCCACCCATATAATCCTGTAATAACTGAGCGTCGTGAGAGCGATTAGTTAACCACTAGTCCTGTCCTAGCCTTATCCTTCTATCTCTACTACACTCTTTGACAAAAGGGAGGTTGAGCGACTGAGTAATAAACAGTTCTCGTAGAAAAACCTCTATTGAGATACCTACACTAGGAGACCATATGATCCGCATTGGGAGCGGACATTGATAAAAAATAATATTTCCAAGGTCTATCGTGAACATGAACATAAGAGTCATTAGAGTACTTCACTCAAAAAGATATATTGGTATCCAAAAGAACATTCTTACATAAGCCAGAATTATTGCCTCATTTTGATTGTTGACACTGAGTTTAACAATCGTTTGTTGGTCTAAATCAGTAGTTCTAACCTTTTTGAAGTCACGGTGCACTTTTGATCATGGGAAAAAGTGGCGGTGCACCAGAATTAAGAGATCGAAAAAAATATGTGGACAAATTTTTTTTTTGACTTTTTCGGTTTTTACTATTTTGCGGAATTTTTCGTTTTCACCAATTTTTTCGTGGAGCACTTGCAATAAGCTCGCGGTGCACCGGTTAAGAACCACTGGTCTAAATACTAGATAAAATCAAACCCCAGCAAGTGGATTTTTAGATTTTTGATTGTACAAGTATTCCAAAATCAATAAAAATGTTTTTTTTGGTTTTCATTGTCAATATCGGGTAAATAAACATTTACAGTAGTTGTTACATGATAACTGATTTTAATCATGTCTTTTATATCTTTTTTAGGAAAGGTTAAGGCAACGATTAATAATATTAAGAAAGAACCAGTATTAAGCCTAATGATTTCACTGCATCTAATTTGAGAATATCATTGGCTTTGGGGAGAGAAATAAAAACATCATATGAATCCACGCCTTTTACATATAAAGTCAACAGTCTATCAAAAAATAAATGAGCGTGAACTGTTTTCATCTCGGGATTCAAATCTTGACCAAGCAACTGAGAAAACTAAAAACTAACAGACTATTTGACTACGTACGAGGTTGTTTTATGAACAAGCACGATACAAATCATTCCAGAAAGCGTCATTGATCATCCTCGCATCAAAACATCTATTCTCACTATAAATCCATAAAGTTAGTCTACAGCAAAAAATAATACCAGTTGAGTATGTATAAAGTAATTATTAATGAGTTGTATTTTATTGATCATCCAATAACGCGATTTAAAGTTGTCTAGACCGTAGATTTGCAATTATCACTGATGACTCTATTCCCTGCAAATATTTACCCGTTAATTAACTTTTATATTGACATTACCTTATCTCTCTGGGAAAGCAAAAAAAAGTGATTTGTTTTCAGGAGTTTTTTTTTCAATTTGTTGTGTAAATACATTAAAAAGCTTTACCGGGCTTTTGATCGCTTTTACTGTTCCATGTTTTTGAACGCAGCTTTTTTGTTAAATTTGTTTAAACTTTGAATTGGATGTTTGCTACAAATATTCATTGTATTGTTTGTTATTATTGGAAATACACTACAACGTTACAAATTTCATTTGTTCAAACTCGTGTGTATGAATGAAAAGAAAAATATATTTGATTTTTCGCAGATATGAGTATATTCACCTGCTGTAGCCCAGTTGGTTAGAGCTTACTCTACCGATCATGCAGGTCTGGGCTCGATTCCCGGTCAGATCACAGTGAATTTTAGAATTATTCAATTCAAAGTTGTGATCGAAGACTTGGGTGTTTGTGATTTTAATTCACATTATTTCCTCTCTTCCCATCCTGCTGATCCTTTAAAAATTGGGTATAGTAGTAGCGATTAGCCAAACCACTAGTCCTGTTCTACTCTTATCCTTCTTTCCCTACTACTCACTTTGAGAAAAGTGAGGTTGAGCGACTGAGTAACAAACAGTTTTTGTAGAAAAAATACTGTTAAAATACCTCTATTAGGAGGCCTTATGCTCCACATTGGGAGCTGATTTTTAGTGAAATTTCAACAATAGACTCAAAGTAGTTGATCAGGACTTAAATTCTGTGACCACATCATCTGATGAGATGCAAACCGTAACAGAAAATCGATGAAAGATTTGATACCTTGAATTTGTCTTATATTTTGCATTATAGCAAATTTAAGGTATTGGAATCACGTGGGCTTATCTACAAAAAAAGTATTTACATATATGATTCAACTTTGTGCTAATATAAAACAAAATAACTTTGATTATTCCACGTATTGTGTCACAAAATGTGACACGTATTTCGCCTCTTTCAGAGCCATACTCAGACTACTACTTTTGCAAATGCTTGCTTTAGTACAAATTCGTAGTAGTAGTTGTCTGAGAAAGTTATTTAATTTTATATTAAAATGAACTTCCACAAAGTTACCGCCGAATCCATCGAAAGTATTAACTTTGTGCTTCTAATATTATAATTTCATTTGTAGTTATACTAAGCGGTATTTTCTAAACAGAATAACAGTGTATGAACAAGATATAGTTTTATTTCTCTTATAAATATGAGTATGGCATTGCCAAAACCGAGCATAACTCAAAATACGCATTTTTCTAGTAAAACTTATCTTAATTAGCCTTTTTTTCTCTTCCTTATTGGCCTTAGCCTTTGAGTTAACAGGTTGAAGAATAAGTGATAGATTTTACATATCGATGAAATTTACATATACTTGGTAAAACTCTATTTTTATAAGATCAAAAATATATGTATTTTAGTTATATATTCTTTATTATGTTGATAGCTGTTTCGGTGTAACGCACTCGTCAGAACTATCAAGGGTGTAATGTTGAAAAAGCTGTCAACATAATATTTTGTTGTAAATCTCAAGTGTTATTAGTATTTTGATTTATTATATTTTACTAAATATTGTCATTTCGAGTCATCTAAAAAATGTACAAAAATTAAGATTTAGGAAAAAACTACCATAGCAATATCGCCTTTTAGCAGTTTTTTAGTTTCTACATGTTTATTTAAAAATATCTCAAATCAAGATTGCACACCACTTTTCACCATATTTGTATGCCTTCGTTATATGGTGATTGAATCTCTAAACCAGAACATAATAAGAATGTCACAAATATTCCTATTAATGAAGTTGATTTTTTAAATACATTAGCGATCTAGAACAAGGTGTTTTTACATAAAAAAAACAAATATTTACTTCTTATTGTTCAAATTCATAATACCGAATAAACTTTAATCGATTGATTGAAACTTTTGTTAAAATATATTTTGCACGATCTTAAAGAGAGATATTAAAAAATATATGATAAATATTAAAATTATTAAAAATCATTTTTATCATATGACATTAATGTTAGTGCAGGGTCGTTCATAAAATGAATTTTCAGTGCATTGAAAATGTTTTTACGAAATTATATTTTAGTTATTTCCCCTTAGATTTTTCCCGGCAAATTTTCAAGCGAATGAACTAATCCTGGCCGATTGGACTGTCAATCAATGTTCGTTAGGCACAGAATAAAACATTACATAAACGAATCAAAAATGACTCAGTGCATCGACATTATGGATATTTGATTTTTTCCTTTCTGAGAAGAGGGTTGATGCTTACGATGCAAGATACTTTAATTTATGCTATTGCTTTTATTTTTTACTCTTATGATCTCTAGCTGAATGATATTATAAGATTTAATTTTAAATACTATTTTTTTCTAATAATACTATGTTTCGTTAAAACTGACGTTAAATCATTTTTTTCGATTAAATTCGTGTACTAATTAATAAACTATGATGATAAGGGTGATTGGTAGAACTTTTTCGATTCGTCGAGACAACTGGTTCATGGCGCAGTGGTCAATTTCGTTGATTTCCGTGACGAATCTTATGGGTTTGAGTCCCAGTACGAACATCATTTTTTCAATCGATTTATCGAAGGCGTGGGTGTTTGCATTTTTTAAAAAATTCTCCCATCCTTCCAATCTTTAAATAAAGGAGCATAGTAAACACAGTAAACTTAACACTAGTCTTCTTAACCTTATTATTTCTATAAATACTATTTTTTTAAAGAGAGGTTGACTGAGTTACAAACGGTTCTGTTGAAGTATCTTCAATATGATGTCATACGCTCCAAATTGACCTGCGGAATTGATCAAAAAAATTGAACTTTAATATAAAATTAAGTCATTTGGATTTCTTTCTTGTCAATTACAACTTGGGTCAATCCTTTCGGTTTCTTTGTCTATTTAAGCCTACAGATGGAAATGGACAAAATTTTGATTTGTTATTTGAGTTATGAACTGCATAATTTAGATACACAGCCTCTGAATTGAAATATCAAAAAAAAAAATATGTATCTAAGGATTGTTTATCTTCATTCATTAATTTGACTGCGTTACTTATTTATAAAGACTACTTTTTAACATTATAATAAATAAAGATCACCGGAAGTAATCATTTTTTATGTTTTGATGATTATTCATTGAAACCTAATTTCAAAACAGTTTTTATTATAATTTTTTTAAAAATGTATACATTAAAATAATGTTTCTGTACTCCAGGCATTAAAATATTCAGACTACAGTTTTGGATCGCAATAATTTTGCAAAATTTCTCTGGAAATGATTTTGTCGCGTATTCTAAGATATAAAAAAAAGCCGAGACTTTAAAATTGCTTGTTGTAATGTTACCAGTAGGCAATATTAGTATATTGTACATTTACATTGATTGAGGCTTAAAAATAATTATATAAACATTGTTCATGTATTTTTCGTCAGCATATTTGCTCTAAAACTCTTTACAGTATAAGCCTGCTATTACCTAATCGCTAAAAAAAATTAGGACAGTAAAAGTACAAAATTTAATATTTTTTTTGCATAATTAAAAAGGATACAAATTTACCCCTTCTGGTTACTAAATTATTTTTAAATCCAATATAATCCGTCGCTTAATATGTCACATAAAGTCCCCAAAATAAAATAACGTATAAAAAGGAAAATCACAGCCGACGAAGAGTGTAAAGTATTTTTAAGGTTGAATAGCAAAATTGTGGTGAGTGTTTGTATGTATGTATCAGACTCAGTGCGTGTGTCGGTGTTCTACAGTTAGTTACCCTTGTCTAGAGTGACAGCTGACATTGGATGGAGGGAAATTCCCGGCCTCGGGCAGCTCGTGCTTCCTTGACTCTACAAAGGTTCCAGACTGGTTATATAACTACTAAAGTGCATGAAGTGATTTATTTATTTACTAAATAAAAATGACCCCAAAAATAGTAGCAATCGTCTTGTAATGGTAGATAAAAGTCATCTTGAGCAACTTACTGATTTTAAGTTCTTAGAGTTGTGTCAGTATACAATAAGATTGAAATTTCTGGAAGGTCAGTAGAATTATAAATCAAGTCGCATTGATTATTGGATGGGAGATCTGAAAAAAACGAAGATTTATAAAGCTCATATTTTTACACGAGTCTTTATTGCTAACATATGTACTGACATTCTGTCATAACAATCATTTTTAATTAATTTATTTTTCAAACGGATTTTTTAAATCAGCATAATGAATAAAGTGAATTAAATTTCTTTACAGTCCCGATCCTACAATATTTTTGTATAGCGAATAATTGTACATAATTTATCATTATCAATTGTACATTATTTGTATTTAAAAGTATCTTTTAGATTTCCCAGAAAAATATAATGATCTTTAAATCCATCTTGATTGCCATTTAAAAAAATGATATTTAAAGATATTTATATAAACATCTAGTAAAAGCTTTATACATTTACAAACATATTTCTTTTATGAAAACGCAATCATTTTATGACTCAAGAGTACAACTTACTTATGAACAAAACTGTATCTCATACAACCAATTGCTTTAATAGGCCAGTGCTTGTTATCCAATGCCTCTTGCTACACAGTGGAAGAGAACAAGGCTTAATACAATTGTCAGAATGAAATTTAATTAACGAGAAATTCGTTTCGCAACTTCTGTTGTGAGAGCAACACGCAAAAAACAAAAGGTGTCTCCTGCCTCGACTGCTGGGGTGAAATTTAATATGCTGTGTATAGCTTGCATAAGGGTGGTATTCATCAGATAAAGGTGCATTTCACGCCTATCAAATATCAACGTTTGATGCACTACAAATGCTAGTACGGTCCTCGGGGAAGCCCTGTCCGTTACGCACTTCAATGTAATATTGTTGTTATGTCATTTTTTGCATCACATGTCAAATGAGTGAGTGCCGTGGCCAATGAATTGTTTATGAAGTAAGGGAAACACGAGGTTGTTTTATAATCCAATGATTGACAAATATGATTTCCATTAATAAAAAAAAATATACATTAAAAACCTTACGGATAAAATAAAATAAAAAACTAAGCCAATAATACAATTATTTTAATTAACTACAACTTTAATTTTATGGCCGCAAAATAACTGTTGTATTTTAATAATCTGACATATAAAAATGCATGTTTGTTTGTCCGTACTTTATGCGTTGCCACACCGCTCATTCAATTGCAAAATAACTTTGACAAACTTTTTGCTTGAAGTATATATTCCAACCGACAAATAAAAAGTGGTGTGTCAACAACTAGTCCTTTTTAAATTCATCGTACACTCTGGTTAAAAAGAAGTTGAATGGCGGACATTCAACAGGAGTGCTATGAAATTAATATAGATCACACTGACAGATGATATGGGTTATATTAATAACTAACTGGTTCTTGGCAATCGTTGCAATGGCACTCAAAGAAAGAAAGTGTTTGTGTTTTAATTGTGCTTATTGTTAAGGGTATGTTTTCTTTATCTGTCTGTTTGACGTTTGACGTTTGCTAGAAATTTTCTATGGTACGACACAAGTGCCACCTACAGTCAGTTAATTAAATATTATAACCTTCGCGCAAGTGCAAGCATACGTTGTGAAAATGAACTGTATGTAAGACATACAAACATTGATTTGTATATATAAAACCTACTATAAGCTCATTTTAATATGCCTGTAAACTTTGCGCAAGCTAGCAAAAAGTTTGTCAAAATTTTATTGCAATTGGATGAGCAGTGGCAACGCATAAAATACGAACAAACAAATATTCATTTTTGACCTACAAATTCGTATAAGAAAAAATATTTGCTGAATTGCCCACCTATTTATTCCTCTAATAAATTATTTCTTCTCAGTGTTAATAATGAAACCGATTTTCTTTAACATTTTATTTATATATAGTTTAAAAATGGGAAAAATAAGAACATTAGTATGTTCATTTATGTCAGAAAACGTTATATATTCACTTCATACATTTTAAATTTGTATGTAACAAATCCGAGTCATTTCCATCGCACGACGTCAGATGGCACTGTGAGTAATGCGATTGAGTTAAGTGCTGAAAATAGACGCGTTTTCCAATACGATTTGATATTTCAATGCGTAGCGAGGAAAAACTTCAATAGCTTTTTTCCTGTTTTTCTTGGATTTAAATAAGATAAAACGGTATTTTCCATGAAAAAGAAGACAATCGTAAACCCTTTAACACTCGTGGGAATTCGGCACGGTTTTCACCCTTGTCACCAGTGACGGCCCCAAAAATCGATAATACTGTATGCTTCAATAAACGTTTTTATTTAACAACAAACTTTTATGTCTATTTCAGTGTCGAAAGGTTTGTTGTAGCTTTTCAAAATAGACGAACTATATTTTTCCGTTCTTTTAAATAATCAAGACTAATTTCGTCCAACGAGTGTAGAATTTGAATTCAAGATTGATCCATTCGTATATTGATAAAACTAATTTTGTTCTTAATCCATTTTAAGCCATTTGATCTTTGAAAAATCATTCTTTTATTGTATCTTTGCTTCGGTAGTGTAACTACGTACAAATATAAATATATTTAGCCAAAATAATATTGATACAGTTGAAGATCTATAATATTTATTAAAATATGCCCCTAAGTATAGTCAACAATTTCCGAAATTAAAACACAGTTAAAACTTTTAAACAGATTTTGTCACTAACGACTCCGGTTTCGCATTTTGGCATCTTCATGCGTTCAAGTGCACGAATGAATTTGAACTGAAGTTTAATAAATAAAAGTGTCGTGTTTATATAATAAATAAATAAATCACAAAGTTTAAGGCTATTGCTGGCGAATCTGAACTGTTATAAAAACAATAAATTTTGACTAAAAACACGAAACTTTAACATTGATTTACTATGAAGTTCAGTCAATTTTGCTGTACTAGCAATATTGATATTATCCCGTAACATGCCAACCTAAAAAATCACGTTCTCTGCCATCATGGCATCTCAGTTTCACTGTTTATTGACAGTATTTAAACCTAAGTTAGAAGCTAAAAAATAATTTTAAAAATGTATATATGCTAGAATACCTAAAATAATAAATACTTACTGACAATATTAAGAGAAATATTGAATGATTTAACGGCTCAACTATTTGCGATTGCATCATGGGCATGGAGGTGTTATTTAAGATTTCGACTGATAGTGCTTGGTGGAATTTAATTGTTGGTAAAATTCTACCAAGTCCCTTCAGTCGAAGTCTTAAATAAGAAAACAACATTGGAAAACATTCATTCACATTAACCAAAAGTAATATTATTGTTTTTTTTCCGTTGAATGACAATAAACAAGCTCTATCAATATCAAAATTGTAGCTCATTACGTAAAAAAAAAATATAAAGAAGCACTACTCTTTTGAAAAATTTGTATAAAATCATATTAAAACTTTTTTTTAATTTGCTTTTCAGTACCAAATTTGGGAATAAAGAATGATGGTCACCGACTCAAGTAATCTGCCCCTAACAAGACGGGGTGGGTAGTGATTGCGACAATTTATCAGCATCACCCGTTTCTCTTTCCCAATTTATTTGTCTAGTTTACTTCAGGTGTCCAAATAAATTAGTTTCCAAACTTTTTTCTATACCCCTATCTGCAGAAAATACATGTTCATTTTTTAAAAACATTAAGTAAGTTTTTACTATGGTTATAACAGTTAAAATTGTAAAAGTACAAATATTTTGCTATTTTAAATGATTTAAGGAATATAATGAATTTATTAACACCTCCATGCCCATGATGCAATCGTAAATAGTTGAGCCATTAAATCATTCAATATTTCTCTTAATATTGTCAATAAGTATTTATCATTTTAGGTATTCTAGCATTTATACATTTTTAAAATTATTTTTTGGCTTCTAATTTATGTTTAAATACTGTTATTAAACAGTGAAACTGAGATGCCATCATGGCAAGGAACGTGATTTTTTAGGATGGCATGTTACGGGTTAAGATCGAAAAAATATTTTTACTCTATTTTATTAATAATATAATACATAACGCGGTTTTATCATAGTTAGAACTAAAACTTGTATAGTTCTAAAACCCGATGTCGAAAAAATATTTTTAACGCATTATGTAGCTATTATATGAATTGTTTTTTGGATTATGATAAAATATTTTTTCAAAATTCTCCCTTTGCTTATTTTATGTATTACATTTGAACTGTTTGCGACTTTCCTTGTTTATTTATTTTTCTATAAAAGTAGCTATAGTTTTAAAAGAAGCCATGTAATTTTTTATCAAAGTTAGTTACTTTCAACATATTCAGATTTCATAGTATTGTATTTTATCTTTAAATTCTTTCCATATATCTATTACCAATTATTGTTTGTTACACCCTTATTAGTTTCACATGGATTTATATAGATCAGTGCTTACGAACCTTTTTCATGTCACGGACTCCTAAATCTGAAAAAAATAATCTTCGGACCCCCGAAATTGAATGAGCGAAACTGGTCCTAATTTGAAAAAAAATGCTTATTTTGTTTTTTTAATTTACTATGATATATTTTCTTTGTGTAATAAGCTTCTGAAACAGCTACAAAAAAATACACAATCCTTAAGTAGTTTGATTATATTGTTTTATTTTTATTTAACAGCTATAGAATTCCACCTAGTAAACTACACTACGGAAAATGAGCGTATTTACATATAAAATAACTTAGATTATCCCACGTATTGTGCTACAAACTGTTACACGTGTTCGTTTCTTTCAGAGGCATCCTCAGACAATCTTACTTTACTGTATTTACGTTACTTTTGTGGACTATGTTTTACAGGGGCTATGGTTTTTTTAGTCAACAAAATAAAAGTCCAAACAAATCAAATGTGCATATTGACATCTGGTGACAGGACACTAAAAAAAATGATTCATTCAAGTCGTTGCTCTTCAGTCATATTCGAACTGTGTTTAGAGGTCAATATCAAAATTAGCCTTTCACGCATTTTATTCGAGGTTTAAAACACGGTTTTTCGTGATGTTTCTTTCTTTGAATTGATCTAGAGCGACTTAAAACAAATCATCTTCAAATTGATTTCACGTGATTTAAAAACTCCTAAAATATTTTGCCTTGGCAATGATTTCAAATATTAATATCAATTTGTATTTTTTTTTTAATACTATAATTAATAGGTGTCATTACTTACAAACATCTAAAAATGTATGTCTTCATAGATTAAATAGTGTTGTTGAGGTGTTAATATAATTACCACTAACCGATAAATGCGGCCAAATTCAGTATGTCTACTAATTGACTGACAGCATTGCGACATCAATCTAATAGCTTAATGTAACGTAGAGTGACAGTCTATCAAAGGATAGAATCTCACTATACGTAGATCTTTACACAGATCTGTATTTGAAACAAGTATGATTGATATTTGCAGCACACAAGTGAGATTTTTTTATCAAAATGCTCAACTTTTCAGATATGATAAGGGAAAAAGAATATAATAAACCTTGAATACGATTAGTAGTTAGCCAACTGCTTTTACCACTGTTAATTTTTCCGACCGGGTAAAGGTTGAAAATATCTAGATACCTAAAATACCTAGAGCTCTTTTAATTGTCTACTATGTCTTTTATATATTGATAAAGTAATCTAATTTTTAGACATTACAAACACTCTTGCCTTCGAACAGAAATCGATAAATCATTCGAAAAAAATCTGTTCACACTGGGACTCGAACCCGTGAAGTCCGGCACGGAAGCCCACAACGCTAACCGCTGTGCCATTAGACCTGACAATGCACACGTGAAACAATCAGCACAAGAACTTTACTCCTTAATAATTATGTATGCCGCCTGTGTGGTTGAGTGGTAAACATCGTTGGCTTCTATTACGGAGGTCACGGGCTTGAATCCCAGTACGTACAGTTTTATAAATTGATTTTTTAATCAATTTATGAATTTCTGTTCGAAGGCATGGATGTATGTGATGTCTTGAATTTCTCCCTCACACCCATCCTATCCTATAAATGGAGCGTATCGAGAGGGATTAGCTAATCACTAGTCCTGTCCTAGCCCTATCCTTCTATTCCTACTCTATTTGTAAAAAGAGAGGTTGAGCAACTGAGTTACAAACAGTTCTCGTAGAAACACTTGTGTTGAGATAAACTCCATTAGGAGTCCATATGCTCCACATTGGGAACGGACATGGTAAAAAAAATAAAAATATGTAAAATTGATAAAGTTATATAATATGTCTATTGTGTATAATAAATAGCTATTTCATTTTTGTATGTGTATTGAATAAAATGTAGAGCTTTTTCGCCCTGAATAAAGTTCTCTGAATACAACCACGTGTATATATTTGTGTAGAAGAAAATAATGGCGGACGACGCGTCGAAACAAGGGAGGCTCAACTTCCACTAATGGTTTGGGAATTAATCGAAATCAAATCAGTTTGTGGTCAGACTCGGTCCCCGGAGATGGATGGCCAGCCCATATATCTATACCGTACGGTGTTCACAAGATTAATAAGACCTAGTCACTTTAACAAGGCCAATTATTATTCCCTATGCCTACAAATATATTATTATTTTATTTCTCACTGTACTAAAAAATAAAGCAAGTATCAGGACACTATTTATAATATTATTTTATTGTTTTTATTTTACTTAAATTAATAATTATTAGAATATATCTTGTAGCCTAGTGGTTGACGCTTTTGAGAGTTTGTCTCAATCGGTTGCGAGAATCAAACATTTGAATACAAAACGTTCACTGATTGATTGAATTGACATTTACTTGTTAGAACTCCATTGTAACACAGTACACATTTTTTTTAGTATAAAATTAAATAAAAGCTTGTTTAGAGTGCGCTATCATCTATTCTAGAATCAGAATAGCTCTGATGATGACGCACGCCGATATAGCTTTAATCTAATTATATATTTAAATAATTTGATATTTTTTACCGTTCACTTCAGTGAATCTTAACCTTTTTAGTGACCCGCACTGCCTTGAATCTGAAAATATGTTCTCGCACCCCCTTTAAAATTTATTTACATACTTGTGATACATTTTTTTATGTATGTCAAAATAGAAACTTCTCCCACACCCCGGAAATGTTTTCTCGCACCCCCAAGAGGTGCGTGCACCCCTGATTAACAATCACTGATTTACTTTGATAATTGATTTAAAAACGGTTTATAAATCTGTTTAAGTAAATATTGCATTTTCATATTATACCAAATCAGTTCAAACTAATCTTAATTATTTTCTCGTAATATAATATAAATAAAATTAATAGGCGCTTATTTGACTTATCAATATGTTGTTTTAACGAATTATCAATAATTCTTCTAACAGAATTTTAAATTATATACAAAATAGTGTTGGATGACTGCTTCATGGACATAAATGGTTATTTAAGAAAAGAGTTGCAAGTACTTTTTGAGCTATCTTATTTTTATATTACGATATTTACACGTTGGTTGTTGAGTATCCCACCACCAGCCGTTATGTGTATGCAGCCACATTTTCACGACCGCCTTCCATAACGCAATGCGATCAAGAAAAGAAAATAATTTATTCCTCATATTATTGGCCCGATACAGAGCAGCACGGGACCTATTATTTAACCATGCACTGTTGTGCAAATAACAACTCAAAAAATCCAGCCTTACCGTTTTCATCATTTAATTAAGAATTCAGGTGTTTAATTCTGTTTTATGCTTTTTCCCGCTGACAAATAACATTAAATCATTTCTAGTCGTCCTGTATTCAAATCACATTGCTTGACAGTATTGCTGTAGATTTTTTTCCGGATACAGCTCTCCGTGACCAATTTCCTTTCTTTTTTTTTTGGAAAGCTGAGCCTTATCTGATGTTAAAACGTCATTAATTCATAGACATTTGAAAGTTTAAGCACATTAATTGATAAATATTTAATCACTCCGTTACTAGAATGTTGTAAATTTGTATAACAAATTTTCTATAACTATCAGGCGTAGTTTTAATACGTTTTTTATGTAACCACTTTTATTTGATTTCTGGTATACGTTGGTTAGCGTTTGCGTTGTAACACTGGTAATATTGATTAAATAAAACATTTTTAAATTCATATATACTCCTGATATGAAACACATGACCCTTTAATGAAGATATTTCAACAGAAGTTAATTTCTACAAGAAATGTTTGTTACTCCGTTGTTCAATCTCACTTTTTAGAATATAGTTTAACTAATCGTTCTCGCTACGCCATTGATTATTTTTATGATGAGAAGAATGGAAAGAATCTTTTAGACATCACAAACATTCATCGTCGCATCACAAACACACGTGGCAGAGCGGTCAACGTCGTTGGTTTCCACGACAGACATCGCGTGTTCGAATCTCAGTACGAACAGCATTTTTTTTTATCAATTTATTAATTTACGTTTGAAAGCATTGATGTATGTGATGTCTGAAAATTCCTTCCCTTTTTTTCGATCCTTAAATTAAAAGGCGTAGTGAGAGCGATTGGTTAACTATTAGTCTTATCCTTCTTTCCTCAATTCTTTCTTTGAAAAAGAGGGTTGAGCAACTAAGTAACAAATAGGCCTTGTAAAAAAAACTTATGTTAAGATACCTCCATTAAAATGGCATATTCTGACATGGAGAAAAAATCCCATGACATCAATAAAACCTTTTTTAAATTCTCCCGTACTGGGTCTCAATCCCGTGAGATCCGCGAAGGAAGCCAGTGACGTCGACGGTGCGTCACAATCTCGACATTCATAAAAAACTATTTTTCGTATCATGCTTAAATTGTGACGATGCATACTTATAATTTTGTCTAGATAAGCGACAACAGCAAATGTCAAAAAAAAGTGGCTGCCCATCATGCTACTGTGAAAATAATAATTTCACATGAATTATAAAATTGTCGTTGGGTACTGTTAACTTACTCATAGCAAGTTACTCTGTTTTACTTTTGTAACGGAAATTTTGCATTATATGTACGTAACGATATTTAAAAAATATATACGTGAAACATAAACATACCCGATGGGAATGTAGTCGGTATATTTTTCTTGTAATTGGTCATCGTATTCCTTACCTGAAACACAAAAAAAAACATATTTAGTTTTATATTATTTCAACAATAAAATAAACTACTAAAAAACATCAATCTTCAAAATTAAAAAAAAAAAAGTAAATATATCATTAATAATGGTTTAAATAATTTATTAGTTATAACCGGAAGCGAATTAACAACATCTTAATTTGGATTTGAATTTTGTACTTTTCTATGAGTTTTATCGTTAACGACACGAGTTTCGCCTTTCGGAATCCTCAGGGTTTTCAACGCACGAATTAACTTTAACGGTCACGTAGTAAACAGTTTGTATCGCTTATATACAAAAATAAAAGTGGATC
This sequence comes from Himalopsyche anomala, assembly GCA_031772345.1. NCBI lineage: Eukaryota > Metazoa > Arthropoda > Insecta > Trichoptera > Rhyacophilidae > Himalopsyche > Himalopsyche anomala. The sequence goes on along the minus strand of CM062822.1, from coordinate 36,766,355 downwards.
GCTCAGTATAACTGTTGTAAACGTAATCGATATGAATAAGCAATTAAAATTTCTTAAATTTGAATCGTTCAAATTATGTACACTCCCACAGATTTTGTCAATAACTAACTAACTAAAATTTCTTATTGAAATTCCATTAAGCACCTTCAGTCGAAATTCTAGATTATAAAATATTAAATTTGTTCTAAAGAGTTCTACTAAATACTAATTCAATCAATGATCTATAAAAAGTCTTCGCAATATTGATAGTCGTAATAATAGCCAAAAATACCATAATATTTTACAATTTAAAAAAAGTTGGATGTCAAAGGAAACAATTTTTGTATTAAAAACAACAAGCTATGGAAGCTCTTGAACCGTTGCCAGCTAGGCCATAACGAGTTTTCCGTCGCCTTAAAATTCTTTAATATCAAGACAATGCGTACTTGCGGAAAGTCGTGGGCTGGTCACAAACAATGACAGCTTCTCGAAGTAGTAGGCCATTTCATTTTATAAATGAATGCTGATTTGCATTTTTCATTTTTTGAACAGGGAATAGCGCTCTAGCCACCTTGCAGCCAGTCACTCAGACTTGATTAATGATTTATATTTCGAAATAGCTTCAGTCTTCGGGAACCCCCGAAGCTAAGGAAAGAAAAATCAAAAGAGACTATGGAGAATCCGCTAAAAAGTTTCCCAAACAATTTCAGAGTAAAAAAAAGATTTTATATTATTTTAAAATTACAACAGCCAATCTTTTGAAATGGTTTGGTAGAAAAGAAACTTAACAGTCAAAATCTGTAATCGATATTTTACCAACAACAGTTGTTTTGTTTCAGAAAATTAATAATGTATTTAAACCAAATACGCTATTCATTTTTTAATGCATTAGCTAAAATTAAGCTTAATAACTTTTTACCAATCTACAAAAAAAATATTGGTCTTAATTTTTCTAATTTATTAATTAACCTTTTAAAATTAAAATATCTTAAATTAAATTGAAATTACGCAATGATGAAAACTTGTATGTGTTTGTTTTTTATTTAGTTTTTGAGTGTATACATATATAATGAAATAACTAGCTTAAATTCCTTTGACTTAAAGTTCCTTTTTAAACAAAAATATTTGTTTGAAAATACCAATTAGCAAAAAAAAACTTTAATAGAGATAGGTAAGTAAATTGACTTTCCTGCAAGAAACTCTTAGATTGAGTGTTTATGTATTAAGTCATACATCTGATCAATGGTTCGCTGAATCAGTGGAATCCTTTTAAAACATGTTGCAATGTTAATCACAGGACTTAATATTTTGAAAAGTCTAACGAATCCTGAATGAAACTGATGACTGACAATTTTTATGATCGTGATTAAACAAATTCGATCTTTTACCAACTAGTTAATTGACAATAACAATAATCAAAAAAATACAATCCATTTGTGTTTAAATAAACGTACACGTTTTGTTAAATTGATTTTTCTATACAAAACATTTATGTGACAGGAACTTTGCTCACTCAAATTAAAACAAGAGTTAAACAGTTTTAAATATACACGGGTTATTTATGGTTATTATCACTTGCTTTGAATAAATAAGATTTTTTTACAAATAAAAAAAAATGTTGGAAGCTCATAGAAAATGCAATTCGCTTAAATACGAGCGTTTTGCAATATTTAAATGCGTAATACCCTTGATTACGAGTTTTTTCATTCCCGTATTTCTAAATAAGGAAATGAATACGCAAACGGAATCTAAGTGTAATTATTATGCAAATTATTGAAAGTAAGGAGGCCATTATAATTGAGTAATCCAACTGATTATAAAAGTTGCATTCGTGAAGTCTTGTTTTGAATAAATTTTCACTGAAATATTATTTGGGAAATACATACATTCAATATCTAAGTTATGTTCAAATAAGAATCTACATAACATTTCATTTACTTACTCTGTAATTATATAGTTAATTAAAATGAGACACTACTTAGCTTCTTATATTTTCTAGTGATATGCACATGTAAAGTTAACATATTCTATACCCAAAAGTCCCACATGGTAACGCGGTGACGTTATCAAATCCTTAAATGAAAAAAGGTCATATATACATGTTATGTTTGTTTTTTTTTTGTTCACACTATTAAATTTGGTATCGGAAAACGATTAGACAACGCGTAGTTCTTTTTAAAGCAAACTGTTTTTTTTAAATCGGTTGATAGAACTACTTTAAAAAAATATATGTAAAATAATGAATATGTCAACTGAATTCAACTTATATATAAATAATAAATTGCAATCAAGAGTGTAGATTTAAAGTTAAATAATGGTATTGGTCGAACATAAGCTGATATTTTTTATATTACTATTATCATTTTATTTTCCATCGTGAATTCAGCGAAAAAGAATGATTTAAAAATTGATCAGTATTTATTTTTTAGTTTAAATAAAGTATTTGGCCAATGCACTAAATATTTTCAATGTTGAAAGATCATACAAAAAAAATATATGAGAATTTATCGAAGTCACTCGAGATTAACTCGAGGTAAATTGATATTGCAAACACCCACGTTTTAAGTCTCAAATTTAAATGTAAAAATCTAAATTTGACATTGACCTTACCGGGAATTGAACCCAGATCCACCTGGTTGGTAGAGAAAGCTCTAACCAACTATACCACATCTGGCGACAGATTTAACTATTTCATGTTTCTGTGTTCTCAGAAAAGTGTCAGAATTAACGAATAATTAACGTTTACAAAAATAATAAGTTTTTAATAAAAATACAATATTAACAAATTTATGTTGGACCCAATATATTTTTTATATATCAGTACAAAGTTAACCGAAAAATGTCGACGCGATAAAAAAACAGCAGTTATGTTTTCCTATAAAGATATATTCGATATTGACAAGTGAATGGAGATTTAAAAACCCTACATTGGGGATGTTTTAACACACAATCGTCAGAACGACCCCCTTATCGTAACTTATGTTCGAGGAGGCATATTGAATTCCGCCATAGGTGCATTTTTGGTCGCAACCAATGCATGGGGGGCGATACAACCACTTGCCGAATTTATGCGAAACAAGGACTAATCTTATCTGAATTCTTCCACCCTCTCAATCAGTGCGCCTTTGTGCTCCTTGCATTATTTGTAAGAAGATTTATATCGTAATATTGAAAGGATCATACATTCCGTTGACTTTATCACTGTTTGGTTAGACGCTTTTCATTCAATCATGTGTTCTGTACAAATCCCTGTTGTAAGAAGATAACTGTAAAGTGTTTTTTTTATCTTAGGGAAGTGTATAACTTATCAAATACAATTTAAAATTTAAGCTGACACTGGGTTTTAAACTAGTAATTTATTGGATACTTCTGATTAATATGATGATCACTGTAACCAAATGGTGACGTTCGAAAATTTTCGTTTTTTCAATCGCGTTGGACGAGAATATTAGAGTTTTTTTAAATTTTTAAAATATTTAAAAAAATATTTGACATTACAGCTTACGCCAATACGTCAAATATTTTGAAGTTGAAAGATCATACGAGATGTACTCGATGAGAATTTTTGAAAGTCACATGAAATTATCTCAAGGAGAATTGACTTCACAAACACCCATGTCTTAGATCTCAATTCTTTTTACCATGTCCGCTCCCAATATGGAGCATACGGATTCCTAATGGAGTTTATCTCAACAGAAAATTTTCTACGAGAACTGCTTGTTATTCAGTTGCTCAACTTCTCTTTTTTCCAAAGAGAGTAGGAATAGAAGGAAAGGGCTAGGACAGGACAAGTGGTTAGCTAATCGCTCTCGATACGCCCTGTTCATAGGGTAGGATGTGTGGGAGGGGGGAATTCAAGACATCACATAAATCCATGCCTTTGGACAGAAATTCATAAAATCGATTGAAAAATCAATTTATAAAACTGCCCGTACTGGCATTCGAACCCGTACCCTCCGTAGCGGTAGCCAACGATGTTGACCACTCGACCACACAGGCGGCTTGAAATTGACAAAAAAAAACAATTTGACATTGACCTTAACGGGAATCGAACCCAGACCCAACTGATCGGTAGAGCAAGCTCTAACTAACTAGACCACAGCGGGCGAATATAGTGTACAACTTCACGTTAATTTTTTTTCATTTACTTCTTCCGTTTTAAATATGATAAAACATTTAGTCCTTTTATGGCTATTTAATTGGTTGTTTCAATCAGTAAAAATGGTAACACGCTGAGAAAAACGAATTCTGTTTAAAAAACATTGTTTTGTATTTATATTAACAAATTCGATTTCACGAACAAAATCTTAATATATATGTTTAATGGTTGCATACGATTTCTCAATAAAAACGTCTTAACATTCACCCTTTTTAAAGCCATAAGCAATGATCACTCTTACAAGTTACACCAACAAGTCTTGAGAGTCATTTGGTGAAAAAGCATTTTATTATAAGTAAATCAATATTTTGTACAACTTCTACATTTATTTATTAGGTTTTGTTCATCCTGATTCCTGACCATTTTAAATTGATGAATATACATTATTTATTTAGGACTATTTATTATAATAATATAAACTAAAATAATTATATATTATAATAAACGTATAATTAAATATTATAAGGCCGTAAAAAACAATTGGTAATAGAACTATGAAAAGAATTTATAGATAAAAAGAGAAGTGACACTAATTTGAATGAAAGGCAAAACCCGGGTCGTTAGTGACAAAATGTGTGAAAATGTACATAATTTGAACGATTCAAATTTAATATTGAAATTTAACCAACCACATACAGTGGAAATCTTAAATTATATAATTAAAATGTTTATTACTTCATAAGTAGTACTTTTTAGGGGAAATACATATGGAATTAGTACAAAAGAGTGTTTTTTTTTAAATATTGTCCATTACAAAAAATACATTGCAATTAACACAAAGCATTACAAAAATGTATAAGTACACTAAAAACTATTAGTCAGACTTAATATATACTTTTTTGTCGTTCAAACAAACCGTTCTTAGTATGTAAAAATGAAAAGGTAAGAAGCAAAGGTTGAGAAAAATGAGAAATCCTGAAAAAAATCTATCTATGAATGAACAATCAAAGAAATAAAAAAAAATTGCTTCTTCACTCTAAGCGTTTTGTCGAATGCCAAAAGTTACGAGACAAAATGTTTGCTAACGAATTCATTATGAATAACAATATTCTACTGTAAGGTATTATAATACACATAAATTAAATTAATTAGTAACGCTTTTTTTCAGTTTTTATGTATTTCTCAAAATAGCTTACGTGGTAGACTAATGTCTTTGTTTTTGTCCCACTTATATGTTGATTTTATTTTTTATATTTAAATGCAATTATTTTTTGCACACTATAAAAGCAAATACGATTACTTGAATGTTAATCGTCGACTCCGCCGTGTAAGATGGCTTAGCTCAAAGACGTTACACAGTCATGAATATGTAAATTGACGATTTTGTATATTTAAATAAATAAAAACATATACCCGGCACAGCGGTAGTAAAACCAATATGACGTACTTATTCCTTTTATGTTTAATTCAAAATCACACATTACAACTCCTCCGTGCTATGAATTTAGTTTCGTTACCATTGGCGGCTCGTAAGTATATTAAAACCAATTAGTTTTATTATGATTTCATATTTAATTAACATTGATACTATGGCTTAATGTTATTTTACAAGTCCAATTTTGTTTTTAATAAACATTTAAATACTTTTAACGAAAAGCACTAGAAAGCTTGGTGTGTAAAAATATTCATTAATAATACAACTCAATATATAATATGTCCAGCTGGTGAACTATTTTTTTTACCATGTCTGTTTCCAATGTGCAGCATATGGACTCAAAATGCAGTTTTTTCAATATACGTGTTCCTACGAGAACTGCTTATTACTTAGTTGCATAACCTCATTCTGTAGTAATAAAAAGATTGCTAGGACAGGACTAGTGATTAACTAATTGCTCTTGCTACATCCAGTTTTTAGGATATAATTGGTGGGAGGGGGGAATTCAAGACATCACAAACATCCATATGACTTTGAACTTAAATTCACAAATCGATTTTCCAATTTATAAAACTGTTCGTATTAGGATTCGAGGCAATGACATCATTAACCAAAGCTGACGGCTTTGTCCACTCGACCGTGAAATCGACTGCAAAGATAGTAACTATTTGAGTATTGCCTAAAAAATGTGTTTGATAAATTGTGCAAATTTCCTAAAAACGTAACATTCGATTAATGTCTAACTAGTCTTTGTTTTAAATATTTTATAGTTTATTAAATTTTCACACTAAAATTTGCATGCTCAATAATATACGAGCGTATCTTTATTTTCGCCGTTTTACTTAAAGGGCAATCATAATTGGAAAAAAAGAGTTTTAAATTTTTTGAATTTTTTACTTTATTTTCAACAATCATTATATCTAAATATATAAAGTTTAGTAAAACTGCGATATTAAATAATTGCGAAAACTTAAATACGCCTGCATGTTATTAAGTATGCTTATTGATAATTTTAATAAAATATTATGAAAAATATAAAACCAACACTATAAATCTCAAATTTGATTTTTTTGAATTTTGTACTTTTTCATGAGTTTTGTCGCTAACGACCCGGATTTCGCCTTTCGGTGTTTTCAGGCTTTTCAAGAGCACGAATGTACTTAAAATGACGCGTAGAATACAGTTTGTATAGTTTATATACAAAAATAAAAGTGGATTGCTCAGCTTAATTGTTATTTACATAACCTACATGAATAAGCGAAAATTTTTGATGTCAATGAGTTTCAATGAATTATGTGGGAAAATTATAATTAGCGGGTATTTTGAATGTTGTATCGCAAATACTCATAACCAGATAATATAACATTTAAATGTGGATAAATAAAAATTCGTGGATTTTATCCGACCTATTGGAAACTCATGGAAATTTACAAAATTTAAATAATTCAAATTTGATATTGCATTCAGCACCTTCAGACGAAATTCTAAATAATATAATATAAATCTCAATAGGCTTAAAAATAACATTATGTATAATAAACTACAAAATTAAAAATAAATTTGATTTTTGCATCTTGAAAAGAAGCGATGTTTTATTTGTATAGCCACTATATCATACCAAAACGTTAAATGAATGCTACCAAAAAAGACACTACTCAAAATATAATATATATATAATATCACGTCTCAAGAAAAAAATGTTATAGGTGATACTTATAATATGTACAATTTTTCGTTTTAACGTTAAAAGTGTATAAGGTATGAATTTAACAGAATAAATAGACTCAATTTATTTGTACTTAAGAATTTTTCAGATTGTTGCACCACTAGCCACTATGAACCAATTGAGGACGTTTGAAATGCAGGACACCACTGCACAGCCGGAGATTAGAAACAACCCTCCTGCAGTTATAAATTGTATTATAAAAACCGAATAGTCGCCGGGCCAAACCCACCCTTTAGTCAGCGGGACACCCCTAACCCCACTCGTACCAACGTAAAATAAATGAAATGCTCACAGGGGGGACCGCCCACCCCAGTGTTTGAGAGGACCTCAACACAGCCGGAATTTCTTTATTATCGCACTTAAATATTTCCACGTGTGCTGTGTACAACACGTGTTTTTCCATTGCACAATACGGCGCGCTAAAATTATTTATTCCTGCGAATGTATTTTGGAATACGCGGTAGTTCTAGTTGTCAAGTGAATCCCCTTCATTGGGCCAATTTTGAATGCCTTTAAATACTCATGCATGCTGAATTTGCGCTGGCAAATATTTTTATGAATACGATTATGGTCATTCGCATAGGTCATTGTTTTTCAAATTGGAATCGTGACTTTGTGGGAAAACGCAGTGTAGATTAAAAAAAAAAACACGCATATGAATAACAGATCGAATACTTTGATATCTGGCATTGAAAAAGTCAATATTTTAATACAAAAAAGTTTATTGTCACGATTAAGCCGTAGCATATTTAAGCTTTATTTGTAATCTATTTCCACTTCCAATGTAGTATTATGGCCTTTTAATGGAGACTTGTCAACTGAAATTTTACTGGGAATCGAATTCGTAATATCCGACGAGGAAGCCATCAAAGTTTCTGCGCCACGAACCACGATATGGTGTTAAAGATTTCAAATATGGTAATAATGTATTTAAGATTTTTTATATAATGCTCATCACCCATTTCATCATAAAAAAATGGGGCCTAGCGAGAGAGATTGGAGTACCGCTAGTCTTATCTTATCTATATCCTTACATCCCTACTTTCTACGAAATCTTGAGCAACTAAGTAACGAGCAGTTATCTTATAAACTCTTCTGTTGAGATAAACTTCATTAGGAGTTCATATGCTCCACACCGAGAGCGGGTATGGTAATAAAAATGGCTAAATATATAATATTATACTGAATTATCTATTTCTTACAACACAATAACCAAACCATAATAATATAACTTTTTTATTTGGCCAACGTCATATAAAATAGCCATAAAAGGTCATACACAGCATTTTATTTGAAAAAAAACATCATTTTGTCTGTATGCAATCACAAAAAATATTTTCTGCCTCAATAAGACAATAAAATAAGCCGCTCATATGAAGTAAATCTGGGAGCAATATATTTATCACGTTCTCTAGATAAGGCATTGGGATAATAAATAATACGTTATATTTATTTATTAAATGGTACACACATATTAAATATTTTGAGTCATACCATAAAGCTATATTTATATTTAATGCATTCATCTAAAGCAGTAGATAAATTTAAAGAATAAAATCGTTTTTTTTTTTTGTATATTTTCAGAAATATATAACTATATTTAACAGCCTTGTACCCAATTATAACAGATTTTAATATTAAACATAAATTTTGGCGAGGTCGATTTGCTATATAAGTAAGTAAGTAAGTTGACTTTCTGTTAGTTCTTTGTTAGTGTTTGTATGTTTCTGTATTTTATAATCTTAGTATTACAGGACATAATGCATTGCTATTTATGATCAAATTTTAATAAGATTGTTAATATTTCTAAAGTTTGTTTTACTTTAAGTTAAAAAAGTACTTATAGTTAGAATGTCATTAAATGTCTTATTTATAACATTTGATAAATTATATAGTATAATCTGTTGAATTTTATTCAATTCATGTCCACTCTTAAGGTGTAGTATATGATTTCCTAATGCAGAGTTTTTGTTTACGAGAACTGTTTTTTACTCAGCTCTGTTGCTCAACCTCTGTTCTACGGAGAGATTAAAGACAGAATTATATGAAAAAGGCATGACATAGTTTACTAATCGTTCTCGCTGTGCTTCGTTATTTAAGGATTGGAAGAGTGGATGCCTTTAAGGATACGTCTGTTTGTATTGGGACTCGAGCCCATGAGATTCGTCACGGAATTCAACAACGTTCTGCGCCACGGACACAATATTTGGAAATGTATTGAATTATGTTTCTTATTATTATGTTAATTTGAATACTTCGTCGAATCCGGATAGTATACTATTTAAATCTGTCTAGGAAGGAGCATTCTAGACTTTCTTCGACGACATGTTAAGGAAAGTACTTAAACAGGGGCTGATCTTCAAGGGGCGAGTTTTATTAAACGTATTAGGGCGGGAATCGTTTCCCGACCCTCCTCAACAGAAGACCAGTGATGTATAAGACGCGGAGATTGTCCCCTGATTATTAAGACGGCCCGCTGACGCCCCCATATAATATGATGAAGCAGGAAAGTCGAGCATGCAAAATATATTGTATCAATAAATTCTTGTAATAGCATTTTTGAAATCGCAAGAAAAGTTCAGTATGAACGCTTCTAAACGTTTGCAATCAGTCACAAAATAAATACAAGCATCTGTCGTACAAACTGTGAATTAAATAAATAGTCTTCTGAGATTCAATTTAAACTCCAAAAATGTATTTATTTATGAAAAGAAATGTAACTTCCATATAAAGAATATCGATTGTCATAATAATCACTTATACTACAGAAAATTAGTATTAGAAAAAAGAGTCAACGATGACCATACAAAACTTGAAGAGCAAGAAAATTTTGTAGCAATATAAAAAGTATCATAGTAAATATTGAAAAAATAAATACAAATCACAAATATTTTTATATTTATTTATAAGTATTTTATCATTCATAATATTACCATATTCAAACCACAATATTATTTCTTCATAATAAACACAATCGCTGATTATATGTTTAATAAATAAATATGCCTTCTTATAATAATAAGTTTGGATATATACATATAATATGTCGACCGCTGTGGTCTAGTTGGTTAGAGCTTGCTCTACCGACCAGGCGGGTCTTGGTTCGATTTCCGGTAAGTTCAATAGAAAATTTAGATTTTTCAATTTAAATTTGAGACCTAAGACATGGGTGTTTGTGATATCAATTGACCTTGAGTTTATCTTGAGTGACATTATACGAGTGAACATTACTAAAATTCTCATCGAGTTTTTTCTCGTATGATCTTTTAACTTAAAAAATATTTTGAGCATTGACATAAGCTGTAATGCCAAACATTTTTTTTTAAATATTAAAAATTAAAAATAAAAAAATAAAAAAATATCAATTATTAAGATCAAAAGGTTAAAATAACAAATGAATGCGACTTTAAGTGAAGCTCCATTACTTTAACAATAAGATTTACGTATAAATACAATATGTACATTTCTATGACCTCTTATTCCTTTTCAAAAAAATTAAAATCAAATAACAATAAATCTTATTTTTTAATCAGATACGTAATACGCATAATAAGACACGTAAAACAAAATCAATTTAGATTTAAGACAGTTTTAATGCAATGGAGACATTAAAAACAAATTATTAGTAGTTATCGATTAGAAAAGCTTCATTAGGAGTCCATATGCTCCACATTGGGAGTGGACATGGTAAAAAAAAAAACGATTTTATATTTCCAATAGTTATTACTACTCTCATTTACTTAAGTGACATTAAAAAATTGCAAGCAATTAATGCAAATTAATGATTGTTGCAGATTTAAGAAGATTTGAGTAGCACTTAAAAAAAAATCAATAAAGAAGCCATAATAGACGTTGCTGCTTCATAATTATTATCAAAACGAAAAGTCTTCATCAATTTATTGACGGATCTGTTTTAATTACAGCGCAAAGGGTAGAAGGAGTATCTGCGGATTTTTTTAATCAAACGCCTAACGAGGCATTTTTATGAGAGGGTGGAAATTACTTACCATCGGCTCTATGGAAGCATTGACTTTGAATTGGCGAGCACAATGTGTGGCTGACAGGCCTCAGACCTCAGGGAAATCGAGTTATTTTCAACGGATATGAGATTCATCCGGGATCTGAATTTTACCATTTCACACTGTTCCAGGGTTTCACTTAGCGGGCGTTTACTTTCTTGTCAAAGAAAGGAATGGGTTTTTTTTCATTGAAACATTTAAATTGAGTTTTTCAGTCTGGGCAAACAAAGAACTTGTTTTTCATCAATTCTACCGTTTTTTATTACTCTCCTATCTTTCTCGTTCGTCAAATAAGTATGTTGAAACTTTTCGAATTAAGTTCGAATTATCCTCGTTACGACTTTGGGATTCGGTTTTGTCATGATTATTTGCATTTTTTAAATGAAATTTTCACCTTCTGCTGTAAATTTGAATCATTGAAGCAAATTGAAACACCCGCATATTTTTTTTTCAACACTTAAAATATTTAATTTAAATAAAAAAGATCGGATTATCAAAAAGAATCTGAAAAAACGATTCATTCGACTGATAAATGTTGAAATTAAAACAATTCAATTTCAAAAATGTCTTGAATTTAAGAAAATAAAAAAAAGATAGACAACATAGGACATACAGTTTTAACGATTCACATCGGTTTATAATGAAGAAATTTTTTTCCTTGTACGAGATAAACAATCTCCTATTTTTTGATTATTGGATAATTGATAAAATAAAAATCGATATAGATTTCTGACAATATAATGATTTGAACCTTAACATAGCGTAAAAATAACATATTATAATATGTTTACGTTAATAGATCGATTTGGAGTTCATAATATTTGATAAAAATCAATTTAGTTAGAGGCTTATTTACAATGAGTAAACAAATATTGGAAGAACAGACAGGCAGGGTTCAGGCTCTCTTGAGGCATCCTTAACACGTGTCCAAGCCAGGACCACCGCCGCTTCTTTATTTTGGACGTAATTAGAGGCTGGTTAGTCCGCTCTCTAATCTCCGTATTCCTGACAAAGTCAGACCATTTCACTCCAAGCATTCGCCGCAGGCATCTGTTTTCGAAACACAGTATACGGTTACTCTGCGCTTTCGTCAGGCCACTGATGACCATTCTCAGGATGTACTCAGCGGAGTTGCGGGACGCTGGGATGACCTGGGAGGAAGCAAGGAGACTGGCTGGAGATAGAGAGTCATGGAGGAACTTCGTGGTGACCATATGCTCCACATAGGGAGCGGATATGGAATAATAATAATAATAAACAAATATTTCTTAAATAGTCATTATCAAAATCAGCATTTTTTTAAAATCAAAGTTTTTAGTATCTTTCGAACGTAAATTCAATTTGAATCGGCTTATAATCTGATTTAAGATTTTTTAAGTTTGATTTTATTATCTTATGCACATAACATAGGCGTCATATTTATAAAAAAAAAATCTTTTATATTCTTACAAATGTACCTACTTGATAAGTTCTCTATCATAAATGAAATATATATGTTTCCATCGTTTAAAAGAAAGGTTTGTTTAACCAATAGAAACTTCAAAGTATTATTTATCTTCAATAAATGTATAATAAAAAAAAGTATTCAATTTCACTAGAATAAGACTTAGGTTTTGTTGATGGCGTGAAATAAAATATTAAATAAACATAGGGTAAAATATCAAGGTATTTCAGTTCTACAGTTTTTAAAAAAGTTAAAGGTTGATAGCTATTTCGGCTTACGCCATCGTCAGAATAGTTCTGACGATGGCGTAAGCCGAAATAGCTATCAACCTTTAACTTTTTTAAAAACTGTAGAACTGAAATACCTTGATATTTTACCCTATTATAATGGAGTTCTACAAAGTAAATGCCAAATCAATAAATAAATTAAATAAACACATTGTAATTCTTCAGTAACAAAATTACTACATTACTATTTTTTAAATAACTAAGTTTTACAATTAAATCTTTAATGGAAATATAAAAGAGTGCATAAAAAAGTATCAACAGTAGTATCATATTTCTAAAAATCAAAGCTACTTTAATTCGAGGTTCGTCGCGTTTCTCGTCGGCCATAAATGTCTAATATCATAAGTCAAAAGTCTCGACTATTTTATTATTTGCTTGGGACGGGTACAGATTATTGCTTTACAACCGTCCGAACCCATATTTTCAGAGCAATTTTCCGGGTACGACGTGGCTTGAATACTTATCGCACTTATAAAGAGCGTGAACGAGGACCGGAAGGGGTACGAATGCACTCGACAAGTTAACGTGCGTCTGGGAAATGAAAACCACCGTCATATTTTGTATGCCACAAAACATTGAGCAAACAAACGTCTTACCGTCTGCTCCTGGGGGTGTGATGATCTTGTTTGCTCACGTAATGTTTGTATTCTTAAATCAAACAAAGCTATACTTAAAGCTTAAAAGCTTTCTATTTTTCACTGTTTACTCAATGGTCAAAAAGAAAAATAAGTTTTTGATTTTTATGACTTCACTCTTACTAACAAAATAATAATTTTACGTCAATTTGAATCGTTCAAATTATGTACACTCCCACAGATTTTGTCACTAACGACCAGGGTTTTGCCTTTCGGCATCTTCAGGCGTTCAAGTTCATCCGTGCACTTGAACGCCTGAAGATGCCGAAAGGCGAAACCCGGGTCGTTAGTGACAAAATCTGTGGGGGTGTACATAATTTGAACGATTCAAATTTAATATTGAAATTCCACCAAGCACCTTCAGGCGAAATCTTAAATAACTTTTCGATTTAATTATATTCTTCACATCTGACATTACATTAAATTTTTCAATGGGTATCTATGAAATTATTGTATTTTATACGCTGGTTTATTATTTTCCTTAAACTATCATGTGTTAAAGTATAAATTTAGACTTTAAAATAAAAGTGCACAGAGAATCAAATAAAACGATTTGTTTTTTTTTTACTTTGTTTGCAAGAAATGTGTAGCATATGGACTTGTAATGGGAATTGCCTAAAAATAAGTGTTTCAACGTCTAGTTGTTACTCAATTGTGTAACCTTTTGTTTTTCGGAAGAGTGTGGCGATAGAAAAGGACTATAGATTAACTTATCACTCTTGATATGCACTATTTTTGAGACAGGTTGGAAGAAATTTTAAGAAATCGCAGGCATCCATACTTTTTAACGAAAATTTATAAAGAAAAATCAATTTACAAAATTTCCCATACGGGATTGAAACCAGTGAACGCCGTGGTTAAAGTCAAAGATTTTAACCAGTTTACCGTTGTTTCAACAAATTTAAATAACCTAAATAAAAACCCAAGATTTGTATTTCACAAATTCATCAGTTATACATGTACATTTATATGGAAAACAATTTTTGGAAAACTCAAAGTAGAATTAAATTTTGGTAATGGTAACCTCTCAAATCTGGAAGAAACAATAGTTTTTTCTTCTGATGACTGATTTACATATAATGTTAAAAAAAAATAAAGTTTTATTTTATATTTCTATTTAATATGTTGAAAGCTTTGCAAGTTTATGTAGCAAAGTTTCAATGCATATGAATAGGCATTCAATCAGTGAAACTGTGCTTTTGCATATGTCTAACGAATTTAATAAATGTACTTCTTGTTACAAAATAGTTGTTAATTACAAAAAAAATACTGCGTTTTAGTTTTAGGACAGTTTTCATGCTTTCGTGAATGAGTTGAGTAAATCAACATATTTGTAAAAATATAGTATTATGATATAAAGTTCATAAAATAAATTATTTTTTAAAATGTTTTAAGATGTGGTAACATGAAGGTTTCTTATAATAATCAATCACACTGCAGGACTTCCCTTACCCTCATTCCTTCGGATTATCCATTAAGCTATTTTCACTTTAAAAGCAGCCAATACCGTACCCTCAAGACGTCAAAAAGTGTTCGAGATTTTTCAAGCAACGTCACATAAGGACATTATAAACATATCTCCGGCATTATATTATGCATATCATCTAAAAGGGTAAAGAAACTGACTACGCATTTTTTCAAAAGGGGATATGTCTTTTAACAAGTCCCTCGTAAGTTCAGTTCAGCACGAGAGTATTTTTTTCATATAAGAAGTGCATAATGTTCCGATAAATTTATGCGTTAGGATAATGTACAGCTTTCGTTTTGGAAATTTTGATACACTTGTATTTGAAAACATTAAAGGCACTGGTAAGTACATTTATTGTAAACTACAACCACTGAATATTTATTATTATTATCAGAACGTCATTTTTATACAATCAAAAATTCTGAATAATCGTAAATAAGCAAAATACATTGCTTTAACCTTAAAATAGCGTAATATTTTATTCGTAAAAACTTGAGCATCATATTTAATAACAATTACAAAAGAATAATTCAATAAATTTAAATTATGTACTATCGTTTTTTAGTAAAGTTGTGTTGACATTTTAGTTTTACATGTGTAAATAATATTACAAAGTAGTTTAATAGAAAAAGTCTTTATTTATTTACATTTAATTTTATTAAAGCCATAAAAAATAAAAAAATGTCCAATTGAATCTATTTGTATAGATCATGTCTTAAATTTGAATCGCTTTAATTCTCTACATTCCTGTTTGTTAGTGTACTAATAAACTTGTAGAGAACCAACATGTGGAAATTTACGAAATTTATACAGTTCAAATTTAACATTGAAATTCCTGATTAAATTATTTTCTTTTTGAATTTGGCTATAAAATAAAATATTTAAAAAAAATAAAACACTTCTGTAACATTTCCAAATTTATATAACACAATGAGGACCGGTTTTTCTCATCGTAAGCACTTAAGCCGGTCACATTAACTCTCGCGGCTCGGAGACTAGAAAAATACTTCTCGGCCGATGGGGGTCTTTTAGGGACCCCAGTGGTTTCCTCATTATTGGCCTTATTCTTATGAATTTCAAAAAAATAAATAGTCTAAAGGCTTTAAAATATCTCTCTGCATCATTCCTCATACATTTTTTTATAAAAATCCGTGTTTTTTTAATAAATAATCATATTTTAAGTTGCGCGTAAAATATACGTGGTTTCAGTGCAAATATCAATGTGCTACTGGCGCGCTTTGCTTAGCGGCGTTCAGCCTATTATCTTACGAACGATCGCTGATAAGCGGGCGCTTATCTCTTATCTTATCGTATTTATATAAACTAAAAAAGGTCCAAAAAACTATGATATAAGAATACCTTAATTATAAACATTGTATCACCCATATTAAAATAGATATTTAAGAAAATGTGGGTATTGGGGTCACATTTCTTGAGCTTAGAACCGGAAAAGTTAAATAAATATGGAATTAGTACAAAACAGTGTTTTGTTTTTTAATATAATGCTCTTCCATACGAAAGTGATAATGAACAGCTTAAAGTAAATAAAATAAAAGTAGATTTTTCGCTTTATTCCTTCTAGGTAAAACTATCGAATGACTTTAAAATAAATAATACTATCGTCTATCACTGAGAAATGTGAAGGACACGAGATTGGTAAAAAATCACTTAACTAAAAAATAACGAACTGTGAGTTTTAAATATTATTTGATTTTACCTTTGAAGCAGTGTTAGAATAAAAATATTTATTAATTGAATTCACATTTGGTAGAACTACATTGTAATAAGGTAAAAAAATCAACGTATTTAGTAGTATATTTTTTAATAAGATGTGTTCATAGTTATTTCGGCGTGCGCCATCGTCAGAACTATGTTTAAACTTGCGCACTAAACTAAAACTGAGTATATGAAATAGCTATAAACTCATATAAAAAAAAAATGTAAAACTAAATACGTTGATATTTTTTTACCTTATTAGAAAGAAAATACATTCATGTATGAATTCATTAACTAAGCGTCAGTTCAAGTTCATTCGTGCGCTAAAGATACCGAAAGGCAAAACCCGGGTCGTTAGTGACAAAACATGTGTGAATGTACATTATTTAAACGATTCAAATTTCCTTAAGCACCTTCAGTCGAAATCTTGAAAATAGTTTATTCGTTGGAATAAGACAATAAATTATCACGGTAGAAATATCTGACTAGAAAGTACAATTATTATGTGCTGTGAATATGTGTTATTTTCTTAAGATGTTCTTTGTGGAAACATGACATGTCTCGCATGACGTTTTTGGATCAGAGATACCAGAGGGGAGTGAAAAGCGAGTTGGGACGTCAGTCACGAAAACTAGATCCGCGCACGGCTCATTCAGCACCGCTGCAAACCGCGGGCACTGCCTCCTACTCACGTCAAACGCATCACGAGTTCACGCCGTGAATGCTAAGCAGATTCCTCTGGCCTGATACTTTTTTATTCAAAAATAAATACATTCCATGCGTGTACCTTGCAGGTTGGGCAAAACGGGGAAGCGCACCACCTGTGGCAAATTATCAAAGGTCACCACATGGCACCTCGTTTTATTTTTCATTTCATTATAAATATTTACATTAAATTACCATACTTGCGGTATTTTCATAACAAAATATATAAAAAAAACGTGACAGTCTTCATTGAAAAGCTATTTTTAACACAGTTAAATTGCGTCAAAAACTAGATTATTTGGATAATCAAATCTATTTAAACATACTTTTTTATCCTTTTTATTGTATTCAAAGAAGTTAGCATTAAAAATTGTTTAATGATACAATCAATTCAGGTTTATAATAATGATCATTACCGGTATTACAAAAAAGGCAAAAATTACTACCAGTTAGGATTGCAATATCGGGCAAGTAAATCAAACTCGGTATTTAGACATTTCGTTGCATCATAGAAAACACTGTCGTTAAAAATATGGCTAGTCATAAACATATGTTTTTCATAAATATTTTCTTCTTAAAAAAATATACATCATTGAAAGACTCGTGAATTTTTAAACCTGTCAATATAGAAATACAACTCTTCACAGATTTAAATGTATCTTGAATAATTTCATTAAAATATGCACAAGTTTTTGTTATTCAATTTTGGTTGTTTTTCAATAGCGAAATACTGACATTCTTGCATTTTCAAAACCAATATTTCGACATTGAAAAAACAAAATGAACATCGGAATCCTGGTTTCGGTAAAACTGGTATTGCAATTCATTAGTGAGATAGATACATTGGCTTTTCAGCTAAAAAACAAACAGTTAAATAAAAATCTTATAAAACCACATTACCATTGTTGTTCTGAAGTTCTAGAGTGAAGTTGCAAAAGACGCGCTTTTATTTGAAATTGTTGGTATAATTAACGAGATATACTAAAGAAAACTATGAATAATATGACATATTATAATACAATACTCTAGGAAGAGGCGAACATATTGATACAGAGTTATTTATACGAGACATATTCTTTTATCAGTTGAAAATTTCATTGATGAGCGAAACTGGTCATGATCCTAATAAATAATTGTTGAATTTGTACTCAATAGGTTTATTTTTAAGAATTGACAGGAAACACATTAAAAATGAATTTTGATTTATTAAAATACACGATGAATATGCTGTCCGTTTTGATTTTTTCCTAAAAGCTGGAAATTTTTATTTGCTGTTTATTCAGAACTATCATTCTGTTACTTACCAACTTCTACCAGAAATGTGATGATATTATGTTTAATTTTTTTTATTTATGTGATAATTAAATATATTATAAAAAAAAACGATTTAATATATCTGCTTTCATACTCTTGTGGTTCAGTTACCAAATACCACAACTCCGCTCTGGTGCAAATTCTGGCATTATGTTATGTTTGGGAAAACGCGTTAATGTTTGCGCGCAAGCGCCACGCTGGACGTGCGTTGATTCGCAAATTTTTCATGCCGGGAAAATTACAACAAAAACAACATTCGCGAAAATGGAAAAAAATATAAATACACATGTCGCTCGGGCGCTGAGTTAAATGAATTGAACTGCAAGTCGGACAACGGGGAATTTTTAAAACTGCATTACGAGAGGAGAATTTTAATTTTTGGCTCACAGTGTACGTAGATGGACACTACTCGTGTAATATATATTACCTTGCAGGCAGTATAACTTTGGATGTTTACTATACAAATTAAATGTAAAGTTTGTAAACTGACTGGAATATGTGGAGTAGTGAAAATTTTACTGTTTTTTTTTATATAGGTCATAATATATATAAATTTAAAAGTCGTTAAGGAGTGTTCAGTGTGAATTAAGTATCATCAGAAAATATTAACTTTATATAACATTGTCTTATATTTTAAGTTAATATGTTGGCATGTACTAATTCAATAAAATAAATTTAAATATCTTATGTATAATAATACGTTCAGTAAATTTTGATGATCAAAATGGTAGAAAAAATACTTTTTTTTAAACTAAGGATACTAATAAGAATAATAAGGATACACTCGCCTATGTGTTCGAGGGGTCAACGTCGTTGGCTTTAGTTACGGAGGTCACGGGCTCGAATTCCAGTACGAACAGTTGTTTTTTTAATTGATTTTCCAATCGATTTATGAATTTAATTTCGAAGGCATGGATGTATGTAGTGTCTTGAATTATCCCCCCCCACCCATCCTATTCTATAAACGGGGCGTATCGAGAGTGATTAGCTAACCACTAGTCCTGTCTTTGCCCTATCCTTCTATTCCTACTCTCTTTGGAAAAAGAGATGTTGAGCAACTGAGTAACAAACAGTTCCCGTAGAAACACTTCTGTTGAGATAAACTCCATTAGGAGTACATATGCTCCACATTGGGAGCGGACATAGTAAAAAAAAATATTAATAAGAATACAATGCTTTAAAACGGAACTGTTTACATGCTAGTCACTCAACTTGCCCTAGAATGAATAAAGAAATAAGGATAAAATTTCAATTGTTCAAACTTGATCGCTGATCGCTCTGTATACGTTCCATTTTCAGAATCGGTTAGGGACAAGTTTTTAAAAAGCACATATTTTTTAAATTTTTACTACATTTATCAATATTTCTTTGACTTAATACTGCCCTGTAATCACAATTGAGCTACAAGGCCGAGGGATTATTTATTCAATATTTCTGAAAACGTATTATTTCCTTATTTTGTTATCAGAGGGTTTTATTACCTTTTTTTATTTAACTATAATCTCCAAAAGATATGATAGCTGGAGGGGATTATTTCAAACCTTTTTGATAATTGAACTTCTGTTTCTAAGATATGCTCAAAAAATAAAGTCAATAATCATTACAAATTGTCTCTTGTATTTCCATATTAAGATTCGATAAGTGTTATATAATTACAAATTATAATCTGATAAAATTATATATTCGATGTTATTAAATTTATATCATAATCCAACACACTTACCAATATCAATCTGATTATATTCAGCAAATATTATTATGCAATCCAATAAGAAGATTCTGCTTTTTTAACTCAATGCTGAAATGATAATTCAAGTATTGTTTTATACGTTTTATAATTCTGATGTTTATTAAATCGTGTTACAAAAATATTTTGTTTTCATTAAATTAAGAGAATAAAATAAATGGTCAGAGTTTTAACAAATTTTTAGTCAGAATTCAAATAAACTTTTGGTCTGAATAAAATTCAATTTTTAGTCAGAATAAAAATATCATACGGTCAGATTTTTATAACCATTCTGGTTAGGTTAGGTTAGATTTTTTAAATTCAATTTCATTTAAATTGTGACTATTTTATATAAATTCTGACCATTAATTATTTATTCTGCACTCTGTAATTCTGACCGATACATTATGACCATTTAATAAAAATTATGACCGAAACTGAATTAAAATTCCGACCGATTAAATACGAGCCTTAAATTAATGCGATTATATCGAAATGATAATCGTTTCCATTAGTTGACACTGATATTCAAATAAAACTTTATAATATCCATGCTTTTAGCTTGTATACAATTTACCAGTTTAATTTTGGCTGTAAATGCACTATGCTTAACTTATAGGACCAAAGTACGTGATTCGGTTGGCATAATAAAAAGCCCGGTAGACCTCTCCCAAAATCCCATACACTCGGCCCCCATAATTCGTCTGACCATTGGATTAACACACGTTCCCATGGAAGCTATTCTGTTTAATAATATGTAAATTGTGGCAATTGGTGGATCGGATAATACCGATTCTAATTGCATTACACGACTCTATTTTACACGGTTCGCCCGGCGAACGAACCAGCGAGTTTTATTATTTGGACACGTAACTTAAAACTGTCAGATAAATTTATCCATATTGTGATACCGTTTGAATAGTGGATAAATGAAATAATTTAAAGCGTGACATGATAAAAAAAACTACCACATACAATCATTATATAAAAATATTATTTAATATTATGAAGTGAGGTTCGTACAAACTTTTTTTCTCATAATACATACATACACAATGACTGTGGAATGGAAAAATAACTTAACCCACACGTACAAAATTTTACAGGAAGCACAAATAAAGTGTTTTGATGATTTTGGGCCATATGAAAATTATGAAATATACACAACCTTGAAGTGCACGGAGACTTCTAAACTGGTGTTTAATTGACATAATCATATATTAATGATAGAAATTGTCTTGGAAAAAACCTTATTTTCAGTCTTTTTTCTTGGTTTCAATTTTCTCAAGCTCATCTTTTTTCAAACTTTAAAGCTAAATTTAGATACTAATTACACATTTACAGATAACATCCTTTTAATAGAACGTGTATCAAGTATGATACATTGTGATTATCGAAAAAAGCTGTTCTTAAAAAATTGTGGGTTACGTCCTTTTTTCTTTCCACGGTCGATATATACAAATATTTTTTTGACATCTACTGTTTATATATTATCAGTTGATAATGCTCGCGATGAACGAAACCAGTCCTGATAAAAAAAATGAAAAAGTACTAAAAATCTTTTATTATTTTTATTATAATGCCATTCTACCGAGTATTGACAGTGAACACATTAAAAATGTTACATAAAATAAAAATAAATCTATTGCGATGATATCAAATCGTCGAGTTTTTGTTTTTAATTAAAATAAACCATAATTTAAAAATTAATTGTTTTTTTTCCAATTTTTAAATAAATCCACCGAAGTTTTGAATTGTGAAATTCAAAGGAAAACAAAAATACAACGTTAAACTTTATTTTTGGTTTGACAAATATGTATTTGTGTAAATAAGTAGCTTGTTATTAATATAATTTAAGATTTCGACTAAAGGTGCTTGGTGGAATTTCAATATTAAATTTGAATCGTTCAAATTATGTACACTCCCACAGATTTTGTCACTAACTTGAACTGACTTGAGGTCAGTTCAAGTTCATCCGTGCACTTGAACGCCTGAAGATGCCGAAAGGCGAAACCCGGGTCGTTAGTGACAAAATCTGTGGGAGTGTACATAATTTGAACGATTCAAATTTAGCTTGTTATTGTTTGAATACATTTTTTTAAAGAGATATTTTTTAATATCTATAAAAGTACATCATAACGTCAGTAGAATTTTGATTGTGTTATAATTATATTTGTATAAAAGATTTAAAATTATGTTTGTTGTAACGCTTTTTTAGAAAACAATATTATATAATACTGCAACATCTACAATATTTAATTAAATTAAAAAATGTATTAATAATATTAGTATCGATTACAGTACAGTAAACACAGAAACAACATATAAATTTTTGAATTGGGTTTTGTTTAATGAATGTAATTAGTTTTTAATTAGAACTTATTAAAGTTAAACCGTATACTGAGCTTCGAGAACAGATGCTTGTGTCGGATAATGGGGGTGAGGTGGTTTGATTTTGTGAGGAATTCAGAGATAAGGGAGCGTACAAGACAGCGTCCCGTCACGTCAGTGGTTATGGAGAGACGTTGGAACTGGCTGGGTCACGTGCTGTGGGTGCCTCCGGAAAGCCTCAATCTTGCCTGCCTCTTCTTTCGATCGGTGGGATTCCGGCGTCCCGGACGTCCGCCGGGTACTATCCATAGGATGTACTCGGCGGAACTGAGGGATGCTGGCATGTCATGGGAGGAAGCAAAGTAATTGGCGGGAGACATGGAAACATGGAGGTGCCGCATGGCGGCCATATGCTCCAAATAGGGAGTGAACATGGCCAAAGAAGAAGAAGAAGACTATCAAAGTTTGTATCTTAACCTCTCTCTGCGTCCAGTAAAAAAGGCCTAACCCGACATTTATTTTGTAATTTATAATATAAAAATTGAATATTTTTTTCGTTTATTTGTAAACGTTACGACAGTCTGATGATGCTTCTCAAAGATCACAAAAAGTCGAATAACAAAATTATCAAATTTAGTTTTATAAAATATTATTCATTAAAACTTTCAACCGACAACTATAGAACATTCTATAGTAAAGTTATCTCATAACGACAGTTTCCAGTTAAGTGCTCTTTGGAAAAATGATTTTTATCTCAAACAGAAACTTTTATCTACTTATACTATTTTTTATTACATCTAACAGCGCTATTCAGAACTTGTTATACCGTTTAAAGACTTCATTTGATAATGAAACAGTGGAGTGAAATTGATAAAATGTTAGTATAGTGTTCATAGATTGTCTAGGTTTAATTAAAAAAAAAACCTTCTGCGTTCTCTCACTTTTCTATGACTTTTTATTATACTCCTCCGTTCTTCCGTTCGAACTAACTTTGGAAGTTGCCAAGCATTGAAAATCCTATAATTTTATTTTTCCCATTCAATATCTTTTTTACCAATTATCTGAATTTAGTTTTATGCTTTCTTTAATGTTAAAGTTTGAAAAACCCTTTTGAAAAGTCGTTACATCCTTCAAGAATAACAAACTTACTTTGATAACACTCTTTTTAAATCGGAATTGTCATTTAGCACAAAAGTATTATGGCTTAGAGCGTATATTATTTTTAACAGCTTTTTTATCAATTTAAATATCACTTTTACGGTGTTCACTGTCAATACTTGGTGGAAAGGCATTATATTAATAAAAACACAATATTCCTTCGTCAATTGTCAATTGACGCATTGTCAACTGAACATTGTCATTTGACAATGCTCGCAATGAGCGAAACCGGTCCTGACCTATTAAATAAAGTAGAACAAAGTACAAGGAATATTGTATTTTTAATAATAAATTTAAATATCGTCTAAAGTATGAATTATGTTGTCGAAATAACAGTATAAAACGTAATGTTGGAATATATTGTATGTTAATAAATAGTATACTACGTATCCTACAGTTTTTTTACACACAAGAATTGATTTAAAAAATAGAATATAAATTTTTGGTTGTAAACTCCTTTATTCATACAATATTTTAAAATTTGAATTAAAAAGAGTATGAAAACATTTACTCATTTTTTTAAATGAAAAAGTATACCAAATAAGAAAAGTGAAAAGGTGTTAAAATTAACTTCCTAATAAAGGTCGACTGAAATAATATTTTCTCTCATGTAATCCGTCGTTATTTTTTACAAGCCCTCTGACAGAGGTCGTTTCCTTTAAATTTGGAGATTTTTAAAGCAAGCAAAACGATTATTCAAAACCTCAGTGTAACCGGGATCGCTTTGCTGAGAAAATCTGGCGGGATTTTCCCGATGAGGCATTCATTTATTTAATTCTCGAGATTTATTCTGGAGCCTTTTTATTTAATGAAGAAAAAAGCCTTCGCCGAAGATTACCACTTGACTTCTTAAGCCATTGCCGGGCAAATCGCTTTATCTTTTGTAGGATATTTCTTTGAGGCGGTTGTTTGTGCCCACTTCACGGACCGACAAAGGACTTTACAGATTGATGTGGAATGGGGTAAGTCTACAGCACAGATATTTAAAAAGTTTCGGGTACTCCGATTTCAATTAGCGTCTTATTTATCAAGCAATAAGAAAAGACTTGTTTGATACAAGTTTCGTATCAATTAACAAATGCATTTATTATCATTAGCACTGTACAGTAATGCATATTAAACATGGAATTGAATAACACTAACTATACAAATGAAAATGATGTTAACATTATAATTAGTTTAAATTTTTTTTTTATAATAATTGAGGAGCAAACATTCAAATAGTGATTTTGTCACACAAATACAAAGCTTGTGAAATGATGATTTGAGTGTTGGAGAAATCACGGTTTTCTTGAATGTGTCAACTTTATGATTTATTTTTTATGGGAAAAAACCTTTTTTGAACACTAATTCAAAGATTTTATTATGGACTATAAGAACTGATTTAAAACGGCATTTTTCAAAATTTGCGACTTATCACTTTTTGTATGTTTGTTCCTCAATTATCATTGTCCAAGTTTTATCTAGCTTGGTTTTTATACTAATTTCATTGTTGTCAGAATTTGAATTTGAATGATAAGTTTATATTTTTGGATAGTTCTACATTAAAGTTTTACTGTCTTTATTATATATTCATACAAATATAAATGGAATAGTGATTTTTAAATTCAAATATATACCTAGCGAAAAAGAAGATTCAGTGAGACAAAAGTACATAGTTTAATAAACTTTGATTGTAAAAAGTTGTTACATTAAAACTTTATTAAAAAGTTTTTTTTAAAACGAAAAGTAATCGAGGATTTGAAATACCTAATACAATTAATGAACTGTATTTAATAAATAAAAACCTTGAGAATCGGTTTCAAACGGGCTGGACATGAGTGGGTGATACTAAGGGGATGTTCGATTTATCTTGTGGTGGTAACGAATCGGGGTATCGGAGAAAAAACCACCCGCCTTTCAAATAAAACAGAAATGCTTCCCGAGCAAAAGTTAAAAACAATTTTAAATGAACATACACCACAGATCAGGCGGAAAACGTTAGAACCGTTTGTTGGAAACTGATATTGAATTTACAAGCTAAGTACCATATTATTTTAACTTTGTCAGGCAATTTATGAGATTTATCTTTTTTAGTTTAAATTTCCACGTATTTTATTGTTGCTATTAATATAACAGAACATTTAACAGAAAATTTATGTTTAGTATTAGTTACATTTTTTATTTGTCTATTGATCTGCAAGCAAATTTTTAATCAAATAAATTATTCAATTCTCCTAGATGTACAGTGTTTTATTTTTTTGTTCTTTATAATCTCAAATATAAAATAATTTACAAAATAATAGCCTTAACAAATTGAGTTATATTTTGGTCTTTAAGTCTTAACATATCTGTAATATCTTATCTAGTTAAAATTATTTATCCTGGTTCTATTCTTTGAAAAATTGAGACTAAGCGACTAAATAATAGCAAGTTATTTTAGTACAAATTCTATTGAAACACTTAAGAAAATATTCTTCAAATTATCAAAAAGCTGTTTTTGTAATTAATTGCAAGGATTGCAGTTTTATTTACAAATCATATCATATTAATCATGCACTATGAGTCAAAATTTAAATAAAAATAAATTATTGTAGACTTCCAAACAAAGGTGATTACTTTTTTGACATATCAACAATTAAACATGTTCTAAAATAATATATAGTGGTGACGAATCAATCCCCAAGTGGTCACACAAACAGTTCAAAATTTCACTTTTATTACTGTCATCAATCATATCAAGGTTAATATTTATTACATTTTGAAATAAAAAGTGTACAGAATTGTACTGACTATTCAAAAGTCTTAAATGTCATTACACAACTGAATTTTGGAATATATTTTTTTTAAAAAACTATAAATCTTGTCAATACTAAACATAACACCCTGAAAGTATGTATTACGTACAACTTCCTTTTTGGATACTTTACCACTCAGTATAGGGACGAGTTTAAGGAAGACACATATTTTACATAGCTTTTGCTCGTATATTCAAAAGAAAAAGCAATATTTCATACGTGATAAAGTGCTAAAGAATGTTCAAGATAATAGTGTTCATCACATTTGATGCTGGAATTTACATAAGACGCTATGCGTATAACAAATATTTGTATAGAGAATGTTTCTGAGCTTATTTCACTTGTATACCAACATTAACAAGTAAATTAATACAATCGAAATGAAAATGTTGCGAATAAATTAAATAACAATAAAAGAAGATTGTTTTTTTATAATTCTTTATCAGTCCACAGTCAAAATCAATCTTGACTATACTCATTGCTGTCAATTTGTCATTTCGACAACATCAATTATTCTTTTCAGATGATTTTCACGAAAGTTAACTTTTATTCTCAATTATATCTGGTGTAAATTCAGACTACTTCAAAAGGGTATTATGTAACTCTAATGATATATTGTTTTCAAAGAAGCAAAAAATCTTCATAAACGTGGTGTAACTAATTGCAGTCGAGTGGTTAACATTGTTGGATTCGGTTACGGAAGTCACGGGTTCGAATCTTTGTATAGACAGTTTTTTAAATTGATTTTTATTTAGATTTATGAATTTCGGTTTGAAGGCATGGATTTTTGTGATATCTCCGATTCCTTTTTCCCACCCATCTTCTCTTAAAAAGGGGGTAAAACGAGGTTAGCTAAACACTAGTGCTGTCCTGGCCCCATCGTAATATTCCTGTTTAATTTGGAAAAAAAAGAATGAACATTTGAATATCAAGCAGTTCCCATAGGAATACTTCTGTTGAGATAAAATCCATTAGAAGTCCATATGCTCCAAATTAGAAGCGGACACTGGAAAAAAAACTATTTTTCTATTATTTTTAATCATGTGGATTATGTAAATACCAAATGGATTGTCCAGAACTGGTTCTATGCTAGTTTTTAGGTAAGGTAAGAATAGAAGAATAGGTTTTTGAAAAAACATACACTCTGTTAGTCCTTTGTTCTATTGCTCATGTTCAGAAAGAGGTACCTATTAAGAGTTTGAAATAATTACAATTATCATTTTAGTTCGATATAACATCGATTTAGTAACAACGCTGCCTTTATAACGACAAAATTTAAAAAAAGCACGTAGGCATTTTCGTTTAAACATGGAATTAAAACACAACAACTGTCAAGTCACGCAAAAATCGCAAATCTAAAAACTCTATTTCTATGTCAAATTGCCTATTCTGTGTATTATATTTTGTTATATTAAAATAATCAAAAATTGCTATTTTTGTCACATAGTGACGATTATTAAATACTTTGACATTCGGCATAAATATATTAAGACTAACAAAAATCGCCATAGTAAACAATTTTAACCTTTTAGCTGCCGTAGATAATTAATAGTAATTACCTAGCACGGCGGCTGTAATTTTCAACTATTAATTTAATTAGTTATTGACGAGATAACTCGGCGTGTCAAGCACGAAAATTTTAACGAGATATCTCGTTTGTGGCGTCCATCGAGTTAAATAATTTTGTTTTTTACATTTCACAATGAAACAGAAACTTCCGCATCTGTTTCATTACATTACTAAATCTACCTTTGCGTCTAGTTGTGTTAACAATGACTAAATTCTATTAATCTTACTAGTTACTGATGCATTTTCTAAGTCGATTACATCCTGGGAGAGAAATGCACTTAGAGAGTTCCGTATTTGAGTGTAGTCCCGTAGCGGATCAATCAAGATGTGACATCGTATATCCATTAAGAGCGATTTGAACGAACCACTTGAAAATGAGATCGGATGGCCGACGTGGCGTCGGCCCGACTACCGCCTACTCAATATTCAATCTTCCTTAACAAGCCTATAAAACTTTCACCCGAATCCAATCAGTTCAATTATTAATACTACCAATCTAGTCGTATTGGTAGTATTGATCTTGAGGTATCGAGTGAGTATTGAGCTATTTTTCAAACGGTCTAATAATTTAACCACAATGTTTTATTATTTCCGTGTAGGTAAATTCAAAAATAATCGTTTATGTGGAAGTACATACGTTGAATATATCAAAAGTATCTATAAAAAACATGTAAATTAATTATATGTGTGGCAATCATTTTAATAAAACACAATTATTTAAAAAAAAATAACCATAATCGAGACAGTGCGTGTAACCAAACAGTGCAAAAATTAGAAAGACATAAACATAGTTAAATACACATTTTTAGGTTAAAATAAACATGCATCGATTCATTCTGTATATATAAACCTTTTTTATTATTAGTATGCACATTATTTGTATATATTATACTCAACAGATAATCACTTTTCGTTTAATGTTAAGTTAACTTTAACTAAAATTGTGAAAAATAAAAATGTTTTTTTTTTTAATTTGTGCCACTGATTCATAATCTGTATCTTTATCCGTAATTTTTTTCATTACCAATTGTAACAAATTACACCCTAGTCATTTTATTTTCTTTTGTATAGATAGTTGTGTAAAATTGTGTTCTCTTATCAATTGATTATGCTCGTCAAGTGCGGAACCGGTCCTGATCATACACAACTGAAATAGTATTAGTAAAAATGAGTTTTTTTAGTTTTTGAACTAAAACTTCGTTACCTTTAAAAAGTAGTGGTGAATCATTTTGTGAAATTAATACACTCAAACGTGTTTTATTTTGTCAATATAATGTATTTTTATTATAAATTGACTATTGATACATTAAGAGTAACTTAGGTGTCTTGAAAAGTTGCCATATATAATATAATATAAACCCTTAAGTAAAAACTCATTTAGGTAAGACTAAAAGATTATAATTTTTAACATTAACATTATACAATGAGGCACCCAATTTAATTACGGAGCTTTATTGTAAAAGTTTTAACTTAACTATCCATGACGTCAGTTTAAATATAACTCGCTCCACTACAAAGAGATCCTTGCTGGTTTCATTATTTTAATTGTGTTATTTTAAAGTGTTCCTTGATCTCAACTTCGTCACTTGAAACATTTTACTCGAGTCTTGTAGAGGAAGGACTCTAGCTGTAATCCGAGATTAAACATGCTTTGTCACTTGCCTATTTACATAATATGTTAAGATCACATACTTTGTTGTTCTAAGACTCACCGAATTTAGTGAATACGATATAAATGATACGGGATTACGGAACTGAATTACAGTTCCAAGTCTTAGCATCCCAAATTTTAATTACGTGGTTTCTAGAATAGTTTTCAATAGAGTTCTTAAGCAGTAACGTCGGTATTGTACTACTTATTTTTATGATCGATGAATAAGATTTTTACGAGCTTAAGTAAGTCGGCCCTGTAGTCACCTGGTCTTAATCATTCGTTTTATTTAGCTGAGTTTTAAACAAACCTAAATACATGTCAGACAGCTTTTATTTTATTGCTTCTTTTTCTTACGCTACATTATAGTGTCAACTAATCTTCTATATTCAACGTGTCACAACTAGAAACAAAATCAGTGGAATAACAATGTTATCAAGTCTAATTTATTTAGTATTTTTTTCCTTTTTTCTTTTATACGTTTCTTCTTCTCTAATGATTGATTATAAATTTCTTTGACTTTATGAAATTTTACCAGTAACTGGAAAAAACAACCAAAGGTTTTTTCCTTTTTTTCTATTGTTATATTTTATAATTTAAGATTTCGACTGAGATGCGTGGTGGAATTTCAATATTAAATTTGAATCGTTCTAATTATTTACATTTACACAGATTTTGTCACTAACGATCCGGTTTTCACCTTTCGGCATCTTCAGACGTTCAATTGCACGGGTGAACTTGAACTGACGGATCTTGAACATGACTGAAATCTCAGTTCAAGTTCATCCGTCCACTTGAACACCTGAAGATGCCGAAAGGCGAAACTCGGGTCGTTAGTGACAAATCTGTGTGAATGTACATAATTTGAACGATTCAAATTTGTTACAATTTATTTCGTCTATAGCCTAAAAAACTCTTTTTTTATGAACATGGAATAAGTCATTTTATAAGATATCTCTGAATCAAAATATATTTTTCAAGAAAAATATGATTCTCATGCAATTATTTCATTTTAGTATACTTACTAAAATTCAAATATATTAATATAATAGATAAATATTCATTTTTAGAAGCATATTTTTCAACATAAGTTGCATACTTTTTTCGCTGTTCCAATAGTTTCCACCACTCACACGAAAGTTGTAAACCTTAAATTAAATAAATTATCTCTAATCGTACTCTTAAAATAATTAAACTATGAACATTATTTAATAAAAAAAACAAACATTTAGTTCGCTTCAATATTAAAAATGAATACTATGATAATTTTGCTAGTCAAAACTTAGTTCATTAAACGTTAAACAATTAGCAATTTATGTTTCTTTATGCGACAGTTTCCAGTGTATAACGAGTTCTTCGTCTCATTTAATTCATACAAAATGTAATTCGAAAACCAGCCGTGTGCAATAAAACTATTATAAAACTCATTCGTAAAGTAATAATTAACGCTCTTTTTACGTGCAAGAAGTGTTCCCTCAAGTTCTATCGAAAAGTCAAGCGCTCGTATTAATTGAAGCTAAACTGTACTCTTCCAGCATGCACTAAGTTAGTTTGCGTATTTAAAACTACAGGCAAAAAGTAACGGAGAAAACGCCACCACAGAAATGGGAGAGAATAGAAAATAAAACAATAAAAACACCAAGCAAAGTTTGTGCTAATTCAGTAGAAAAGTTTTCTCTATTTTTGCAACTCGTGCATTCTTCTCAGCACTTTTTACTTACTCGATTGGCTCTGTATAAAACTACGAGATTAAACAATCTACAATATGCAACTCTTGTGAACTGTTTTATATGTTATCTCTTTCTAGGAACGACTCTAGCAGCGTTATTTTTTTTTACTGTTATACTTCTTAAAATCCAAAAAGAGTGAGAAGTATATATTTTACACTCTATTCTGTTAAGGTTCAATTCAAATATCACAATTTGTTACTCCCATGATTAAAAGTTTATATTCAATATTATAAGTAATACATTTGCTTACATGCTTATTCTATTGAAAACTCAAATAGAAAACAAAATAATAAATTGATATTTTAAACTCTTGTGAACTGTTTTATATGTTATCTCATTCTAAAACACTAGCAGCTTTATTTGTTTTACTGTTATGCTTCTTAGAATTAGAAATAAGTGAGAATTATATATTTTTACACTCTATTCTATTAAGATTCAAGTAAAATATTACAATTTGTAACTCTCGTAATTGGAAGTAATAAAATGATAGTTGAGAAGATTCTACGGAGAGACTTACAATATCACAATATTCTGTAAGAAAATTTATCCCTGTATTCGTAAAAAAAAACTATTTATCAAGTGATTTTGTTAAAACTTTTCATAAATTAAGATGTAAAGTTTAATATATCTACCTAACTCGCCTATTAAAAATAAATAACATGGTATATAATTGAAGATTTCGACTAAAGGTGCTTGGTGAAAGTTCAATATTAAATTTTAATCGTTCAAATAATCTACATTTACACAAGTTTTGTTACTAACGACCCGGGTTTTGCCTTTCGACATCATTGAGAGTTCAAGTTAATCCGTGCACTTGAACGTATGAAGATGCCAAAAGGTGAAACCCGGGTCGTTAGTGACAAAACTTGTGTGTATGTACATAATTTGAACGATTCAAATTTAACATGGAATTAAAAAAAAATATTGTTCAATTATTTTTCTCTTTATCTATATTTGTTTAAAATGCATCTTTAGGACCACTAGGTAAAATAATTATATATGAGGAGGTAAATAAGTTAATGGAGCAAAAACAAACATAAATATAAGCATTTGAATTTAATATATTTTGATACTGGCAATATATCATTGATATTCTGTGAGCACATTTGAAAGAATCAATAGAATCTTTGATAGCCGCTTTTTTCTATGCGGAAAACAACTGAATGCGTGCATCCGCTTAGGCACGGCTCATTTAAAGGATCCTTCTAACGTTATGGGTAATATTTTACATGATAGTATTAGCTATAAAATATCATGGAACACTGGGAATAAAACAAGGCCCAGATTTTCGTATCTGCAAAACGTTTATTGGGATCAAAAATGCCAAGCAGCCGATTCTTTCTATACTCGTCTTTTATACAGAGTGAAAGGATACGGCAAGGTTATATATTAAATATTTACTAACATATCCATTCTATTGAAAATTAAAACTAGAAAATAAAATAATAAATTAACATTTTGCAAAAATGCACATTGTAAGATAAACGAAAATCTCGACACCAAAATGAGCTTTTTGATTAAAATCATTTCATTCTTACAGCAATCAACAATTCGCACAGGATAGCAAAAAGATACGTTGAACAGAGGGAAATAATTGAAGTGGTCAAAACCATCCAACTTGCCAATCTAAAATGTAATGTTTATTAAGACTTAAAAAATCTTCAGTATTATTTTTCTCTAAATTATTAGAAAAAAGAATGATTTTATTTTGATTTTTTACAGTGCGTGATTTATAATATAATTTAGTTGTTATGTAAGAATGATTGAATTTATATCATTTAAAAAATATATTTCGGTATTATTTCAATATTGGAATGATAATTTTGCATTTTACGTTCTTTAATTCACTCTACAGATGTCCGCTTCCAATATGAGCATATTGCCTCATAATGGAGGTATCTCAACAGAAGTTTTACTACGAGAGTTGTTTGTTCTTCAGTCACTCAAAATCTCTTTTCTAAAGATAGTAGCAGGACAGGGCTAGAACAGGACTAATCGCTCGTACTTCAACCAGCTATTAATAGATTGGAAGGGTGGGAGGGAGTTTTTAGACAACACAATGCCTTCGAACTGAAATCAGATTGAAAAAATGGTGTTCGTATTGGGACTCGAATTTATATTTCTTCTTCTTCTTTGGCCATGTTCGCTCCCTATGTGGAGCATATGGCCGCCACGCGGCACCTCCATGTTTCCCTGTCTCCTGCCAATTGCTTTGCTTCCTCCCATGACATGCCAGCATCCCTCAGTTCCGCCGAGTACATCCTATGGATAGTACCCGACGGACGTCCGGGACGCCGGAATCCCACCGGTCGAAAGAAAAGGCAGGCAGGATTGAGGCTTTCCGGAGGCATCCGCAGCACGTGACCCAGCCAGTTCCAACGTCTCTCCATAACCACTGACGTGACAGGACGCTGTCTTGTACGCTCCCTTATCTCTGAATTCCTCACAAAATCAAACTACCTAACCCCCATTATCCGACGCAAGCATCTGTTCTCGAAGCTCAGTATACGGTTTTTCTGAGTCTTCGTCAGGTGCCATGATTCGCAACCGTAAAGCAGTACCGGCAGAATGCAAGCGTTGAATAAGTGGCAATTAATGGTAATTAATTGAAAATATATTTATATTTTTTTTGTTAATTTAATACAGTGAATGTAGGCATGCTTCTTTAGACTTTTAGATAAACTGTTTAACTTACGCTTACTTTTAAGCAACAAATTTTGTGGTTTTATATGACCGAAGTATATCCAATCGTGAGGTTGTTTTCATGCGAGTCCATACACCCTTTATATGAGAATTTTCTTAAAAACAGCATCTCTTCCGCCCATTAAGTACGAACATAACTTTTTTATTTGTTCCCAACGCAGAACGCAAGACGAGGTAAGTGTTCTATAGCCAGGGTTGCACATCAGCCTATGGGAAAAAATATTCCTAGTTATAAGCGGGGAATT
This sequence comes from Himalopsyche anomala, assembly GCA_031772345.1. Classification (NCBI taxonomy): domain Eukaryota; kingdom Metazoa; phylum Arthropoda; class Insecta; order Trichoptera; family Rhyacophilidae; genus Himalopsyche; species Himalopsyche anomala. The sequence goes on along the minus strand of CM062822.1, from coordinate 36,731,638 downwards.
TCCCCCCAGGGACACATGCGTCTAGACCCGGCCAACGCACGCGCCAGAAAAGAAAACTACCTTCCTCTCTCTTTCCCTCTCTCCCAAAGCGGGAAACCGTGTGGACCGTTTGAAAAGCGAATCTTTTTATTTTTCCCGTTTGCCGTATTTTTTTTGTAAATATTTCCTTCTTTGATGACATTATATACAAGGAAACGGGCATGTTTCGAATATGTGACAATATAACATTTTTTTTCATGTTTAAAAGAAAAGAATGCGGCCAGACATAAAAAACAATACAAATTTCATTTAGGTAATACTTTTACATCGTTTTTTCAAATCGTTAATATTTCAATATAAGTTATTATAGTATTGATTAGTTATCGCAGAATATAAATTAAAAATATATCATAATTCTCCAATGATATTTGGTGGTGGTATAATATTCAAAGCCTGGTTGAATATTCCAAAATATAAATGACCAAAGATGTATACTCTTTTCTATATATACAATTATTTCTGACAATAATTATGACAGACACAAAAAAGATCGTACAGTCTATTTGGCTAATATCAAGCAAACAGGCTTGCCAAAAAGAGTAAGACACATGTTACATAGAAAATCACCACATGACCACGGTAATCGTGTACACCAAAAAATATTAAAAGTTTTTCATATTTTTTTAGAACAAAACAAAGTATGATACAATATATAATAAGTAAACAAGCTCAAAACAATATGTATTCTAAAAATTAAAATAGTATTATATTTTGATGAAAAGATGACTCAGATTTCGTAGATTTTTATTATTTTTAAATATTTTTTTATTATTTGTGAATAAATATAAAAAAAAAAACTTCAAGATTTTAGATAAAACAAAAGATAATCTGTATTAATATTAAAGTTAATATAATCAACGCTAGCTTTAAACATTTTTCATAAAAATATAACATTATCCGTATATCCGAACAAGTTGAACGGATGATACCAGGTCAGAGACCCCAACCTGGCATTGAACCGTGTCGGACCTTCTTTGTAGACAATCAGGCTCCACCTACGCGAAGGTTTTTCCGCTGCCCATATCTCAGGAGGAGGGTTTCACCTTTATACATTTTTAAAGGCCCATAGTACACTGACAGCAAAAATATTACACTGTCACTCCGTCCCGGGAGGTTAGGAAGAACTAACAAATAGATAGTGCCTTCATTTTATCGAGTTTGCATGGATAAGTAAACAGAAACAATGAAAGTCCCGTAATAATTGATGTAAAAGAGACAACAGTTTTACCTCGAGCATTTCCGGAAGATTTGTGAAAAGGGTTTTATTTATTAAACATTTTATTTATGCAGACTCTTCCATATTGCTGTTGGATTTTTATTGGAATTAAAAATTATCTATCGAGATACTTTTTATATTCCCTTGAATAATAAAGAATTTGGGTTTCCATACAAGCATTTGCGTAATATAATAAAGTATATGTTAATGAAATAAAATAATAAATTCAAGAAAAAGATCGTCTCACGAAAAATAGAACCCATTATTCCTAAAACTGGCTACGTCATCCAAATTAAATTTGACATCAGATTCAATAACAGTACAGCGAGATTAAAATAATCAATGTGGGATTTTAAAAAAAAGTAGTAACTTTTCAGAATATAAGTAATCATGTTTTAACTTGATATACGTTTGAAACACACCAGAAGCCATGAAAATAAAAGGGGGAGTTGGATTTACCGGCTGCCCTCATTTTTCCAGTTTTGTTTTTGTCTTGTGACATGTTTTGTTTACGTAGAAATATGTAAAAGCTTGAGCCCCCATAACAATAGATATGCTCAGTTTTTGTAAATTTTATATATATTCTTCTGTAGGTTACTCAAGTCACTAAATATGACATTCATAACTCATATTTCGATCTGGACTGACATAGCTAGTTTTTTGGAAAAAAAGTTTTTTTCAAAAACTGTGACGGTATGAATTATAAGAAATATTGTTTGTTTACTTTAACAAAAATTTGCAACCGACTGTAGAAAAAATTACTCTAAATGAATGGATTTAATGCTAAAACAAAAGTTCAAATATTAAATTAAAAAAGTCAAATTAATTCAATCGCAGATCGTAATAGATATTGAATTTCATTCAATGCCATTCAACTGGCTGAGGCAACGTGAAAGTGCGAAACCAACAAACCATCACGTTCATGGCAAAACCAAAATTAACAAAATTATAAAACAAAGTGATGTTTTCATTTACTTGCTTTGATCTAGTAGGGAGCTTTGTCAAAAGCAAATAATAAACGAACCGTGACTTATTGACAATACGAAATGGAACTCAAAAACGAATTCCCCTTTTGAATTCGAAATATTTACGTAAGTTAAAAAAATGATTATATATTATTAAAATATATCCAAAGTATATCAATAACTAATAGGAATATTTTGTTGTAAGATTATTGAAACAGCTGTTATAATAATGATCACAACATGATGAAAAAACTGAAACCTCTCGGGTGAATATTAAGTAAACATACGATATTTGGGTAGTAAATAGTCGAAACATAAAATAAACATTTTGTCTTTACACAATGTGATAATTTGTGTTGCGTGACTAATTTTTGTTTAAAAAAATAATTTTGAAACATTTGTCATTGCTAATAGAAGGACGAGCGATATATTTTGTAAGCAACTCAAATATATGTTTAAAGCAGTCTAAGCTTCATAAATTTAAAGTTTGAAAGAATACTTTTTAAGCATTCAACTTCCAATTTGTTCATTAAGTATTGCGGCGGCACTTTAGCATTTTATAGCCTTTTTTATTACCTTGCATGTACGTTGTGATAATTCGACTTCCGAAAATGTCGTCTAGCTCCGCAATTGTCGACTTAAATAGCAATGAAAGTCTTCGTTGAGATGAATGCAACAATGTCTCTTAATGTATTGGTTGGCCTGTCTTGTTTTATTCGAGAAACTGCGACGTACCTACAAATTTAATTATCCTATTTGTGAAACAATTAAGTAGACCTTGGTGCATTTTATTGTTTTCTTGTTCAACGTAAAGCATGAATATTAAATGTTGTTCTAGCTTGGTTAGTAACGAATTGGATGAACTACTTCCATAAGTTTTTATTATCAATTTACTTCAAGGTGCAAAACGTCAAAAAATGCTAAATTAAAAATAATAATTCTTGATAGTTTCCACACTAATTTTTACTTACTAGCACATGCACTCTGATACTTGCAATCTCCATGAAAAACTATTACTTCAAATATATTTAAGAGTGTAGTCCCAATATACAATATACCGGAAGTGTATTCGTAAAAAAATCTAACCAAAAATGTATCAGTTTAGTCGTGTATTGATGCAGAAAATTGAATGCGGCCTTTAGAGAAGGAAAGGTTCCTCACCCCTGAACTAGACAGTTCTGGCTAGATAAAATATCCATAATTTATACAAAAGTATTTTATTTTGTCGCCTGCTGTGGCTCAGTTGGATAGAGCTTGCTCTACCGATCACGCAGGTCTTGGTTTGACTACCGGTAAAATCACAGTGAATTTGAGAATTATTCAATTCAAAGTTGTGCTCGATGACTGGGTGTTTGTGATGGGAATTCACATTATTTCGTTTCTTCTTATCCTTTTGATTCTATCCTATGAAAACTGGGTGTATTACTAGTCAATCACTAGTCTTGTTCTAGTTTTATCCTTCTTTCTCTACTACTCACTTTGGAAAAAAAAGTGAGATTGAGCGACTGAATAATAAGCAGTTCTCATAGATTTTTTTTTTGTTGAGACACCTCCATTACTCCAGATTGGGAGCGGATATGGATGAAAAAAATTAAAAATTATGATAACAATAATTACTTTGATAATCATATAAAAACTATTTATTTTAAATCACATAAAAAATGTATTTCATGTCACTAATTATTGCTATCGAATACAATTATTTTGCATATTTTAAAGAAAGGTCTTTAAGGGGTCTTTATTATGAAAAGTTTAAGCTTGTTTACCGTTGTATATATTTTAATAATTATTACAGCGATAAATTTTACAGATGAAATTTTTCCAAAACTTTACTCGCGGGAGTTTGGAAGCGCCAAAATTAATTAATTGAGGGAGGTGTTTTAACAGCATCACTTTTTCCAAACTTTATCTCAGCGTATATGCAAATATGCAAAAGACACCTAACTATGTCACTGTTTTATTACTTTCGCGGAGGCATGCTTAATTTCGAATATTAAACGTACACTCATTATGGTTCGTCTACACGGGGAAATATAGAACTCTAAGAAACTTTACGGCATCCTAATATTAAAATGAAAATCCCATAACAATAATATATAACCCTTTTATTGTAGACTAAAAGTGTGTCTATTTGCAATCGATTATCATTATTAAAAAAAACATATTTCATTGTATCGTTACTCATGTACGAGAATACAATTAAAACCATTTTTAAAAGGACTGAACCAAGATAATTAATTGTCTGTTAAGTTTCACAAACAACTTGGAAGATGGAAACATAATACACTCTATTCAAAACCTGTATTTTTACATTGAACGTTGAATTTGACGTTTTTTAAATAGTGTTGAAGTAAATTAAGTAATGAAGTATTGCACCAGTAAAAATAACAATATATTAGAAAATTATTGATGTAAACAGTCAATATAAATATGAAAACATTGACTCATTGTATGATTGCTTCGCCGTTTTTTTTTCTAAAACTGTATATTATTTCTAAAAGCAGTTACATTTTTGATAATTCTAATTTACACACAACTAAAACGTGCTTATATTATCGTATTTTTTTTTTATCATGTCCGCTTCCAATGTGGAGCATATGGACTCCTAAAGGAGTTTATCTCAACAGAAGTATTTCTACGAGAACTGCTTGTTACTCATTTGTTAACCTCTCAAAGAGAGTAGGAATAGAATGATAGGGCTAGGACAGGACTAGTGGATAGCTAATTGCTCTCTTTACGCCCCGTTCATAGGATAGGATGGGTGGGAGGGTTTAATTCAAGACATCACATATATCCATGTCTTCGGACAGATATTCATAAATCGATTGAAAAATCAATTTATAAAACTGTCCGTACTGGGATTCAAACCCGTGACCTCCGTAGCCAGAACCAACGGCGTTGACCACTCGACTACTAAAAAAACTTCACAAAAATATAATTCTTAATGTAAACATATTTAATAAATTAACGTAATACTTTATCATGAATATTTACTATTACGTATTCCACGAAACATTTCTCCACTAAGCCAACCCAAATAGATTTGGACTTAATTAAAAGGGTTAGGTATAAGCAAGCTGGGGGTGCCAAATGGTCCATTGGAAGAGAGAAGGGGCAAGGGTTGCTGGGAACGTATTATACGCTAGCGTTATCGGAACGACCATCGGAAAAATATAAGGCCCATCGTGCTCTCTGACTCCACCGAATGAATTATTATAAGTACAGGAAAAGCAGGAATTTGAATAAGGCTGATCACGTATGAACATTCCACTTTAATAAAAGTAATTGTCGATCCGATCTAAGATACGAAGCACTCTACTGCATCTGGGATTAGAAGTTGAGTAATAAATGACTTATTATTATGCTGTCAAAAATGATACTCTTAATATATCAGTGACTTAGTTCCATAGTGCTACAACAATGATAGAAATTGGTAGTTTTGGGATATGGCTGACCAAGGTTTTTACGCATTTAAACTGAGTTGATACAATGTAAAAACAAATTGTCTCATCTATTTAATGAATCATTTTATCATTTATCTCAATTCAATTCAAATTTATTCCAACGTTGAAAAAACCGTAAAATGATATTTCGAGTTGTATTTGTATGCAGCTAAGAAAAGATTTTTTGCATTTCTTTATTTTTATTTGCGAAAATTTGCCTACCGAGAGGAAACTATTGATTTTTTCAAGTTGTATTTTTGTAGAGCTATAGAAGAGATGTATTCAAATAAAATAGATAATATAACTGAAAAATTTTGATGGTTTTATGAAATTAGTAGTAAAACAATATTTTATTAATGAATTGGTTCAACTTTAGTACAAAAATATATCTTAACGAAATCACAGGGATTTGGTATTTTAAGTCCACTCTGGCCGGACACATATAACCATCAATCATAACAAATCATCAAATCAAACCATATTTGATACTCCTGAAGGGAAACGGAGCGTTGGAAGACCGTCACTTTTCTGAATGGATAAGGTGTCACAGAACTTGGGCGTCAGCGACTTGGCTGGGAAAATGATGAACTGAGCTGAACGAAGAAGATTAATCGAGTCGACCAATTGTACAATTTAGTATCACTTAATTATGTCATGTTGCATAGTTGAAACAATTACAATTTGTGGAATGTAAAATATTTATAATTTTCCTTCAAAATTTTCAAAAAAAATTACGGCATCGAAAGCATAAATAAAAAAGGATTTTTGGAAAGAAAAGATTGTTTAAATAATTATAAGACAATTTTAGATTGTTCTTACGATGAAAAACGATACCAAGAAAATATTTAGTTTTTGTGGTATAAAAATACTATTTTTTTTTTAATGTGCTTTACCGTACAAAAAAAAGCTTTTATCAACCAAATATGGTATTTAACTAACTTGCATATTTTTGGTTAATTAACGATTGTAATCCAGTGGTAAGATTCAACCCGAGTATAGTATACCCTCCTCAATGGCGTTTGCCTAACTTACCCTACCCTTAATAATTCTTCTTAAATGGAAGTGTAGCGAACAACTATCATGCAATTCTTTTGACTTTCTTTCCGCCCTATTTTAGGGTTCAAAATATACAACGAGGGATCATCTATGATTGACAAGCGCCAAAAACTTTTTTTTTAAATATTTATCGTTTCAACAAATAACTTCATCTACATAAAAATACTCTTTACATAATTTATGAAAAATTTTATTAAAACTTTTATTTGATATCTCTATAAAATAAGGAGCAGTAGCAAACGAAAGAGGAGTTATTCTTTATCGTTCTAACATATTATGACTGCCAAGTCATATTATAAAGAATACAGTTTTTGTAATGCACAACGTTATTACCATAAATGGAATAAAATTTTATGGCCTCTGTACACATCATATGTAAGGTTTTATGATTCAAAATATTTCATTTTTATAATTTATTTTTCAACCAAAACAAAATTTATATTACTAGCGGTGGACAATAAGTGCAACCATTTTCTTTTCTGTGAACGTAATTGTAATATAATTTTAAAATGTTTTGAATATATTTGGTAAGTCATTGAAGCTAAAATTGCTAATTTTTAATACTATCGATACACCAGAAAATAATTTGTTTATCTTGTTGCAATATTTGTGCCTTTACCCTCATATGGAAGATTAAAGTAAGCTTTAACTAAAGATCAGCGATATGAATAAGGAAAAAGAATAATATTCTGCTTTAGAATTGAAAAATCATTTTAAGTATAAGCCTAAGCCTAAGCTATAGTTTAATCTAAATCAATATAATAAGTTGAAAAAGTAATTTAGATCTACAAAATATTGTTGTTTGTATGGTTAATTACTGTTTTGGCGTATTCCTTTTATCACTTGCCTTATTTACCGTGGAGTTGTCCTAAGTAAATGCCAATTCATTCAATACATTTATTAACTTTGAAATTGGAAAAAAATATCTTCTTTTCAAAAGCATAATATAAGCTACAAAACAAATAAAAAAACGTTTCTTAAAATACTATAACCCAGTGTTTCTCAATCGGTAAACCGTGAGATTCTTGCAAATGTTGAAAGCCGACAAAAGATCTAACGTGATTTCGATTTTTCAAGATCGATTGCACACGTCTTCCGTTGACCACACAGGTACAACTTACCGCACCTTAGAATACCCCACTCCATTTTTTGTTTTTGTTTTCTGATCGTTTGATTGTAGTACTGCGCAATTTTTTCTTGTGATCAAAAGTGTATCATGACTTCAAAAAGATTCAAAACTCCTGATGTAACCCAACAATATGAACATTCAAACGGTATTGCTTTAAATATTGAGATAATAAACTAATTCATTAGAGGTATCGATTTACATTTGTACAAATAATATCTTCATAAATTCTCAGAATTACTAATTTCAACAGATATTCTTTTTGTCTACAATCTATTACCATTATTAAATATCAAATTGATTTTCAGCCTATAGTAATTCTGATGAACTAAGCCTTTCAATGGAATCAAATCAATATGCTTAGAATCTTGAATACTAATATATTATTTCACAGATTTCTTGTTTGTTTTCGTAGCAATAAAATCAAATCGTAGCACAAACAGTTAGTTTGCCCTAAGAAATAACCATAAAGATAAAACCTTTCCCCACTCGGCCAGCTTCGCGTTTTTCTGTAAATGGCCGCTTTTAAAACTGAACGTTGCACCATACTCTCCACCACTGAAAAAGCTGTATCTTTTACTACATTTTTATGAATAGTGGTATGTTATAAAATTTATTTAGATATATATGCGTTTAAATCATGGCGTCGGGGTAAATCTTTTTAAAAAGATGATGTATTATCATACTTTAGATTTTTTTACATCACGTGTATCTTGTCACTATTTATTAGCTTTTTTTAAAACGACCCAAGTATATTTTTTGATTATTTAAATTATAACTTTATCTTGAGAGAGATTTTATTCAATCTTCGAAGTATTAATCCTTTTTAATACAGCAAGTACGTACGTTTTTTGTATAAAACATAAATTAGAACTGTATATCAAAAACGCCTGACTAATTTAATTGTTTAGATGTTTAAACTTAAGCAGTTACACTATTCATTTAAATTTAATGAGTAATTAAGTATTTTTTTATAAAGTAAATAGATTTCAAAAATTCAGGATGTTTAAATACTTATTTCACAAAACTATCGCGAAAGGTTTCAATTAAGTTATAAATATTTAGTAAGACTATGTAATAGGGATTGTATTACCGGACGAATATATCTATACCGGCATTTCATATTGCAAATATCAATTTTTGGCTGCGTGGTCGAGTATAAACGTCACAATTTCGTTAAATCATACTAAACTTTGTGTTGGTTCTTGTACATATAAAAATAGGTTTTGACTTATTTTCAATACCAAAATACTGGTATGTTTGCATTTTTAAAACCGTTGTTTTGGTATTTAAAAACACCACAAACATCGAAATATCGGGTTCAGTAATACTAGCTAGTATGCAATCATTAGCATTAAATAAGGAATAAATAATTCGTTCCTTCATAATTGTATTAATATACAATTTAAAATAACTTTAATTATTCCACGTATTGTGTTACTAAGCCTCTTTCTGAAGCATTTTTAGACTATCTGATAGTATAAAGATGCCTCTGAAAGAAGCAAAACACGTGTCACTTTTAGTAACACAATACGTGTAATAATCAAAGTTATTTTTAATTTTATATTAAAATAAACATCCACAAATTTACCGCCGACCCATCGAAAGTATTATATGTTTACTTGCCGGTTTGGTTCAAAATTAAGATCGTGATATAATTTCTCCAAAAAATTCTCATTGCAAACGACACTTTATTATTGACAATAAACTGTATTTATTTGAATGACATATCATTTTTATAAGTTTTGTATTTTTTTCTACATTTGACAGCCATATACATCAGAAAAAGACTTATTTAGATATGTATAATTTATTAGGAATCATCGTGCTGTCAGGTCATGATGAGTGACTGCTTTCATTCGAAAATCTCACACATTTCACTCTTTGAAAAAACGCAATCATCCAACCATACAATAAATTACCCCAACAATGAAAGCACCGCATCGTGACTGATGGAAAATCAAGGCAGTACGAAAGCTCTATGGCGTCGCTGAAGTAGAAACACCACGTACGTTACGCGTATCAATTTAATATTGAAATGTAAATATGAAAAAGCTACATTTGCAACGATAGCGGCACCGAATTAATAAAAAAAAACTATAAAAATAGAACTTTTTTCAAATTTTATTTGACATTTATTCTATAATTCAGATAAAGATTTAATCGAAGAATATACTCTTTTTTTTTGACAGTTAAAAAATCCTTACAACCAATTATTATATTCATTATCTACGCTTAGTTTTTTATTCATTCGTTTATTTTTTACAATAATGATTGAACAAGTAACATTTTCTTATTTTTTCTGTCTTTATCTCTTTTTGTGTACAATTGTGCATGCTTAAAACACAAGTTTCGTGCAGTTTTGTATTGAGTTAATAATATGATAAGTAAATTTGTTTATTTTATTGATTGTGATTGCGTTATGGACGGTGGCTGTGATACAACAAATGCACACACATAACAGATAGTAGTAGAAAAATCAAAATGTCTTTTAATGTTACGCTTGCTTTTTTTTAATATTCCAAATAATTCATGCCTTAGATTAGAAAAATATTGATGTTGTATTTATTTTTATCTTTGACATGTCTTATGGAAAAAGAGAATTACATTAAGATGACATAATACTGATATATTTACATCGAGCACTTAAGTAATAAATGTTTTATCTAAGACCGACTGATTGTTTTCACTCATTGTAAAACCTTAGTAAATATTCTATTTTCAATTATAATTAAACGACGGATTACTTTATCGATGAAAACTTTTATTTGAGAGCAACTTTGGCTTGCAAATACATTGTTTACTGCGCTCGCGTAATAACAGATACATGGTGTTGTTTCATGAACAATAATAGAAATAATGGAACGGATATGATATTGGTGCAAGTAGAGTTTGGCGAAGCAAACGCAGAGATGGATCGCACCCACGGGAAGTATAAATCACGACTCCAAGCGCACGCGTACTTGCAATATGAGAGAAAACCGATGGACGTGTACAGAGCTTTCACTGGAACTTAATAATCTTGATTTAAAAAGCTAGCGTGAAATGGGAAGCTGAAATAAATAACTTATAAATAGTTTTCTGATTAAGCAGTCTTTGCTTTAAGTTTACGATTACAATCTTGTTTGTATTTTTGTAGCCATTTACAATTTAATGGTTCATTAATTTGTTTTATTATACTTTTATATATCTAGCTTTCTATTACGACAGTTTGAGAACAAGTAATAAATTTATACTTTCATAACTCATATACATATGTGTATTAAAAAATCGATGTTCTACCTAGTATAATATTTATTTAGAACCCAATGTTTGCGCAAAATACATTTGTTCTTGACAGCACTTTGAAATGGAACATTAAAAGACTTTCAATGCATCGGTACTTCTGATTTAACGCACTTACGTAAAGTAATTAATGATCAATATAGCAAAATATTATTACCAGTTTTTATCTATTTAAGAAGAGACAAAAATAACACTTAATAAATTGAATGTATGACTTAAATATTTAAATGTTTATCGAAAATTAATTGAAATTTTGACACAAAATTAGCATACTCTCAACCAAAACAATGAATGACTACGTTACTAGAAGGATATTTATGGAATACATAACTTTTTAACTAGTGAATTAACAGTTATAAGTATGTTAACCTCACGATGAAAAAAAGATTTACAGTAAATTTATTAAATATTGGCGTATTTTTTGTATTTTTAAAACTATATTCTTGTGTTTGACAACGTCTGACTTTTTATAGTCATTGATTTATTTGTGTCACGTTTAAAGTAAACTAAAAGAAGCATTAACAACAGACTAATAATATAACTAACGCCAATAGTAATTTACTAAAATATTTTCTTTTAGTTTTATGCCACGTCTACAATTTATACTTTGATGGTGAAAGACATGCGAAATTTCTGTTGTCGATATGAATTAGCCTGGGTAAAGTAATAATTCCAAGCATAATTTCAGCTAATTTAATTATCCATCAGAGCGGCATGTCTCGCTTGCTGGTTATACAGAACCTGCTGGGTCGGTAGGTAGCTCGAGCTATTTTTGATAAAGCAAAAGTCTATAGAGCCACAAGGAACCGCAAGATTTCCTTCCATTAGCGATTTACTATTAATCAAAAATAAAGCTTTGCCAATGGGTAGCGGGCTTAGCGTGGATATTTACATTTTGTAACTCACCCTAAGCAACGTTTTGGGAACATCAAATTAGTTCGTCAAAGTATTCAGTAACACCGTATGAAAACGAGCTTTAACAAATTTTTCGTACAGTTACAATATTACACTGTAGAATAGAACATTTTTGAACTTTAATTGGAATTACTCTTTCAAGCGTAAGAATATTTTTTACTGTTATTAAAGTTAAACCGTATACATATCTTTGATTTTGTGAGGAATTCGGAGATAAGGGAACGTGCAAGACAGCGCCCCGTCACGTCAGTGGTTATTGAGAGACGTCGGAACTGGCTGAGTCACGTGCTGCGGATGCCTCCGAAAAACCTCAATTCTGCCTGCGTCTTCTTTCGACCGGTGGTATTTTGGACGTATGTCGGGTATTATTCATAAGATGTACTCGGCGGAACTGAAGGATGCTGGCATGTCATGGGAGGAAGCAAAGCAATTGATGGGAGACAGGAAAGCAAGGAGGTGCTGCGTGGTAGCCATATGCTCCACATATGGAGCAATTATGGTAACAAAAGAAGATTAAATAAAAAAAAATAGCTTTAGTATAAACTATCAAGTTTGTAAATAATGTTAAACTTAAGGACAGACTTTAAATTAAACTTGTTTATTGAAATTTCTGATCGCTGTACGAAACCTGCCCTGTAAGTTTCTCCAATACCGCTCTCTGTTAAGTCAGTGGTCGTGAAAATACGTTTACATGCTACATATGCCTTCCAAGAACTTCAATTCTTTGTTCCTTTTCTTCCAACGTCATGTCATTGGAGAAAGCAAAACAATTGGCAGGAGACAAGGAATCATGGTGGCGCCATGTGACGGCTATGTGCTCTACAAATACAATACGAAATCTACGATTTAACGATATAGAAGCGGAAACAATTTAGCTTTATAAATAAAACAATTTGTTTTCCAATGAAAATATATTAAATGAATTTTTGCAAATATTATTTTACTGGCGTAAAGTAATTGATTTCTCAACTTTGTTTGATTGATCTTTGATTGCGCCTGCTGAGTTAGGGTAAGTAAAGGTAAGTTCAGGGTCCGGTTAAGTATGAACGAAAACTCAGTGGGAAGTCTTTTGATGTTTGGGCATTCATGCCAGTCAGTTTCTAAATGAATGCCGCCGCCTGAAAAGCGATGCCAGCGTATCGTGTTTATTTCGGAATGAATAATACTAATAAAACGCAACGAGGAAACAGTTTTTGGGAAACCCGTAAGAAATACTTTTAGAGAGAATTTGTTTTATTTCTATGTTGAGTGATGCAATAATTATAAAACAGAATATAAAGTAATTTGTATCTTATGAAATAATAAAAAAAAGTTAAAGTTTAAATGTGTGGATAAACCTGCTACTAAAAAGTAAAAGTAAAATCAATTCAAACATATTATAATAAATATTATTTTTTTATCATTTTCTGGACTGCTAACTGTTTTATCATAACATGACGGCTTTGAATCATAGGAGTATATCTACAAAAACAAAGGTTTAAGTTCACTATAATAAAACAGGTGTTTTACCTCTGTGCTTCTTTAATTACAACTTTAATTTTGTTTGTAGATATACCCAAGCGTACTTTATAAATGGTTATAACGTAAGAAATATATCTTTGTTTCACATATAAATATTCCTATGTTTTTGCCAAAACTGAGCTGAATTCAAAACACGCATTTTTTTAGTTAGACCTTGTAATCCTTAGTACGAATAACTTAAATTAATTAAGTTAGTATTCGAATTTAAAATTGGTTGTTTATTTGAAATTGCAAATGAAATATCAAACATCGATAAAATGTGACAAAGAATGCTTCGTGACATTACTGACAGTTTTGCGTATTTAAAAGATTAAAAAATACACCATTATCAATTGAAAAAAATATGATTACAACAAATTCGTGTTTTAATTTGTAATTATTTGAATATTTGTCATAAATGCTGGTGTAACACAAGATTGCTGTGCAACGATAATGTTATATAAACAATTAATTAAGTTAGCATTCATTTGATAGAACCCACAGTGATAAGTTAAAAAATATCAAATACTCACCGTTACTCAAAACCCTAACAAGACACTAATGTAACTATTTATTAAAATCACTTAAATTTAAACTAATTTGCTTTGAATAATCCCATATTTTTTATCGTTCTAAGAAACACTCGAGTCATTTTAATAAATATAATTCTATATTTTACATTATAAAATATGATATTAAGTGGATGAGAGGATGTTTTATTTATATTGTATAATCTAGTTTATGTACATTTTGAGGTAATAAAGGCTTAAACATAGTTCTGATAAGGGCGCATAAGCCGAAATAGCAATCAACCATATTTAAAATAATATCTGTAGAACTAAAATACTTTAATAGTTTTTCACCTAATATTAAAATAAATAAGCTCCAATAACTCATTTATTTGTACAATGATGTTATCTACATATGTCCATAAAAGTTTGTGACAGTAATTTCGCTATTAAAACAAAAAGAAGAGTATAACATAATCATGTTAGGCGTGTAGCTTATTGAATATATGTACAATAATCACTGCTTCATTAATTCAAATCATCCCGATCGAATATCGTAAACAATGATGTTACTTATTTTAGAAACTGTAAAACTTAATAATGATAAGTCAATAGAACATAGTGAATTGAAATTTTCATTTTAGTGTAAGTATATCAAATGCAATTATAAAATAAAGGGCTCAAAACTGTATGTATATTTTAAGAGCATGTCTAAGTTCAACATAAAAGAGAATGTAACATAGATAATAGATAATTCATGTAATAGATTTCAAATACCGGTATATGTAACATACTTTAAATGAAAATGAACTTGCTTTTAAAATGTATTCTCTGCTGCAGAATAAGTTAAAACCTTAAAACTTCAAAGTTGTTAATTGATTATCCATGCATCTATGGTTTGACGTATACAATCTTATCTGGAAGTACAATTATCACAAGTTACAAATTTCTGTTTCCTTTTTTGACGGTGAAATTGAACCTATTTGAGTACGCCTATCAAGTATTTACCACACGTTTGACATTTTGAAATGTCAACTTGGTTTGTCACTATTTTTACATATTCTAAGCATCTTTAAATTTGGCCAAATACAAAGTATGAATGGTAATTAACGGTTTTTCTGGACACCGAAATCATATTAGTTTGAATGACAAGCACACGTCAGAGTCATTGGAAAAATATTGTTGTGCCAAAATCGAAGTATTTTTATCAAAAGTTTAATGAATCTTACTGCATACACATACTGATTTTTGAAATAAGTTACAACTTAAAATAAGTAACAACTTAATTATGAGACTAGTCGGGTCCTATGGCGCAGCGGTTAGCGTCGTGGGCTTTTGTGCTAGACCTCACATATTGGAGTCTCAGTACAAACAGTATTTTTTTTTTGATCGATTTATCGATTTCTGTTCGAAGGCATGGGTGTCTATGATGTTCCTTCCATCATTTCTGATCCTTTAACAACTGGGCATAGCAAGTGCGATTTGTTAACCACTAGTCCTATACTAGCCTTATCCTTTTATCCCTACTACTCTCTTTGAAAAAGAGAGGTTAAACGAATGATTAATAAACAGTTCTCGTAGAAAAAAATCCGTTGAGATACCTCCATTAGGAGGCCATATGATCTACATTGGGAGCGAAAATTTTTAATATTTCATTTAACATTCATTCAATACGTTTGGTAGATGTAAGATGTACTGGCAGATAAAGTGAATGTGTGTTTTCGCTGTAATATGATGTGTGTTATAGATATACATACAGATACATTACGAGAATTATTTATGTTAATAATGAGAAATATCATTAGGGGTGTTTTCTTTATACATATGTAAGGCATTTAAGCGCAAAAGAGAAAAATATTGTAGTATAATATTTGTACACAAAATTAAATTAAGCTACATCCGGTGGTATTATTTAAACAAATACGGCGTTGTACGCTATAAATCAGCCTCGTTTTGCTTAAAACCACTTACCGCAAGCTTCCCAGGTTACTGAAATCTCTTGGCAATCCCTTATTACTAGAAAGTGCGAACTGTTCTGCAGACGTAAAATATTCACGTAATTCCATCTGTAGGAGTGAAAGGCAAATGCTGTTATCTGTTTAATACATCTCCGTATCTCTGAACATGCCTTGTGGAATACCTAATTATACATTCTTAAAGGGAAAAGAAATAAAATTTATACCCTGTGAATACCTAATTGGAATATATACGAGGGAATTAATTAAATTGATTCAACACTATACACATAAACTTAATTTCAATTAACAACTAACATGTAATGTTTTAAAACAAGTCTCTGTATGTTTTTTTTATGGATTCGGTAGTAACTTTTTACATATTATGTTAGAAATTTTGACACGTTTTTTGACATCTATAATTGATTTGTCAAAAATATTTTTCTATCAAAAAATAAAACGATCAGGACAGTTTTTGTCGATGAATAGATAAACTGATAAATTGATCTTAATAAATAGAAATGGGAATTAGTACAAATGTATTTATTTTTTAAATATAATGCCTTTCCACCAAGTATTGTCATTGAACACCCTTAAAGAATATTTTTCACATTTAATTTAACTATCACAAGCTGTTTCATTGGCTATTTAACTTTTTAACCTGATTAAAAACCTTTCAATCTATATTATCTACATACAATTTAAAAGTTTTCATAAATAATTAGCTTGACGAAGCAATTGAATTTAATAATAAATATGACGTTTTGTTTCACACTCCAAAGTTAAGATCAATATATTTTTTTTATAATTTATTGTTTTATGGTATGGAAATTTTGTAATATATTTTATAAACGCATATATTTTAACTATGCATTCCTAAAATATATATTTTTTTTAATCACTAAAAGTTTTGGATAATTAACAAAAAGTAAGCAAAAATACCAGTATGTGCATAATTCTATTGATTTTCATGTTTTTATAATTAATTTAAATTTCAGTAATTTCCATCAAATACCTAATACCAACCGTATTCATCTACACAGGATAAGAAGTTAAAATGGTAATTAAAACAAGAAAAACAAAAAGTCCCATTGCAGTCTCGGACTTTTCCCTTTTAAAACACGCTGGTATATTTGTTCATAGCTAATTAGGCGAGCTCGTTAAAGCTCTCGAACCTTTCTGACTGCAGATATGCTGTTCCATCAGTTGAGTATATTTATAACAACTATTTTTTGCATAAGTTTATTTAATTACCAAAATGTACGCTTTTTCTATGTTTTATGAAAACAATTTAAATTGATCAATCATTCGGTCAGACAAAAAAATATGGAAATAGTGAAGGTCTTTTGTTGTCATCAGTTGGTTAAAAGATTGCTAAAATTTATTCATAAATTGATTTTTCAAATGTTTTATAAATTCTTACACAAACCATTTAATTTTTCAGATACTTCAATCCATTTTGTCCCAATATTTAGTTACTTTTGCTCTAGGAGTGCTAGTAACATTTAATAAACATGTATAGGAGCCCTCAAGAAATGAAGTGACCCAAGTTGTAAGAAGGTAAAACTCTTAAATTGGATAAAGCCTTTACTTGGTGTTTTGTTGGATTACATAATTTTATTTTCGGGATATAACACTATTGCAGTGTGTATTTACTGAGTTCACTTAACTTTTTCAATACTTTGGGACATGTATAATTACTATACCACATCTAACTATTTTTTTTCCGAAAATGCAGAAATGTTCTATGTATCACATAAATCATTTCTGCATACTCACTTTTTTTATTTTGTTTTTGAACTTAACACTTGTTTTATTTCCTGTTTTAATTTATAGTCATCTCTGCTATCTAAGGATAGTGTTTTTAAAAATGTATTCCTATTATATATGAGGAAAATTTCCATTGTTTACACATTTATTCAAAAACCGTACATTAAATGGATACAAATGAAGTTGATTGGAAGTTTAATTATTCCTCAATGTTGCATTAATAATAAAAGTGACTAAATAGTTTTAAATAATATATGACAAAAAAAAAACAACAAAAACAACAACAATAATTTTGATAAACCAACATCAACCAAAATAAATGAATTTATTGTGCATGAAAAAGAAGCTAATACTATTTAAGGATAATTGACCTAGGTCCTAGGCACATCAACTGTCAAATATTTCACTTGTATTAGAGACGTGTTGAGCCAATACATCAACACGATACGTTTTGACATATTACAATGGTAGGGAAATAAATATTTCCATAGTTACAATGAAAATAAATTTCACTAGGGTCGCTGCCAACTTGCGTCAATTTAATTTGACGTATATTGC